>JAVJGI010000037.1:19831579-19850301 GCA_035590275.1 Ibycter americanus
CCAGCAGGGCATCTCCCCTGGCTGCCTCACTGACCAGCTGTGTCAGGAAGGTCTTCCACACACTCCAGGAGCCTCCTAGGCTGTTTCTTCTCCGCTGTGTTGTATTTCCAGTGGGCATCGGTAGGTTGAAGTCTGCCACAAGAACAAAGGGGGAATTCAGTGGCTGAAGAAAGTAGGATTCTCAGTTTCTCAACAGATGCACTTTAGAATTCCCATTAATTTTCAGAATGGTGTTCCCAGTTTTATTTTCTATTATTTAAATAGATATTTACCTTCTATAGCAAGCTCTACTTGCATGATCTAATATTATTATTATAATCAAAGCAAACCCTCCCCAGAGATCCATGCTACTGTCATGGTTTAACCCCAGTTGGTAATTAAATACCACACAGCCCCTCCTTCACTCCCCCCTCACCCAGGGGGGTGAGAAGGAGAATCAGCAAAGAGTGTAAAACTTGAGGGTTGAGATAAAAACAATTTAATAATTGAAATGAAATTAAAAAAAGAACAATAATACCAATAACAGTTATAATGAAAAGGAGAGAGAAGGGGACAGGAATGAAATCCAAAGGGAAGGGAGAAAAGAAAACTAGTGATGCACAATACAGCTGCTCACCATCTGCTGACCGATGCCCAGCCAGTCCCCAAGCAATGATCCCCAGCCCCGGCCAACCCCCTCCCAGTTTATATACCAAGCATGACATCCCATGGTATGGAATATCCCTCTGGCTAATTCAGGCCAGCTGACCTGGCTGGGTCCCTTCCCATTTCCTGCACCCCTGCAGCCCTCCTGCCAGCAAGGCCTGAGAAACCAGAAAGTCCCCAAACACACTGTTCCCACACCAAACCCAACACACAGCGCTGCACTAGCCACCCAAAAGAAAATTAACTCTACCCCAGCCGAAACCAGGACAACTACGTATCTCAGTCCTTAATGAGGACATTGGTAACTGAGAAGCTTTCATTGTACATATTTTACATGTTAACATCACAAACCTAAGCTCCTAATAAGCCATCCTTTTTATTATGTGATTTCCTCGTTGTGCCTATATAGTATTGTGTCTTTAATTCTCATGTCAGACAGAAGACAAGTAAGAAGTTACCTAGCAACCTACAGAGGTTGATCATCTACCTCCCCACTGGCAGATATAATGACTAAATAAAAGCAATAAATCCTTTTTCTTAGTTTTTTAATTAAATGTCCACAACTATTAGAACCTTGGGAAGAAACTAAAATGTGTCCAACAATGACAAACAGTGAGTTAGAGCTACTTCTCCTGATTTTGACAATTTCTGGAGTTTTTTTCCTAATTCAAATTACTACTGTGGAAATTATTAATACAAAAAACTTTAAATTATGGGTCTTTTAAGACACCTCCTGAGCCACTTTCTGAGATCATCTTTTACCAGCTTCATCAAAGTAAACCAGCACCGCTTTCCCACAGAAACTGCAGACATTCAGCATCGTATTTGACTATTAGGTCAACTGCTCAGGGGCTAAATGAGGGACAAAACCTTACTCTTGTCCTTGGAAACACTGTAGTCTTCAGACTGGTACTTTTTGCACTTCCCATGCATATGTTGTAATGGTATGCTATGTTTATTTTCAGAGTACTTTCCTCAGTTCCATAAAAGAATGTGTCTTAAAAAAGATGAAATTGAGTTAAGACTATGAAACAGTACATCATTTGGCTTTTATGTAACATAGCATAACAACAGAGGAAATCACCAGACATACTTTGCTGCCATTCCAATTATTTACTTCAGCTTGCTCAAGCCTGTTTCTGTAAATATAAGTTCACGGATATTTTAAAGCAATATGTAATAAGGAGAAATGAGAAGTCAAAAATATCATTCAGGTCCCTTTCAGAAAGGATATAATAGGAAAAGTAACCCAAGTTGGTCCTCTTCACTCTAACTCCTTTCTCTATCTTTTGGCTTTCTGATAGCAGAACACTAAACCCATTGTTCTGCTTCACGCAAAGCTTTTTATGCAATTAAAATGCAATATTGAAAATGATAATTTATATAAACATTTATTGCAAAGGTTGTGTGTGTCAAGTGACCTGTTTTCTGGCAGTGTTTCCTACAGCACTTTGAATTTATGCAACCCATCTGGAACAAACTCCCGGAGCATTTTAACTCTGCAATGCAATTTTAACTTTGGTCTCCAGATGGTCCAGCTCCTCAGAGTTTTACTAGACAAGTCACAAATAAAGTTATCTATGCAAAAATAATAATTAAGGAAGATAAGTGCTTGTATTTAGCAAAAAATATCCACTCACAGAAAATTGTCATCTACAGTGCAGAGTGCACAATTGACTTTCTCTATTGACACAGAACCATAGGGAATTAGGATTAAATAGCATCATTTGTTTTCTAAAGTTGAGGACCCTCATTGGTGGTCCCCTTGCTTCGTGCATGAGCTGTACACAGGCCCAGGGCTCACAGGCTGGGCTGGGCTCACTGGGGCAGTGGACTTGTCGCCTTGGCAAGGCCATGATCCTGCCAGACTTCTTGGACCCTGGATCCCTCTTCTCAGGGGGGGACCTTCCTGGTGCTCCCTTGTAGGCACAGTCTTTGGAAATGGGAATTTTTCTGAGGAAATCACTGGGAAAGTATCATGATTAACTACTGAAAGGTGAATGACTCCCAGTGTTATTGCAGACCAAGGAATATATTAAGAATTGCGGAATCTATTTTACAAGAAAGAGTAAGGAACATCATTGCTGCTTTCAATTTAAAATGCAAAGTCAAATGAAATATCTATCAAGTCATTATATTTTGGAATGAAATTCAAATCACTCTAGTTTGAGGCTTGCTTCCTTTATTTTATTGGTGTCAGAACAAAGACAGCCCATACTGCTCAAAACCACATAGCTGTCTGCTCAGCAAACCTTTGGATGCAGGGATTCACTGGTGTCTTTCTGGGCCACCTTATGTGCTAATATTAACCTGTCCAGTTGTCATGTATGTAACAGTGATGTTAATGGTACTGCACTCATCTGTGCATCTGCTCCGGCTTGCAACCGAAGCTCAGGTGAAAGAGGAAACTTTCATACATTGCTGTGAAGCTGCTTGCAATTTCATGATCTGCAAGAGGGATTCCTTCCCCCCACCAACATTTATCTTTTCATCTTTCTTTTCTTATTTTGCTGACAGGAATAATTATTTCTAACACTTTTTTATTCTAACTGTGGAGTATTTATTTCTGAGAAATTATATATTAACCACTGTGTTTCCTGTTATTACTAATATTACTGCATTACTTTCCAAAGTTGAAACTGGTTTTCTCAGTGCTTCAGAGATACTGTTCTGTAAACCCTGAATATGTTCAAAAGCTCTGACACCTTTGGTTAAAATTTAGCATTCAGCTTTTTGCGGTCATTGTAAATTATCACTAATAATCTACACTGGATACATGTTTAGTTGAGTTGTACTTGGAAGTTCAAGACAGCTGGTGCCTCCATTCTGCAGATCCCATTACTCCATAGAGAAATATGAGTGATCTTTAAATGACTGCAGTTTCTCAGAAAAGAAAATTAACCTGTGTTGAGCTCTGTGCTGTCACTGCTAGTTTGTTTCCAGTTACCAAATGAATTCATTTATGGTAGTTCTGATATCTCTGTGCTGTACCACAGCTGTCATGGGAGGTATATCTAATAATTTCAGTGAAACTACTTAAACTAGAAAACTAGTACGTATATGGTTTTATAGGTGGCTAAGTGCTTTGCAGACTGAAGATCTAATACATTTAACAGTCCCTGTGTGCACTAGTATATGGAAATTGAGCGTATTTGCAGAAATCTGTGTTTTCATTTAACTATTCAGTATAGTTGTAGGCATAGCTTTTATTAGACATCAGTTTGATTTTTTTTCATGTTTCTTATTGTCCCTAAAAATTTGAGATTTAGATAGAAGATTTGAAATAGCTGAAAAATATTAATGGTCATTTACATAACTCTTAACATAATTAACAGAGAAACATATAAGTTGAAATCTTGAAGAAAATATATTCTGACATATGTGTGTATGCATGAGAGATTTCCCAGCAGTTACAAATTGTATAGATGATTATTCCTCATTTTTATGAAATTGATAAATTGGTGCAACTGCATCAGTTTTTAATTCCTTCCTGGGATTATTTCATTCAAGCTCTCATCAAAGACCTGCACACATGAAACAGGAATCTTTTTATTTCTCAGTCTATTGATATTTAAAAGACTTTTATTTAGATATGAGAAAACAGTATTTTTAGTAACAGTATGCTCCCATGATTCTGATGCACCACTTAAATCTAAGTAAAGAGATAACGTGCTCATAGGGATGAGTTTTCCAACTTCTGCTCTCAAGGACTATATCTTGTTTCTGGTAAAGCTTTTCTTACCTGATGTACTGAAACAGAGAAGCAGACCACCCCTGAACACAACAGATGGACTTCCCCTGAGCAGGGATGAATGCTGTGGATAGCTGCTGGAGAATAAGGGGTGGGGGACAACGCTAATGGACAGACCCTGACAGGTTAAACATCAACATTTTATACTACAGGTCTTGTAATGTTTTAAAGAATTTTTATTGTAAATAGCTGAATTGTGAAAGCTGAGGAAAGAGGAGGCTTGTACTCATGCTGGGTATATTTTCCACAGCACCCTGTCTCCCTGGTACTGCAGTGGCGTGCTGCCACTGGGGTTTGCAGAGGAGCTGTGGAGGAGGAGGGTTGTGCTGGCAGCCAAGGGCAGAGCGTTCCTACTGCATGAAGGTAGGCTGAACCCACCATAGTTCTTGTTTAGTGGGGTCTCACTATCTCCTTGCTAGCCACAAACTTCTGCAGAAGCAAATGGAATAGAAATTCTAGTTAAATCTGATACTAAAACCTCAAACCCAACCAAAACAAAACAAAAGGGCAAAAATAAACCACCCATAAAACAGAAACAGCAAAAGCTTTTCAAGTGAACACTTGATTAAGTCAAGCTACCTGTGGAGCTGTACATGAAATCAAGTATGAATCCATGCTGGAGCAAACAGCCTCCTGAGGTTTAATGAACTACATACAAAAAACCAGGAAAGTTTTCCAGGGAAGTCATAAATTCTGTTTCCATTATTTCTACATTCATCAAATAAGTGGCTGCTTAATGTATTTGGGTAAAAGCCTTTGAGATTAAAATAAAAAGATATTTTTATTGTGGATCTTAGAACTCTAGTATGGGCAGGGGACAGCTGAGAGAGCACGGCAGCAAGCTGTCTGCAGCGACATTACTGTAAGCCAGTAAAATCTAGAGCTGCTTTAAAACAAGCACAGCTAACAGTCTGTACTGCTCTGTCATAAACTCGAGCACTCCAAAACACAGGGAATAATACACTGGAGACTTGCAGTTCACTCTGAGGCTTTTTTTTTTCCTCTTAAGCCAGTGTTATGAAGGTGGTTTTAATGAAGATAATCACACATTCCTGCCCCACCCGCTTCCCCTCCCAACCCCACGCAGTGAGATATTGTTTTGTTTCTCTACCCCACACCCCTATTAAGTTAACTTTTTTAATTCAGTGTGTGGTGTACTGAGTGCACTCTTGTACCTTCCACAGCACTTAGTGGAGGAAAAATGGCTGGTCACAGCAGCTTAAACACATGACATTTTAAGGAAAAGCGATTCAGAAAAAGACAACTCTCTTTGCAACCAGAGAGAGCAAGCAACAGAGCTGTCATTTGTTAAATTGGGTATTGTCTCATTAAATTTCTAAGTGTAGTGTCAGGAAAGATTAGGAGCAGACTGACAGATTCAATTGGCTCAACAACTTTCCCATAATCTCACAGAAAACATTAGCTCAGCTATTAAGAATATACGTAAGCTAATTTCTGACAGACATTTGCTGTTATACGAATTTGATGTCATTATATTTCATTGAGTATCCCAGCCATAAAGCAAACATACCTTGTCATATGCTGAGAAGAGGATCAAGAGATAAGCTAGGGAGGATGAGAGAAACTATTTTCTTCTATGACTTGGTCTTTTTCTATGGCTGACGGATATTCTTATCAAACAAACCGTGTCCAAGAAAATGAATTGAACCTTCCGTCAAAATTTGAGTCTAAACCAAATGCTTTCTCAGATTGCAAAACGTCCTTTTTTCCATCTCTTAGGTTGTCATATCCCCCATTTGTGAACCACAGGAAATGGAAATACGGCAGGACTATTACCGAGGTAATCATACTGTGTTCCAGGACCAAATTCTCCTGTGAAATATTCAGGTTGAATTCTAGGCCAGAGTATGAATAGTGCCTTAGAAGTAAAGTGAACATTTGCATGAAATTTGAGTGAGTCATACTTAAACTATGTAATATTTCTCAGCGAATATATAAAGCTCTGAATTTTAACTTTAATCTAATTGCAAAATTTCTTCATTTTCATTCTATGTTATCAAATTTTTGGCTGGTCTTAAAGAAAAAAGAAAAACAAAAAAGAAAACCCCACCCCTGGAATAATGGAGTTGCTGGCACACCAGGAGAGCTGCTGTTCCTCAGGGTCTCCTGCCTCCAGTGGGATGCGGAGGCAGGCGGCTCCTGCCGGCACTGCCGGTGTCCCAGAGCTTCTGGAGCCTCTGTCCCCACTGTACAGCGAGAGCACACCTCCTCCTTCTCCTTCTTCCCTGGCCGTGCTCTTCCCAGGGCCATTGCTCGCGCTTCTTCCCTCACTCCTCATGCCGTGCAGCCTTCTGCCCTTCCTCAGACAGGTTCTCACAGAGGCGCCTCCAGCTTTGCTGATGGGCCCAGCTGCGGCCTGGTGCAGAGGGGCCACTGTGGAACCGGCTGGGGCCGGCTGGGGCCAGCGCTGGGCAGCCCTGGCCTCTCCTCACAGAGGCCATCGCCATGTACATGGCTTTTCTGGGCCAAGTCTTTGATGATGACTTTATTTCTCTGGGAAAAAATTTATCCTGTTAGCAAAGTCAGAGGGGAGAAGTTTGGTTCTTTTAGATAGTCTTGACTATTGTCCCTTTTGTGCCATCGCTCCGTAAAAATACAAGCAAAAGGGCTACTCCAGAGATTCATGGCAAGAAAAGGCTTTTGTGGCTAAAGGTGAGTTGTAAGAGTGTGAAGCCTGCAGGTGTGTTTTGAAAGACAGGCTGGCTGGGAAGATTTAAGTTTATATTATACTATGGGACCCCAGGACCTTTCTGCTCCGGTGTGTGGTAGGCCTTTTTAGTCAAAGAACTTTTAAATTCATTATACAATGAAACGTCGATAAAAATAACACATAAAGTACAGAATGGCTGGGAAGTCTTACTTCTGTACACAAAGCAGGGTATTCACAGATGCCTTTCACATCACACAGGTGCTTGTGAAAGGGCCATACTTTTACGCCAGTAGTGCACTGTGCTAGTAAACTCAAACGATCATGTTTCCTGTGACTTAATACTGGGTTTCATCACTTCCCACTTTCTTCTTTCCTGTTAACTGTCATTGGAGAAAAGCAGGTCCGAGTGCCTTAAAAACATCAACTAAGTACTCTAAAACTACATCAAGGATACCATATTGTAAGGCTGCATTTCAGTCATAATGATCAAAACACACAGAAACAGTACCAGTTGGAAGGGACCTCAAGGATCATCTGGTCCAACCTTTCTTGGCAAAAGCACGGTCTAGACAAGATGGCCCAGCACATGTATGAATGAATTCATTACAGACTTCACCACCATTCCAAACTCACATTGTTCCCTTACTCTTTATCTTCAGTAACTTTATTCTGTACATATGCCTATATAGAGAGAAATATTCATACCCTTACCTCTGTGAAGAGTCTATAACAGAGGATAACAAGCAAAAAAATATAATTATAATCTCTCAAAAGGGCAGTATTGATAGAACTGGTTTTATTCCAACAGCTTTTTTTCTTGGTGTAATAAGAATTGGTTTATATTTCTTACACAGGAATTGTACGTGACATTCAGGGATTAAAGTTCCTGAGGCCTACTTCCATCGGAAAAGGACATTTGAAACTCTGTGCTATCATAGGCATATCATTATAGTTCGTTAGCTGTTGTTTTATCTTCAACTATATAGAATAAGACAGGTTTTAATAGCCTCCCACCTTGAAACTATCTTTTCTCCATCCCAGAGTCAAACTCTTACCTGCACATTTATATTTCAATTTAAAAGTAAATGCTTTTGTCACACTAAACATGACCAACAAAACCTAGGCAGAAGAGCACTAGATCCACAGTGGATGGGATACTGCACAGCTCTGGGATGTCAGCTTTCTCCAAATAATACCCATTCAGCTCAGCAGAAAGTTTTCCCCTGTGTTTAACACTAGAAACATGGAGGATGTATTACCTTTATTTTGCCAGCAGTATTTTTTTATGACTCTAGAAAAAGGAATAAATACAATGAAAGTTAATTTACAGCTTTTAAGATCAGAAAATAGTTATACTCAAACAAGTCCTTCTCAGATACATTTGCAAGTAGCTGCCACATTTTCCACGATGACCACATATATATTAGTTTAAATCCTGCTCTGTTTCCAAAGCTGCTTCTGATTGGCTTCACCCCAGTGAGGGGAAGGGCTTATAGCCATAGCACCAGGCACTAATTCTGGCTTTTTCTGTCTTAGTTGGTAGCACCTGTGTAGGGAGAAGCTGCTAACCTTGATACTGGTTGAGCTGGAGGGAGAGCTGCAACAGGAACCTTGCTTGCAAAAAGCAGGTATTTTTATATATTTTACTTTCCTTTAAACAAATAGTACAAAAAGAGCAAAGAAACCTATGCTTTTTCTTGTAAGATAACAAGGTGTGGTGTAAATACTATCTGTCAACTTTAAAGGTTGAGTGTTTAACTCTAAATTTAGTCTTGTCTCCTGTGGGAAAATATGCTTGGTGTTGTTTGTAGGTGGAAGTGATTTGTTAGGGCTGGAATATGGACACAGTGGTATAAATCAAAGGTAACCTGGTAGACCATAAACAGGTTTTTTTTGTAACTGCAGTGTATATTTTTAATTTAACACTAGTGTGCTGTGAATAGCCAGCTCAATTGTCATTTTAGGTATTCCCAAAGATAATGGGAAGAAATGTGGGGTTAAATGTCTATTTTTCTGTTTAGAAAATAAACTTGGTTTTCTACGACAAAGCTGTATAGCTGTATCAGTTTTTAGGGAAATCAGGAACTATATTTTCATGATGTGATTTTTAAGTTTTCAGCTTGTTGCTATGTTCTTGGGCGCAGCTGCACCATCTCAGAATTTAGTTTGTAGTTAAAATTGCAGATAAATTAGGTGTTAGATAAGAATAGTCATTTTGCTTTGATACTAGTAGAGGAAAAAGTTAGGCAAGTAAGATCACAAATGGAGCTTTTATTTATTTATTTTTGTGATTCTGCCTGGTTTGTGGTGCAAGATGTGCAGCAATGGTCCATAAAGTAGAGCCTTTCATGAGTGAAGGCTCTTCTTGGTGTGAGGTTAACTTGCAGCAGGTTTTACCAAACTATAGTTAATAAGTCAACTAAAATCAGATTCACAGTCAGAAAACCAGTCAGCTGAGCAATTGTTTTCAAATGTATACAGTTCATCGTGATTCCCCATCTAAATGTTTACACATCTTTTTGAAGAAATTCTGTAAACAAAATTTATTTAAACAAAATGTCTTTTAATTGGTTTTAAAATAAATCTGATTTTTTTGTGTCTCTGAAATGACTTTTAAATAAGATGTTTCATGGATTTCATAAAATGTGGTTTGCTTTTAGTTTTGTAAGGCAAAAGATTTTATTCATCAATAAAAGAATAATATTTGGCTGATAAGGAACAATCTCTCATTAGAGATAGGACTTATAATTTCACGTGCATAGGAAGTGATAAGCAATAGCTCTGCTACCCCAATAGCGAAGATAGTTGTGATGCGGTCTGTATAATTCAAAAGATTCTTCTTTTTACTCAGTTCCAGAAATACATAAAATCTTTGCTAATTTTCTATTGCTAACTCTACATCAGATAAACTGCAATATTATATGTACAAAACTTAAAGTGTTACTCTGCTTGTATTGCTTTGCCTGACTGAAACTCTTTTTGTGTCAGTAATTCTACAATGGGGGAAAAAATACCTTACCACATGGTAGTTGTACAAAGAAGTTTCTCCATAGAAGAGAATCATTGTCAGTGTTGCTGTTGTTTTATTACTGTTCCACAGCAGTCATAGAACAGATATTAATCAGAAAAAAATCAGTATGTTAATTAAAAAAATTCAATTCACCAATGGCCAAATCCTCTGGAAAGCACAGTAAATAAATAATTACTTTCAGAGCTGAACATTTCAGGAAACCTAGCTTTCAGAAATTGCCAGGGACCTGAAAAGAAGGAAAAAGTGGAAGAACTAGAATTTTTTTACTAATCTGAGAGATCATTTGATTACATCCAGCTAGTGGCTGGTCACAAGTAGTGCTCCACAGGGCTCTGTGCTGGGGCCAGTCCTGTTTAACATCTTTATTAATGGTCTGGACGAGGGGATTGAGCACACCCCCAGTGAGTTTGCAGACGACACCACGTTGGGGGAGGGAGTGTTAATCTGCTGGAGGGTAGGAAGGCTCTGCAGGGGGGTTGGGCAGGCTGGACCTGTCCAGCTGAGGCCAATTGTATGAGGTTCAACAAGGCTCAGTGCTGGGCCCTGCACCTGGGGCACAACCACCCCATGCAATGCTACAGACTTGGGGCAGAGTGGCTGGAAAGCTGCCCAGTGGGAAAGGACCTGGGGTGCTCGTTGGCAGCCAGCTGAACATGAGCCAGCAGACTTGGAAGTCCTGGGTTAACGGTTGGACCACATGATCTTAAAGGTCTTTTCCAAGCTAAATGATCCTATGGATCTTTAATTCTATTCTACGATCATTTGGCCAATTTATACTGGCTTTTTTGGCGAGGTTCTTCAAGATTTTTAAAGAGCTTAAAGTTCCCATGAAGTTTCTGGAATGCAGAGTGATTCATAAAGAGTTAACAAGTTCTGTTAGTGTGGTGCAAGGGGTAGTGCTTGTTTTCAAAACAATATAGAAAGCTTTTAATCCTGCTTGGTCTGCTGAAATTCCAGGTTCATCCAATAATCACTTCTTTAAAATGCTATGACCTCCTTTTATTGTTTGAGTTTTTTTCTGAATTTTTCTTTTTTCCTTTCCTTAGTTCATAATGTGTCTGAATAAAATTAGCACTGGTTCTGCTCTTTATGTAAAAATCTCCTCAAGAAAGTCTGTGAATAGTTCTATTAGGAAGATAAAAAAGGCTTATACAAGAAATAGCTTCATAACTGTCCTAGTCTAATTTTGGCATCTTCTAAAGTGTGCATACAAGTCCTTTAAAAGGCTTTACAAATCTATTTGGACCTTTGATTCCTTCAATCTCTAGTTTTAAATCAGGGTCTGGCTTTTGCACAACAATCACATTATTTATACCTACCTTTAAGAGTTTGTTTTTTCCTTTTCAGCTTTGGTACTGCTTACTACTTTCTCTATTCTTTTCCTTAGTATCGTCTCTAAGACTCTTCTGATACCTCCACTACTTTAACTGATTTCTTCTGTTCATTGAAATCCTTTTGTGAAGTTCAGTTCTGCAGTTTCATTCGGTTTCATTAAGCACCACTAACTTTCGGTTTAATTTTCCAACGGAACATGTTGCAATATTTTTTATTATCAGCAGATCTGCATTTACAGGGGGGCCTCTAAGCTTACTTTAGCATTCTAAGGAATTCTACAAAACCTATATCTTTCCATGTTGTATTCTATCTGAAATTTTGGACTTTCTTTTTTTTTTGTCAAAATTGCAGCATCTTAGATCAAAGACTGTTGGACAGCCTTAACAGCCTTTTTTCCCCCCTCTTCCTCTAATCCTTAGGGTTTGTCTACAGAGGTGCAGACAGTTGTCTTTGCTGCAAGCCAGCTGGATGGAAGCCAGTTCTTGTTCAAAAGCCATGTGGCAGAATTACTGTGACTATAAGCTGAAGCTACTGTACCCCGCCTCTTGGTTCAGGTAAGGTAGATGTGTCTGTGTTAATTTATCTGTCAGCCTGTTTTGGGATACAAAGAGTTTGAACTGCATTTGAAAGTGGACTTCTTAAGGAGTAATGCCATACAAGGTATAAATGAAGTACTGTAGACGTAACTGAGCATCTTCATCAGGCTGTCAAATTTCTATTAGGGATTTAAGAGGTTTTCTTTTGTTTCATTTTAGTATTATCTTTTGCAAATGCTTCTCTTTTTTTTTTTTTCTGAAATAAATATTTTCCTGGAATTTTTATGTATCTTCTTTCTTTAAAAAAAAAAAAAATAAAAAAAAAATTATAATAGTGCTTTAAAGATATTTGACTTACATTCAAATATACTAGTTTTGGTGCTTGGTACTGTCAGAACAATGGGTTTTCCCAGCAGGTTCAGTCCAAGATGGATGGATGGAGAGATTAGATTTTGATTCTATGCACATAATTTCTCTGTCACTACGGTCCACAGACAGACTTTGATTTTTCCCATTATTAGGAGTAGCAAAGCTGTATGTCTTCTGGCAATGTCAAGTTTAGTTTCCTGCTTATGGAGTCTGATGCTGTATTATGGTGTGTTGAGTTAAAAATATAAGGCATGAAGGGTATATGTGGAGAGAAAATAATCAGTGAAAAACATAACTTGCTGAATTAAAAAGACTTATTTCTGGACTTATGCTTAACTTGTATTTGTTATATTTAAATTTATATTCATTAGAATACATTAAGATGTACATCAGTATTCAAGTAGGGCTCCTAAGATAACTCTGGAAAAGAAATTTACTTGTACATGTTTAGAAACTTGTGGTCATTTCACAGAAGTCTTCCTTTTGGACCTCAAAAATCGTGTTTCAGATTACTGTTTGAGAAATTAGAAATCATGGCTACACAGGAATAAAGTATCGCTATGTGGAGGAGAGAGAACAGGAAAAATATTGACACATAAACAGACATGTTTATATTTTTATTATGTTAGCAACGGTGGTGGTGGGGACTTTCATTGAATTAAAGATAAAAATCTGTGAATCAGTGGAATTTATTTTAACTTCAAATACATTAATTTTTTTGAGAGATCTAGTTTGATAACATAACTTTCTTTCAAGTACTGATGGCATCCAAATCTAGATTGTGAATGGAGCCAACTTAAGGGAAATGCTGTTGCTCAATAACGGTCTAATAATAATGTATTGATAAATTGGATATCAAATAGTTTGCACCCACCTTTAGTGTAAGTCAAAGATCATGTTATTTAGATAAAGAAATTAAAAAAAAGCCCTGTTAAATCAGAATTGTTTGCTCCTTCTGTCAGCAATTTGCCAATGCAGCTGGGGGAGGAGGTGTATTTAAACTGTCTGGCTGCAATAACCTTAGAAGAGAAACAAGAACTTGAATGTATGAAGACATAACCTTTAGTCACTGCTGCACAAATACCCATCTGAAACCTTCAAAAAGTGTTAGAACCCTCTTGTAAGCATATGCAGATTTATGAAAAAAGAGACATAAGGAATAATATCTTCTCATAGTCAAGAAGCAGTCTGATGAACTGCATTTCACAAAGTTGTCAATTTTATGTTAATATCTGCAAAAGTCAATAATTAGGTACATCTGACAGGCCTTTTGAATTCTGAGAGGGTTTTGTATCCTCAGATCAATGAAAGGATTAAAAGTAAACGTGTTATCCATATTTCTGTGACTTGCGATGTGGATTGCATTAATCAGCTATGCAAATCTTAAGTTGCATAACTGTACATTACTTCTGGTCATGTACACCATAGAAGAGTGCAACTGAATTCAGTGTGTCATGGATACCCTACGTGGAATCTATCCTGGCACTAGTCCTTAAATTTTATTTTTAAAATACCACTATCTTCAGTAACTAGATCTGAATGATGAAACAAATCTAACCCAAAGTTACAAGATGACATGATTAAGACCACCTTTGAAATAGTGCATTTTCACTCGTTAGCCTTATCTTTAAAGAACAGATATACTCAGATAAGCTTATTTACTGTAAAGTATATATATCTTAAGTTACAGAAGTGAGAATAAAACAGTTTATGAGCAGAGTTATCCATTAAATAGAACAATAATAAAGAGATGCAGAGGAAAAATTAACTGGAAGGAAGAAAATCTACATAAAAGACAATATGCTGTACTTTTGCTGTACCAAAATCAAATGCGTTCAAGGAATGAGTACAAAATGAAATATTCTAGTAGCTAGATGTTGATCTTCACTGATAATTAACTTTGAATTTGAAATGGTACCTCAAATTTTCATCATAGTGATTTATCTAGTCCAAGCTTATGAAGATGGTAGAAAGTATTGATGTGATAAAGCTAAAATTGCTTTTACTGAAGAAAGGTATCTAAATATCTGGCAAAGTTACTTGCAGGTCTTTAGCTTCAGAGAGAATGGTGAGTGATGATTTTCTTTGAAAAAGAGACCGCTTTTAAATCCTTAAATTTTTTTCTGAAATCAGATCTATGTAAGTGGAGTCATATCAATACAAAATTTCATTATGCAACTAGGGCATAAAATCACATTAAAGGATCATTATCATTAGTAGCAAGAATGGCTTGGCAAATATCTTGCTCTGACAATCACAGAATTGGGTCAATTTGAACTGTCTTGTGGATTTGTTGATTCCCTCTACTGCTTCTGGCCCCCAAAAGGAGAAAATGCTGTTTATTTACTTATTGTTGGAAATAGTTATAGTTAGTAACTATTTTTATATCATATGTCAGATTTGGGGTTTAATGTTTATATGAATTACTAGATTAAAACATTAATATCAGTAATGTGATAATGCCAGAAAAGTTTAATAATGAGTTCAAAATGTATTTGTAGGGAAAAAAATTCTTTCAAAAAAATGCCATCCTCTTCATCTCATTCATGCTAGCTAGCCAAGCAAAAGGCAGGAGGACAAGACAAAGCAACTGGTTACACTGCAGAATTTTGTGCTGCAACCTCGTTTTCCATAATTAATTTCCTGTTCTGTCATGATGCAGAAATAATAAAGCAAAGAGTATTAGTCATTTGGAAGACAGCAGAGAGAAGATATAAACCTGTAAAAGTAACTTGGAAAATGTTTCAGCCATAATTTAATGGGGTTCATAGTTTGATTTTCAAAGTATGTTAGCAAGTTACATTAATATAGCTAAGATATGGGACACTTACATGCTTAAACAGCTAATAAATGACTTGTTTTTTGAGTATTTAGGATGCTTGGCTGGATGTGGGGTGGGCAGGGGAAAGAAGTCTTGATTCAGGTTTGTGACTGTAACCTTTGCGCAAGTTTACTGAATTAGCATGTATAAATGTGGATTCTTTTAATCACGTGAATTCACTGAAAAACATTTCCAGACAGTGTGGTTTTGGTTGTGTGTGCTTGCAGAATCTCAAACCTGGAGTAGCTAATACCGTTTTGACAATATTTGTCAAGGGACTTTCATCAGATATTAAGGTGCTTAAAAATGAACAGCTTCAAATAACTTTTCATGGGAAAAGAAAGTTTGAAATTAAGTTGAATAAATGTTTGCTATTGTAAGGAAATTGTAAATATCTGTGTGTGCAGACATATATACACACACATACAAAAAATTGCTGAATTGCCTGTTTTGCTTTTTAATTATAAACAGGACAATCTGCAAGAACTGTAAGGGTGAAGAAATTGTTAATATGGACAACATAACCTGAAAATGTAATTAGCTCAGAACATTGAATGTTGGTCTGGAAGCAGTATGTGATTATTCACAAATCATTTACATTTGACTCACTACAAAGTCACTCAAAAAAGCAAAGTCCATGTTACCGATGTTTAAGGTAGACAGGCTTAAACTGGTAAATAATTTGAGATGTCCCTTTAGTAATAGGAACCTCATACTACATGAAGTTGTAACCACAATGTCCTTTGCTGTGCAGAATTGTATAATATTTAAAAACTAGTATCTATTAATCAAAAAGCAAAACAAATTATATTCTCTTCCAAGAGATGTCTAAATAACACTTTTTTACTTCAGTGAAATGATGAGCTGTGTTTGAAAGTAATTAAGGTATTTGCCTTTCTGTTTTGAAACGCAGAGTTGCATAATGGTTGAAGTCAGATACTGTTAATAGGAATATTTCCTGTTGATTAAAACAAACTGGTGTTAGAACTTGGGGTTCATAGCAAGACTGTGTCACTTCAGATAAAAGAATGTCCATCAGTTTTTATAAATCTATGCATATTTAAATATGCATATATATATATAGCATGTACAGGTTTATATGTATATGAATACACATTTATATATCAATAGCACATCTGTCACACTTCTTTCTTCTTCCAGAAATATTTATCATTTTTCATCTTTGCTATGATACTGCAGAAATTTGCATATGCTTACTAATAATAAAACTTAGAGCAATCAGTTAAAACCTTTATTCCAAGTTCTCTAGAATTAATTTAATTCCTCCTACAAGCAATATATCCTGGATTTCTACAGCAGTCTATGGCTTCTCATGTGTGGATGAAAGAAGTCCATTTTTTGTTTTCAATCTGCAACGTGTTTATTTTACTTCTTGCTCTGGCTTATCTTTTAAGATAGAATGACTAATAGCTCTCTGCTTACATTCTTGCACGTAACGAGCGCTCTGTCACTAGAGATTTTGCACTTAAATATGTGCGTGTACTAGTCAATGGAAGTTGTTTCCGTAATAAGAGCAGAAGAGAATTAAATTATTGGTGCTATTTAGAAGGAAATATTTTGGTTGTTGGGTTCTTGTCACCGAAAGTCTGTCACTTAGGCCTGTACCAGAATTCTTGTGATGTTTAAACCTCTGGCTCTGGGGATACCTTCAGCTGCAGACAGAATCACCAGAACTGGCTTTGTGGTTCTATTTCATTTTTCTTTACGCTTGTACTCTGGTCATGTGTATCCTCTGAACTCCTCATCTTGCTGACTGCTGCTCTGATGATGTATAGTTGCAACATGTCATCAGTGTGCTGTGAGAACCTATTATACTGCTATATATCATTAGAGACCCTTCTCTCAAGACAGGTTACTATTATATATCATTAAAATGATGGCTGGCAGGAGCAGGCATCCCAGAGAGGGAATCTTAGAATTTTATGTGGGGAAAAAATCCTAGTTTATGGGTGAGTTGGAAGTGGGGGAGGAAAAAAAAAACCCAGCATACAATAGGTGGGAGTTGTAATGTAAATAATATTAAATATTATTTGTAATATAAATTTTGTATCTAGAAAGACTTTCTAGGTCATAAAATCAAATTCATGCACAGCAGAAAATCTTAACTGAGATTTTTATGTATAAGAACTGCTGTGCTGTGCTATAACTCACTGAGTTATGACAGGTATGGCCAGTCTGTGCAGAACCAAGTCTAAGAACCATTTTGAAATTAAAGGGGACTGTAGAATTTCTCAGAATCTAAATAAGTACAAAATTGATGGTATGAATCTGCTTAGAGTGCTATACTAAAGCTGTATAACTTCCCCAGTGTCTCAGAAATAATACTTTTAAGTGATGACAAGCTTGAGAAGCTAAGTAGTGAGGGGAAGCTGTGGTTTCTGTTTGTAAGAGTTTCAAGACATATGGAAACTGTAAGCAACTGTGCATGCACATACAATTCCCATTGAAGTGGCCAGAATTTAACTGAAGTTATCCAGGAATACTTTTATTTGGAATCTTTACTATAACCTTGTTATTACAACAGTCTTTTAACTTTTCTTGTTAGTGAGGATTTTGCAAATACATACCCATTAACACCTTTCTAACGCAAATGCATTTCCTACTTTGTAACACAAAAATGATCACTATACGTATATGTCCCTTGAAGATCTGAAATAGGAGGTTTTACTTCTTTCCACACCAGTGATGGCATGCTGCAGTGAATTAGGCTGCTGAAAGATGCCTGTCCTTTCCCACTCCTCAGTGCAACACGCAAGAAACCTCTTCCTCTGTAACAGAAATGTTTACCTACAAACCAAATGGTCAAAAAACAAGATAGCAACGTCATAAGACTAATACCTATTTTTAGAGATTTTCATTGTTTTATATATACTGAAATATTAAGCTTCATCACCTTTCTATTATCTCTATTAAAATTAGATATTGGTTTATCTCCTGCATGCTTCATATTCTGTGTTTCAAAGTGTGTAATACAGACATTACAGAACAGAATGATTTTGTTTCTGTACATGCTCTTGTGATGACGATAGTATTTCTAATCTAAAACCAAAGTAAACAGTCATATGCATACATAATGTTGATGAAAGTGTTACAACAGTTTAGCTTCTTGCCAGATTTGCTTTATTTTTTTGTTTTGTGTTCTACCATTTCCTTTAATTCAGTTTTCCACTTTCCTAGAATATTTCCAGACTTACTTAAAAAAATAACCAAAAAACAAACAAACAAAAAAAAGCAAAACCAAAACTAGGCCAGCCCCCGGCTACAGCCAGCTCTCCCAGAGCAGGCCGCACAGCATTGCCACCAGGCAGGTTGTGAACGTCTCCAGAGAAGAAGACTGCACGGCCTCTTTGGGCAGCCTGTGCCGGGGCTCTGCCACCCTCAGCGGAACAAAGTTCTTCCTTGTGTCCAGAAGGAACTTCCCACGTTGCAGTTTGTGCCTGTTGCCCTTTGTCCTGTCGCTGGGCACCACTGACAGGAGCCTGGCCCCGTCCCCCCGTCACCCGCCCTGAAGGTATCTGGTACCTGTTGGTAAGATCCCCCCT
>JAVJGI010000037.1:19857636-19871823 GCA_035590275.1 Ibycter americanus
CGCGCCCCCCCCCCCCCCCCCCCCCCCCACCGAGGTTCAATCAGTTTTTTTAATATTTTGAGATAATAAAAATAGATACTGTCAATACTAGGTGCTTACTCTTCTTTCTTTCTAATCCAGTCTTTATTCTAGTAGTGAATTCTGTTTAGTTTAGGTATGTCTTATCAGGTACGTAACTGTTTCTTAGCTTTTCTGTTTTACAATTTTACGTTTGCCATCATAAAGTAGCATTTTGTCTTCTGTGTCTCATTCTTAATGCATGCTTTGCTTCTCTAGATATTTTTTTTCTAGAATTCATCGCCATTCAGGCATTAAGCTGTTGAAGGTTTTGTAGAAATGTGTTCCTTCAGACATCCCTGCTCTGTATATATTTCTGTCAGAGTCCATATTGACACGATTGCCTTCATAGTTGAAAATTTGGTGACAGACCTGCAGTTGTAAGAGATCAAAGCTGACTTCGTCAGTGCCGTGATGTTGCAGGTTCTTTCTAATTTCTTCCATCTTTTTTCATTCTTGCTTGAGGTCACTCAAAGATCACAGGATTTACTGAAAGCTCTCCTCTGACAGCTGTGGATGTTTTCTATACTGACCAGTACTATAAAGTGAATAATTCAACTTTGATTGAATTATCACTGTACCACATGTAACTAACAGTTGTATGAACTGTTTTTAACCAAATAGCGGTAAAGGTAATTTTCTCTATACATGAGTAACAGAATTCT
This sequence comes from Ibycter americanus, assembly GCA_035590275.1. Classification (NCBI taxonomy): domain Eukaryota; kingdom Metazoa; phylum Chordata; class Aves; order Falconiformes; family Falconidae; genus Ibycter; species Ibycter americanus. The sequence goes on from JAVJGI010000037.1 coordinate 19,858,359, forward strand.
TTACCAAATCCCCAGGTGCTGAATCTATTAAATATTCATACAACTGATGCAGCATGAATCTAAGTGGCACCCTCAGCAGCACTTTTCTTACAGACTCCTTCCTTGTCTTAGTCCGAAAGAAACTTTTCACTGTAATTTAGGTCTGCAGTTTTGATATGCTAGCCAGCAGTAGGTACTGGGCCACAGCTTGTGTATGCAAATGGATAGCTTCCCTGCTGCTGGGTCATGGCTCCAAAATGCAACTGCAATGTTATATAGATGCATATGGTATGTTTAGTGACAATTAACATGTTACTAAAGCCAAACGTTATTAAATATTGTAGTTTCTATGGTGGAGATTACAATAAGAATACAGTATATTTTAAAAAATCATAAATGTGGTATTGTGGCCTTCCAAGCACTTCATGAGAGGTGACACAAGGACAGAAGGATTTTACTCTTCATGCATCTTTCTTCAGTCAGAATTCCCTTGTACTGTTGCCAGACCGCCTGCTATGGCTGTGCATGTCTGGTTTGCTCAAAAGAGTAATCACCTTTTCAGAAGACCTACTCTTTATTCAGTATTGCTTTGGTACAAATTCAACTGTAGCCAAATTTACTGCTGATCCAAGAACTGGAGGAACTATGAGATACTAAAATATTTTGTTGAATATTAGAATTCCTTTCTGTATTTTAAAATTCAGAAGAAAAGAAACAAAGCAAAAAGATGCAAACAGGTCAATGCTGTCACTACCTTGTTATCTGCATGTGTTTGCAATATGAATGAGGGGTCATAGGCTCTGGTCAGACTGTTAGGGGTTTTGTGTCCATTGTAGCAGTGACTGAAATTATGAAAAGTATTTAATTAACTTTTTTGCCAAAATCCCCTCTAGTTTTAGTTCAGGGCTTTTTTTTTTTCTTTTTAGTGCTGTGGAAAATAATTAAGCAGTTATCACCTGTCCTTTAATGGAAAGGTTTGGCTGAACCAAAAACTAGATACACAATTTAGTGGCAATTTGGTATCCAAATAGCTCTTAAAGAACTAAGAGGTTAAACCACAACAGAGGTATGGTCTCAAAATTCACCAAATGCTCTCAGGGATGCTCTGAAGTGAGTCAGGATGCCAATGAAAGGGATTTTCTGCCTACCTCATGCTGTAATTTTTTCATGAGTACATATGAAACCCACTGTTACTGGTGCTATTTAGAGTTGCAATACTTCAGTGTATAACAAGACATTTTCTTCCAAAGAGAAGTCTAGCACAACCATTTATTAGCTCTCAATTCTCCTTATACAGAAATGACCCTTCAAATCTTCATTTCGTCTAAAATGGCACCTGTACTAGGGTAGTATTTGCATATTATAGGACTGCTTCAATCTGTCAAAGAACATAAAAAAAAGTGCACTTACACTTTTTTGTCTGCCTCCACCATAGACTGTTGGTAAAATTAATTTCCTTAGTTAATCGAGCTCAGTATTTAAACTCAGCCCCTTTCAACCTGATCCTGAGCAAATAAGGATTTCTGGAGCGTATGCTTCAGAAGAGCAAACCTAGTAGCTGGTATAGGGGACAGGACTGAAAAGAACATTTGTTTTTTCTCTCACATGCATATGCTCTTTTAGCTTGATTATGGGCTACAGATAGTAGCTTTTATTTCTGAAATCAAAATTTCTTTCTAAATTTAGGCTATTGAAGGAAATGGTCAATATTATTTGGGAAGTATCTGCTAGTAAGTAAAAAAGAGATTATTATTGTCATGTTTAATGTGTTAGTATCGAAAGTCTTAAGCCTTACTATTTATTCTTAATTTCTTTCTTTCTTCACTGTGTCTTAAGAAGAAATACCATTTCTTCTTAAATTAGAGACAGAGTTCTGCATGACTGTAGGAAAGGGGTTAACACTAACATCCATAAACCTGAGTGGTATGGGTGCTCTGTTGGACTTCAGTGTTTTGTGTTCAGCCTGCACACATAGAAATGACTACGTGGTGAAAGGCTGTGGGGAATCAAACCTATAAAGCTTGCTCAGGTATTGAAACACTGAAGGGCTGAAGCTGAAAAGAAATGTTGTTCAATTTTATTCTGACAGGGCCTTGATTTCCAAAATTAAAAATCATTATTTCTAAGGGATCAAAGAAATCTTTGAGGAGCACATGCATGCACAAGAAGTGAAATCAAACATCTTAGATTTAGAAACAGTCTCTGGTCCTCTTAGGAATCACAGGTGATAGCACCAGATCCCAGAGCAGAAGTCTTTTTCTCTACCTTAGCATGAATTAAAAAATTGTCAGTGGATTTAAATCAGTTTTCAGATACCTGCAAATATTTTAATTGAAATAATGTGTAGGTTAGCACAATTAAGTGTGACAAAAAAGGAGAGACAGACCCATTGGTAACTTTACTGTTCAGCCTTTTCCTTAACAGATCAGTCAGCTTATATTAAAGATTTATCAACAAACTATTGAGGTGGCTTAACTGTAAAATACAGTCTTATGTAGAGATTATTCTTTCTGTTGCTTGTATGATATAGGAAGTGAGGTTAAAAAAAAAAAAAAAAGACAAATGTCAGGTAGTATTTCTGCCAGCTGATTTGTTTTAGAGAATTTATGTGACAGAGGGGGTTCAGTGTAGAAAGAATACAGAGGCAAATGAAGTACAAAATAAGGCTTGAAGGAATGCAATTGAGATGCAAGCATACAGGTGATAGAAGGATAAAGTTAAAAACAAATGTTTAATGTAGTTTTGGAGCTGAAAAGAGACAGTGCAATGATTCCTGACCATTCATTATTTCGTACCTGTAACAGAGTTATAAGAGCATGGAGAAAGGAATCCAGTACTAATCGTAACCAATGCAATATATGTAAACAGGCTTCGCCTTGTTGGACAGTCCTTAAACGTGAGGAAAACATAGTTCACCTTTAGCACAGTATATAGGTAAGCAGCTTTACTCTGGAAGACACTTAATATTGAAGCTTTAAGTAAAAGGAGAAAGAACAAAAAACAACAACAAAAAAAGCCTCACCAAAACCCCCAGCTTGTCAGTCATCCGTTGAAGGACATTGCATTTTTCTGAAGAGTACTTCTTATTATGTGTGTGATACGTGGGCATTGAGAACATGTATTGAATGGTGCCCCTGATGGCAGGGAATGGGAAATCTCTATCTAGATGAATCACAGTAAGTCTTACCTGTGAACGTGTGGATTCTGACAAAATGAAAAAGTGCAATTACATCTAGATTTGCTTAACAAAAATAAAAGGATGGGGGAGTTTACTTTTTATAAAAAAATAAATTACTTCTGAGTATGCTCCACTGCAGAATTCTAGGAACCTTGGGATTTAGCACTGCAAACTATTCAGCTAAGTCACCTATTCAGAATGACGGTATTCAGAACTTTGGGGTACTTCAGAGGCTTGAATGTCACAATTGTTTATATAAGACCTTTAAAGTTCATTTATGTCCCTAAATTCTTTTGAGCTTAGAATTAAAATCAAGTTAAAAGATGTTTGTGTAGGATACAGTCTCTTAGATGTGTTAGACCTGCTAGAAGGAAAAAGAACAAAAACTTAATAACTTCACTATAGGGAACACTTACAGGACAGGAAAAATGATATCTGATGCTTAACAAGCAAGTAATAAATCAGACATGTACATATTTGAAATCCCCTGGAATTTTTTTCTGGATTTGATCAAGGAAACTGAAACCAAATTCACATTACATAGACAGTTCTAAGGAAGTATACTAAAATTACCAAAATGTGGACTGCTGTAATGATAATAAAAGAAAGCAGAGGATGAAAAATTAAGTCCTACTATAAAGAAATATAAAAGAATCCTGAAGATCCTTCCCAAAAAATATTTCACAATTTTCATACCAAGTTGATTTGTTTGCCTGTAATTGAAAAAAGTATAGAAATTGGATAAAGTGCCACACTCATTGTCTTTAAGTAGGGGACAACTTAGCTCTTATTATTCCTTTATATATTTATACACGTATATTTACGTATCCCATGTCCTTTAAAATTCCTTTACATAACAGGGACTATTTATTTCCCCCCTTACAACTACTCAATATTATGGACACTTCTGTATACTGAAAATTTTTGCAAAATCCAGGTATGAGAACAAGTCTATAAAAGTAACATTGGTTGAGATACTGACTGCTCAAATAGGTCTTGTAAGAACAGCTCCAAAAATCTCAAAAATTTAGTGCTTAAAACATTCCCATCTTCAATAGTTTTTTTTAATGATGATTGTTAAGGAGGGAATGGGGCAAAACGAAGTAGGGAAATGAGGTGAATGCTACTTAACTTTAGTTATGTATGGCAGATTCCCAGATACTCATTGCCTCCGAAAAGAATATGTAAAAAGAATAATTTTGGAATTATAGCTGACTTTGCATACTGCGTTTCTTTCCATAATCACTGAGAATTTAGCGGGAATAGGATTAGGTTTCTACATTATAAAATATTGTAAAAGATTTGCTGGATGACTATTTTGAAGTCCTGTGTTAAATGAAATAGTTTGTAATAGTGCTACAAAACTTACAATAGAATTATAGTAGAATCTAGCTAATTAAGATGTTTGTATGATTTCTTATTATTCACTGTGTCTTTTTCCCATTAGACTGCAATAGAACAGCTCTGCAGCATTTCATCAATAGGATGTAATTCTTTGCAATAGCTTAAGTGTTTCTAGATTTATCACTGAAATAAAAAAATACCACACTTCCAAATTGAAAACATTATAAAAAGAAATGAATGGAGATCCTTTCCGCTGCATCTTTCCTTTTACAAATCCGCATTGTTATTAATGCCATACATTAATTCCACATGACTACATCTTTTCTTCAATGAGGATAAGATGTTGAAAGTATTGTGTAGTAGCTCTATAACCAGCCATTCTAATTTCCTCTGGTCAATGTCCTCTCTAAATAAATTTAATTCCAAATAATGAATGCAACCGTGCTTTAAAAATAGCCTGTCTCTGTTCTATTAATCTAATATTGTTAGATATAGCAATTCTGTTGTAACATATATCTTGTATAGAGCACTAAACAACTCAGAAAAACATCTTTGAACTTTTTACATTGAACTGGATTGCATCTTTGGAGAGTTTGCAAGTCCTCATGATCACCATTACAGAGCAGTATAATGTGGAAAGAAAAGTTGTAATTCAGTCTTATCCTCTGACTGTTGGGACAATAATCCCATTGTGTGCTTTTTTTAAAGTCAGAGATGGTGTTCAATTCTTAAGTAGACTAACTTAGAAACCACAGTGATGCCTAGGCAACAGGAGGCATACAATTTTTGCTACTGATATGCCTCTAGGCAATTTATTTTGACCTTTTGTATATTCTGCACAGAATAAAAATAAGACTGAACACAAAGTGTTGTTCACTGCTACACTTCATAAGTAGCAGCACTGTTTTACTGCTTCTACTGACTTTGTATTTCCTTTAAATTCACCTGATAAAGTGCAGAAAGCTTAAAATATCTTAGTAAAATAGCTTTACAAAGTACACAGAACCAGTGCAATTTGTGGATTCTGAATTCACTTTAAAAAGCAAACACCCACCACCACGCCCTACACACATACACTGAACACTGTAGTGCACTGGTACTTGCCCAGGAATGTTCTTCTCATCTCTTCAGCTGTCAACTGAAAACAAAAATAATTTGGAAGATGATATATCACATTAGACCAGGAAGAACAAACAGAAGTTGCCATTACTTTTTCTAGTTTTGCTAGACCACAGGCAAAAATACAGATTTTTACAAATTCGTTCATGACTATATTGTCTTCGGTTGTGATTTTTCTTTAAATTTTAACTCCTTTTTTTTGTTGTTGTTGGATTTGTTTTAAGCTGTGATTGAGTCCCAATCAGAACCCAGAATACACTGATTCCGCTTTAAAGGTTAGTCTTTGCAATGAAGTGGTGTGCTGCTAAGGAAAAGCAATTCTCATTAGCAAAGTTATATAATTCCTCTGGTTTTGCCATCTTTGTAGCAGTATAAATAGAAACAAGAGGCTTGTAATATGGTTAAAAATCAGAGTTAATGTGAAAAAACTGTAGCAGAATAATGCATGATTCTAAAAAGAGAAAAGGCAGATATGTCAGCTCAACATTTGATAATAAATGTGAAGTGAAAAAAGGGTGGCTATGCCTCAAAATTGAGCCAGAGCCATTGAAAATGGCTATTTTTCTCTATTGATATATTTGAACTAAAGAAGAGTAGCAAGTGCTTGGCCCATGTCTTCAGTGCCCTTGCCACTCAAGTAATAGGGTAAATATTTCACTATGCATTTTCACTACAAGGTGGTCTAAACTTCCTTGACTTTTTTTTCAACCCACTTCTGTCTTATGATGGACTTTACACTAAGCAGTGTAATTTTTTTAACTAATACTACAGTGTGACCAATGCACCTTCCACAATCTATTAAAGCTTTCTGTAATTCAAACATTGTTTCATGTATTTCACATGGATCTAAAGTGAAAACTAGGGAAACAAGGAGTTTAGTATTTGTCAACTGAGATAACTATGTAGACAAGGTTTTCCAACTCCAATTATTTCAATTACTAAGTCAGAATTCCTAACTATAGGTTGAGTGTATGAGCAGACTGTTTTGGACTCTTAATCTGTAGAGTGTATGGAGTACATGATAAAATGGTCTTGAGAGAAAGAACTACAGGGTACCCCAAATCCTACAGTGGTTTGCAAGGTGGGTGGTGGCTGGCCACTGAAACCAGCACAAAGCATCAGATGTTTAACAAGCAGTTACCAAATTCCACATTTGTGTTGCACTTTTTAGTTCTAGATTGTAATGATTATATTGTAAAGAAAAAAAAGCAAAAACTAAACCGAAGTGTGTTTAATTACCTTACATATTTAAACCCTATTGCTTCTGTTCTAGCGCTTGATGATCAGTATAGTGTCCCCCAGTTACCTTGTTACCAGTGCTGGGGCATTGATTCAGTAGTGAGTCAGTGAAAAGGGAAGAGCTACTTAATCTCCATTACTACTGCCTATAAAAACTGTGTTCCTTAGAGGACTACCATCCAGCTACTTGCCACGCATAGCACTGCTTAATTTATGAGGCCTGACTGCAAGGCAGTATGACTGCCAGTACTGTCTATGGCTGTTTGCAAATATTGGCAGTTTTGTCCTATCTTCTTTTATCTGTTATGGGTTGGGGTTTTTTTGTAGTCTGTGGTACACTTGTTTTCAAATGACCTTAGACTGAAAAGTTTCTGAAACAGACAATTCCATAACCAAAGAATTAGCACTGGTCTTCCACTTTAAATTGATTCTGTACTCATAACTAAAATTACTTAGGTGGATCAGCTTACTCTTTAGTGGCAGTAGTAAATATTATAAAATTGCCACAATTTTATATGGCTTTAGCAAACTGTGCAGAAGCATCCCAAGAGCGTGCTGGAGCAAAGAATTAACTACCCCTAATCCTTTCAAACTTAAAATTGAAACAATTGTAGGCTATTATATAGGATACTGCACAGGTTCCTATTTGGAAAGAATGTTTTGGGATTTTTTTTCTTGTGACAGCAGTAACCTTCAAAAATTCACCCCAATAAGATAAAACTGTGTTGTGTAGTTACTTGAAATAGGATAGTAATTTCAAGGTATCAGAAACTACACAATAAGGAAGCATACTCTGTAAATCTTTTACTTTAAAAAAAAAAATTCTTTAAGAAAGTGTGTGACAATCTGTTTTCTCTGATCTAAGAGCTATGAAAGACCTGCAATATTATAGGTTTGATATTTCAAATTAGCAAGTAGTTTTACTAAACCTATTAGCTTAAAACAGATTTTTATTGATACAATGTAAACTCTCTTCACTGCATATTTAAAAAAAAAAGTAGTGTGAAAGAAATTATGCAAAATATGATGCAAAAATTTCCTGTGTGCATTTACTTAATCTTGTGTATCTCGTAGTTTAAAACAAAGCATTGGTTTGTTGTAATTTGAATGTAAGAACAGGAGTGAGAAACATAATTGTGCAAAGAAGTGGGAGGCATAGATATGTGATCCATTTCAGGCTGTCTTTGGCTTAATGAGTTTCACTATTAAGTTAGTGAAATTCAAATGTTTGGCAGCTAGGTGAAGAGGGATATCAAAATTTCCTAGAGTGGGTGAAGTTTTGAGTAAAACTATGGCTGTCAGAATTCCCTTTCTTGGTCTTTTTCTCTTTCCAGTATTGTCAGTACCTTGGTTATCAAAGGGAAAACCTTGCCACTGGTATAAATCAATGGTAAACAAACTCAGCTACTAGATCTGGCTGGTCACACTGAGCTTCTTGAGGCAGAACTGGGAGCTCAGCTGCAAAACAGGAAACTGAATCTGGTAATGACTGGGTCACACATCCTTGGTGGAACTCACCTGGGTGATGAGCTCCAACAGCAGCCCTAAGTCCATCTCGTAAGATGATACCTTCAGTTAGCTCCCATGGGACAAGTGAGCAACGAAGAATGCAGGAAGAGTACTGAGCCATAAATGTCCCGCAAAACACTCTGTCTTGGAAGTAAAGCTGGTGTTGATATAGAAAACTGATGAGGTTTGTGCTTAGATTTATCTTCTCCACAAAACAACTGGAGGTCTATTCTAATATTAAATGTGGAGTATTGCAGAATTGTTATTGGTATGGACCTTTTCAGTTGCATATGGAACAACATGTGCTGGAATAAGACAAAATTCTTGTATCTTAATAAAAATGTTTGTAATTATTCTGAAGTCCCTTTAAAATTATTAGGACAAAGAAGTATGATGAAATATATAACTAAGTATCTAAGGCTGTGACTTTATTGACAATAAGCTGTTACTTTTAAACTTTTCATGATGTAGCTTGCCATGATGTTAATTTTAAATCTACTTCATCCTTATTTGTAGGAGTTATATACAAGCTTTTGTATCTTAAAAATGAAGTAGTGAAAATTTTACAGGTCACTTTGGATTAAAATTCTTTAATCTGTACCCAATTGATTGAAATAATGACGACCACATTACTTCCTTCTGAGAATGGAAGGCTCAGTGGATTCATAGAGCTGGTGTCGTCTTTTCCTTTTGCTTCTGGAGAAAGAAGTGTAAAGCCTGTAAAGCCTATGAAGCCTAAGATATCAGAGCTAAGAATGGGTGAGGATAGTATTTGGGCAATGGGATCTAGATCCAGATCTCAGCATATGTCCCTGATCATCCATTGTAATGCACACAAAAAAGGTTAACAGAATGGATCACTTCAGTGTTCATCTGATTTTTGCATGAAGAAACTAGCATAGCTAGGTGTAACACAAGGAGGAAGTACCTTTAAAATGCATTTCATTCTCTATTTTTTTTTTTTCCCCTCCTCATGGTTATAACTGCAATAGCAGGATAGTAACTAGGAGCTGAAAGATTGCATCCTGTTAAAATGGCATAGCTATTTTTGCAGTGAATGCCTCTGTGGTTAACCAGCTCAGTGAAGTAACTTAGATTATGATTGTTGTTCCCCTGCCTATTGTATAGATTACAGTGTCATTTAGCAAGAGATAACTGATTCCATCTGTGAGCTATGGGAAGTGTGGGGGGAGAATCTCTCTGCTGAAGCAATAACTCTTGGTTGGACTACTCTACCTTATTTCTTTCTGGCCACTCAAATTCTTTTCAGCAAAGAAAGATCAGAGAGCCCTCAGAATTAACAGGAGTTCTAGTGTATACCACAAATATTATGTGGTGGGTTTAAAATCACGTACGTTTTTTCTACTGGTGCCAGAAAACCTGGGAAAGTTCCTTTAAAACAAAGTCGTGCTTGCATTCAAGCTATCCAAAATTCCTTGCGGCTATACTGAAAAATATTGTTAGATTTTGGGTGTTATGTGGTTTATTGAAAGTATGCGAAAGTTGGTTACTCCTGAGTAAGGGTATGTATTCTAGTAAGTAGAAATAATCTAAAACGCTTGCATTTTTAGTAGCTTTAGTCAGACTTCAGGAATGACTAAATGCTTTGCTAAACTGGGGATTGGGAGGGTATCTTCTCATAATATTCAAACAGCTACAGTGGTATTTGTATCAGAATTTTTTGCTTGTTTAAATAACGTAGAATTGGTTATGGATAGAAAGGGGAGAAAACCTAAAAGCATGTAATATTTTGAAAGGAAATTCCAAACTAAGGGCAAAGTTTTCTTCAAAGTAATTCTTTGTTTTGAGTTGCATCTTCTGCATGTAATTACTTTTTCTGACTTGATTCTCAGTGATTCCCTTTTCTGTGTTTGGAAGACAAGAAAGCAACAAATTAAGGAACAGGAATGGCTCTAGCTGTGAGTGTATGATTACATTAAGAGTAAGTGATGTCCCCAGAGCAGTGTTAGGTTGTGGCTAAGGTGTGGGGATGACTCCTCTGCCTCTCAAACAAAGCATTTTTCTGCTCTGGAAGACCTTTTTCTCCAACACCCGTATCTGAAAGAACATGACAATGTCCTTCCATACACTGAAAATTGCTGCTTTGAAAGCCCTAGCAATTTACTGCAACAAATGTTTACCTCTATCACAGCAACTTGTATTTCTTGCTCTCTTTTGTTCAGCTTTTTCTATTGGAACAATACATCACGGGGGGCTATTTTTGTTGTTTAACCTGTTTCTCCTAGTCCCCAACTCCAGGCTGCCTTAATCGCAAAGGAAAGGCATTGCTGGGCAATATTTGGTGTCAGGATTTCTATGACAAGATTGAAACCAAAAGTAAAACAAATACATAATTCTTATCTATATTTAACTTTCTAAGTTATCTTATTCTGGCCTATTTACAATTCGTAAGACCTGTTACAGCTATTAGAAATGGAGATTTAGAGTTCAAAGCAATGATTTTCTTCTCAGTGTTATCCTAAATTGCAACTTGGTTTTCTGAATCTAGGGCTAATTCTTTTGGGGCAGACTGCTCTGTTTTCATTTCCATTTCTTTATACCTATGCTCCATTTTACTGGATTTTTCTCTTGGATTGTAAGTAGCAAATGCTTTTGATGGGTCCCAGTAGAGCTAAGTACTAAAAGGTCCTAATTAATGCACAATTGATGGAGCTGAGTGACTTGTGTGCAGAAAGGATATCTTCCCTTTGAATCTAGTCAGTATTCAGCTTTTAGCTGTCCTTCATCCCAGAGGAAGTTTTTTATAGTGTTGCTAATATGCTTATTGCAAGAAGGTACATTGTAAAAATATATTTGGTCAAGTTTGATCTGTTGTACACAACCGATATTCCGAAAAGGCTGGGATGCAAGTAATGGGGCTAGCTATTTTGCCTTTCTAGCTTTATGGGACCAAACTCTTCTACTTCAATTTTTCTTATGTGCCAGTATTACATGGCATGTAAATAACAGATAGGAAATCACTATTTCAATAAGCAGCTGTTGCAAAAAAATTTATAGATACGTTCTTTTTCATTGTCTCTAATTTCAAATCATTATTAACTCAGGAGTATTTGTTTTAAATATATATTTGCTCTTTAGCCAGTGTCTGCATCTTATAGAGCTCTACTGCTGAACTTGCTGCTCAAAAGATGCGCTTTGGGGCATTATGTTTGTGTTTAAAAATAAACAGATGACATGTATTTCAAGCCTGTGTTGTGGGATTCTGAAATGAAGAAGGGTGGAAGCCCAGTGATTTTTCTGAGACCTAACATTTTTGTCTCTATGCCTAAAAAAACCCCTTTGAAATGAAAATTATTGCTCATAATTTATACAATACGATGACTAGAGTAACTTATTTCTGGGTTTTTACAGAGCTATAGTGCTTGTCTGGGTAAATGTAGGTTTATGTCTTTTATCTGTTAAATCAAAGTTCCAAATGCAAAACTTAAACCTGAAGGACATCCTGTGGATTTGTGACATTTCCTAAAGCAATTGTAAATAATGAACAAATGACGGGATTAGTACAATGAGACCCATTGTAAATGTAGCATTTTCATGTGTGACAGATAAAAATCTCTCTCTCTGTATTTTTAATGCTTTTTAAGAGAAACACACTTTTGTTCAGTCCACTTGTTTCAAAGTTCAGAAACAATAAGATGCATTTCTAGCCATAATACTTTGTCAAGTGTGTTCAGAACTTGTAATGATACGGTTTGAAAAAAAAAAAAAAGCACAAATGTCAATGTAGATAATTTCTGTGGTCAATAGGCCCAGTTTTTCAATGTTTTCTGCAGAGGCATTAAAACAAGATTTGTACCTAAAATTTTACAAGGCTTGGAGAAGAACAGAAGTGCGGTGTCCAGAGATTTTAGGTCTTCCCAAATTCAGAAAAACAAACTTAAGTGAGAATACCCTGGGCAGTGGAATCGGGCAAAGTGGAGCACTGCAGAGTTTCAGCTGCAGTAATTAAAAATGTTATAATGCTTTAATGATCTAATTTTAAAAAAAAAAAAAAAGTTACAAGCTCTGGTTCAACAGAACAGAAGGATGATTTACAGTCTCTACCTTCAACACAGCTGAAGCAGACAAGTACTAGGAGATTAGCATTGAGTTCTTTTACGCTGAGAAAGGCAATACCAAAAGTACAGCTTGCTTCAGGGGCAATACGATCTGGTCTTTACTGAACTCACTTGTATGAAACGCAGCCTTTCCTTGGTGCCTCCAAACAATGAATAAAACTGAGGGTAGTGCAGACAGAACTGCTTCCATGTGAAGCTGTCAGGCAACAAATTCTTGTTGCGGTTATAATTAACTTGAATGTTCATGAGAACCTACCTTTTGTATTGTTAGAAAAACTGTCTTTGGGGGGATAAACATACATAACACGTATAGAAGAATATCTACAAAATAGGTAAAAAATCATTAAAAATACAGGTGGATATTGCAATGACTTAATGACTTGAAGGTATGGTAGAAAAATATCTTTGCATATTCTGCAAATGAATTAGGAGTAAACTTTCAAAATGTCACAAAGCAGACTGTTATCAACATGTATCAACATCCTCAAGCTACTCATTGGCAATAAATTTCAGTAGAAATTTTTATGGCTTTTAGAGCTTATCTGCAATTTGTAATAAGCTTTGTGCATGGCCCATTATTTTATGACTGAGAACAACTGTCAAATTAATGTATTTGTAATGTCAGGAGTTTCATTACAACATGACCGCAGGCTGAAGGCTAGGTGCTAAACTGCTGCTAGGTTTATATCTTTTGACCATACTTCTACAAAAAGGGCCATGTAACCCGCTGCTTTCATTACTTATTCTTTACCTTTTTTAATTAATAATTTAACTTACATTTCTTATAGCCTCATTATCACTCCACTATTTCATTAACTAATCATTATAGCATTGCAGTTTATAGCTTTACAGGCAAGGAGACTAGAAGTATGAACCAGTAGCTTTGAGTTACGTAGCAAGAGCTCTGATTTGCAAGCAGAGCCTGCAGCAGTGTGAATTTTTATGTCATTAGAAATCTTTTCATCTTTCTTTTTTTATTTAAAACAGAAGAAAAGATTTGAATTATTTCTCAGAATGA
>JAVJGI010000037.1:19871923-19926657 GCA_035590275.1 Ibycter americanus
AGAAAATATTTGAATTCTTTCTCAGAATGATTCATATCCTGTGGATTTTTCCTATTAGGCAATGAAGCTATGATATTAAGATTGAGTATATAAATAATTCTCATAATTCACACAGAAGAAAGAGAAATAATTACCTCTGAACATTTCATTATGAATGGAATTCTGTCAAGAACTTTAAGAAGGAGGCATTAATACAAATTAAGGTCTTAGGAACTCATATTTTAAATACTTAATCCTGCATTTTATTTAACTTTTGCCAGACCAATAGATTTTTTTAAATCAGCAAAATGAATTGTCGTGCTGGAAAAACATTAACTATAAAATTTCTATGATGAACAAATATTTTATATTTTATTATTTCTGTCATTGCAGTGTAACTGAACTTGTATAAGTTACCAGCTCTGTAGACCTGACCATAAATTCTGAGTCTTCAAATTTCATAAATATTTGCTTAGCAGAAGAATACAGCTCACTTAAAGTGATTCTGCAAAGTAGTCTCAATCTGCTTGTCTTTTACATTACAGTCAGGGTAGATTGAAAGATGAAATAAAACCTTATGCTTTTATTCTTGAAAAACTGTAGATCTAATGACATCTGCTGGGAAAAAGGAAATTATTGCTCTTGGAGGTGCTGATACTTTAGCTTGAATAGAAATCAAGAGAAGTGGAAGGTTCTCTGCTGCTGCAGATTCCAGTTCATATTGATAAAGACAAGTTGGTGTGATACTAATGTAGCTGAGGAATCTTTTGCATGCACTTATGCATGTGAGTATTATTTCAGCAAAAGTCAAGATGTACCCTGATTTTTAAAATTACCTGTTTTAATCTTCAGGTTGAGGTCCATAGTTGCTCTGCTAATTACTTCTAATTGGTGTAACCTGAGCTTCTCTTCGCCTCTTCAAAAGCATATCTGCAGTCATACGGAAGCTTGTGCTTGTACACAAATTCGTAAGCCTAAAGAGAGATGAAGAGAAATATCCCTGCTGTTTACAAGAATGTTTTTATCACAAGGCACGTCAAACAATTCAACCTTATTCTACCAATGAACTTGTGTACAGAATGTACAGCTGAAACTACTGAAATATATGTGGGATTCCTGTAGAAGTTTGTGCAATATCTTCTGAAACACTTTGCTTAACTTCCTAATGATAAAGCAGAAAATACAAAGGAATATCTCTCTTATTTTAGTCATTCTGAGCCCGCTAAAGTAAAAGGAGTTTTAGCCTTGACACCAATGACATCCAGACAAAGGAAATGCTGCTTTAGATCTTTGAATTGTTTGGAGCAGCAAGATGGATAGAGATTTTTCATTATGATACAGCACCAGTGTTACATTATTATACTGTAAAATTACTTGTTAAATTGCAGCTAGTTCTTCAAAGAGTCAGCAACATTCTCACATAATGAGGTAGAAGGCTAAAAACCTTAGCAATGCAGAACCTTTTCAGTTTTCCCTGGGTTTCTTTGGCGTTTTGTGTGCTGGCAGTCTCAGATTATGTCTGTACGTGTGTAATGTGCAGCAGTATCCATTGCAATTAGATGTGAAAGGACACACGGGAAGCAGAGCAAGTTTAAAACCCCCATCCATACACACGTCCCCCAGCCCTGCTTTGCAATGTGAATAATATAGTTTTATTTTCTCCACACATCAGTCTTCCAGTCAGAGTGCCCAAGGTCTGAACATACCAGCATCTTGTCTTCTGTTTACCAAAAGCATATCCTCATATTTAGAAATCAGAATTGACTGACAGTTATTTAGTTAGATATTTTTTAAATGAAATTAAATATTACCCAAATAACTGATTTCTTTATGGAAATGTTTACTTCTGCTACAGTCAATCATAATTTATGAGCACAATCTTAAAAGGCACATGTGTAACTTGCAGAGGTATGGAGCAAAAGCCAACCCTGAAGGTTTCTGTGCATCTTGCTCCTCTTTTTAATACTCTGAGGACAATTTACATAATCATACTTCCATCTTATAAACTAGTTGCATGACTTTGCTGCTGCCCATGCATTGTTTGTCTGCTTTCTGGAGAGGCGCTCCCTGTTGAACGTGGAGGAAGGCTGATGTAGTGTTCAAAGCTGCATGGGATCAAAGGGTCTGAAGTAGCAAGGCCTAAGATTTTGTAGGTGCTGCCTGAAGGAAACACTCATATAAAATGTGCTGCAGTCTTAAAAGATGAGGAAGAATTCCTGATAGATTTTGACAAGGTTTCTTTCCTGCCTGGTCTCTATAAGAAGGCAGGAGTTAGAGGTGACTCTTTCTAGTTTTACCTGGGTTCTCTAAAAGGCATTGTTCAGCTTCTGAACATCTCGCAATAGTTTCTGTCAGGTTGTCACTATGTTGGTCTATCCTAAATGCTGACTTTCAGAGCAGCTATGATTTTGACTATAGCAATACAGCTTCTTTATCCTTCCATTCTGGAGTATTTATGTTCTAACATCTCATTATTTAGTAACCACTACTAAAATCTAAATATTTTTTGCACAGTAGTTGTGATGTGGCAATTATTTACAAAATGACATCAAATGCATGGTTATAGTGGGATAACTTTAATGAATAAAACTCTATTTACTCCCCTTCCTTTTTGTACTGATCCATAGTGTATTCCCCTACAACAAGCCATACGACTTTTCAAGCCTGTCCACTGTATAAAATCTTGGCACTTCTGAGTTTATAGCACTGTGTGGTTCTGTTTGCTACATGTCAAGAATGTATAATGTAGTTAGAAAAAGGTATGGATGAAAGCAATGAAACCCATTCAGGAGATGCAGCAACTCCTTTCCAAGGACAGACTGAAAAATTCAGGACTGATTTATGGAAGGTGGGCATGGAACTAAACACTAGCATTGGGGTGCATTCACTGTAGCTAGGGGGAGGTTGGGTTTAGAATAAATAAAAGGCAATAGTTTTCAGTCAGTGAAAAGCTCAGTTCTAAGCTTGCAAATCATGCTTTTTCCTAAGCTTGCAAATCATGCTTTTTCCATAATTATATTAGTACATTTTCAGCAGTTTCAGGTATTTTGAACAAATTGCAAAGAATTGGTCTTTCTCCCAGACACTGTGAAAGGCTGAGATTTTTATTCCATTATTGCACTAGAAGTTGTTCTTTTACTCGAAAAGTAAATGGCATTAAGCATTCAGAATTTTTGCATAAATTCTACAAAACTATGACCTTGTCTCACCTATGAAAAAAATTGATATTAGTATTGAATGTATGTATTGATCTGCTAAGAATACTTAAAAAAAAAAAGGCAAACACTTCTTAACTTCCAATAAGATGGCAACGTTGCTCTGATTTTGAAGATCTGATGAAAAAGAAAAGGCACAATGGAAACTTGTACGAAGATCTTAACATGATTTCAACCTGTAAAGAGTTGCTGATGTACCTAGATTTCAAGAAACATTACAGATCAGTCCTATTTTCCAACAGTCAATTGGTCTAGACTTTGAGGAGTTTACAAATAAATGCAGAATCTCAATAAAAATTAAGTTGTGGAAATCAATGAATTGTTGATGACCTATTCAGCTTCCAGCTGTGACAGTGGATATTTCATGCTGCCAGACTGTTCAAAATTATCCCTGTGAAGGGGAAAGTGTTTGAGCAGGAAAGTATTTGAGCAAATATTTTCACATCTAGGAAGGAACTAGATACCTCCTCCTGTGATCATAGAAACAGTCCCCAAATCTTTGCATGAACTTAACAGCATGTTTGGGGGAGGCATAGAAATTATTGAAAAGTGAGAGCTGCTTTTGCAAAATAAAAGCAGTGCTGGGGACAGTCCTAAATTAAGGGGACTCTCCCCACCTCAAAACACCCTTGTCCACACCCAGATATGATCCTTACCATGGCAGTGGTTCAATATAAGCCCTTTATGCTTTTCAGCATGACTCTGAATTCTGAGAGGAATTACAGTGATGATATATCAATAAAAAGTCATCTAGGGTTTAATTTTGAGAAAGATGTAATGAATAACAGATTTTTTTTTTTATGAACTGCAATAACTAAAGCTTTTGTTTCTAATCACCTGCTATAGTCATCTGTTGATTTATCTCATTCTAGCGCTTTCTTAAATAAATAAATAAAACTTAAGTAAATCCAGGGAAGCACTTTAAAGGTGGTGGTAAAGCAAAAAAAAAAAAAGTGCTTTGAAGGCACAGTTGATTTCAATATACTTTAGCTGTTAGTAAGTTCCTTAAGTTTTACACAGAACAATGGAGCTCCAGTATCTTGCCAGATATACTTTGTTATAACGTTTAAGAGCTCAACAACGATGTTTATAGTTGTATGAAAAAATCATACTTACTGTGATTTAAATAAGAAAAAAAATTAAGCAGAACTAGTTCAGAAGTAAATAACATTTTCAAATATCTCATTAAAATATACTCTATGTATTTAGTTTGCTTTTACGGTTTAGAAAGTGACAGGAGGAACCGTAAAAGACATTGTTATTAGATCTTATACACAAATATATCTGTCTTGGACTTTTTTTCAGCCTATGGCTAAGCGTTTCGTGGAAGCTTGGACATAATCAAATTCAACATGAGATCTCTACAAGTTCAAAGAGCTTAAGTACATTCAACATAGCTTTATATTTGTATTGCCTTCTGGTTTTTACATTTACAGATGCAGCTTTTCTGTATTGATCAGATAATGTCATATTGCACAGTGTTGTGCAAAACAGAAGAAGAAATGGCTTTTAATTCTTTTTGTTTATGCTGTAGAAGTACATATTAAGCTACTGCGCCTAAACACATCTTTTTGTCCCTCACCTGCTGCCAGACTTTGGCTGAACTGGAAAACATTCACCCCTGGGACTGAAATGTTGCCACTTTTCTGTGTCATTGAGTAGTTAAGTTGTCACAAACACTTATGGCTAAAAGATAGTCAGTGAAGATAGCCTGTGAAGAACTTCTGTACTTGCTTGGGTTTAGTGTAACTTGTATCAGGAGTGACAAAGCAAATATACACAAAATAATGATAAAATGGATTAAAAAAAGGGGAACTTACTGTACACCTTCACTGAGTGCTGGTGAGGCCCTCAGAATACAGCTCATGAGAAATTGGAGTGGATCCTGTGGAGGGCCATATAGGTCTTACTAATGGGCACGTGGTCACTGTGGAGATGTTGGCTTCTGTCAGTATGGCACAGAAAAGGCCAAGGACGATAAGTGACAACCTGCAATTACTTGGAGAATGATTTTTGAAGCCAGTGAAGCTAAGCTTTACTAATATATATTGCTGTGGTTACTGATTTATGTTTAGGATAGGATTTTTTTAAAAATTTCTTTTGGATGCTTCAAAATGCAGTTTTGGATAAAAATGGTTTGTTTGCTTTTTCACATTCATGTCTCTCCATTTTGCTAGAAAAAGCAAAGCTGAAAAAAATCACACTGAAAAGGATGGCAGCGTGCCACCATGGCACGCAGGGGAAAAACAAACTTAAAGTCACTGCAAAGCTTTAGGACTTATTCCACCAACGAACAGAATGTTGAAGATGTTCCAGATCAAATCTTGGAAGAGATCATGATATTTTCATTTTTAACATGCATAATAAAATAAAAATACAGAGATACTTTTACATGCTGCAAAGATTTACTTCAGCTCTAATTTAAACAATAACTGAATAAAGCTAGGGAGCATTATTGCTTTTCCCTCAGAAACAAGGGTATAATTTTGAAGTTATTAAAACAAGTGTCAGTGTACGATAATGAAAAAACACATCTGTAGCCTTGCAAATCATTAGATTTGTTAGAAAGTGAACATGGTGGCAAACCGATAATCTAGAAACTTAGATCGGCTCTGGGTCACATCAGTGTTTATTCTACCATAGGTCCCTTGCACAATATTACCAGAAATCCAGGAGATGGCCAAGAACTATCTGAAACCAAAACCAAAGTCAGCTGTAGATAAGCAATCTGCCTGGTTCTGTATGTTGTGAAAATACTTTATTTGTTGTTATCAGCTGACAGTTTTTGCAAAGAGTGGGGAAATCATTCAACATGTCAATCCTAAGCAACACTTGTTTTTTTTAAAATGATGGAGGTTATATCTAGAAATGAATGTTATTTTGAAATCTAAATTTATTTTCAAACCACAGAGATTCATCTCATGTTAATTGTAGGGAAGAAAATTGTACACAAGTATATATACACACACAACCTTAAAACTTGTTGAAAGCTGCTGAAAGTTTGGATCTTTGGAATCTGTTTATGGAGTAAAAAAGGGATTAATGCACAGAAACTCTGCATTTATATTTCTTCAGAAATCAGACATGAGTATTGTCAAATACATACTCTGGAA
The DNA here is from genome assembly GCA_035590275.1 of Ibycter americanus. Classification (NCBI taxonomy): domain Eukaryota; kingdom Metazoa; phylum Chordata; class Aves; order Falconiformes; family Falconidae; genus Ibycter; species Ibycter americanus. Next base: position 19,878,231 of record JAVJGI010000037.1, read on the forward strand.
ATGGCACTGGATATCTTTAGGACTTTGCATTCCCTCCAACCCAGCATTTGGCAAGTAGTGAAGTATAAATCTGAATTATCAGTTCTGTTTTAAAGAAGTATTAGAATGAAACTGCAAGTGTCCTTTTATGTTTCTTGTCTCTAATTTTAAATGGCAAAGGGCAGACTTGGAGCTACTCTTCAGAAACCTCCACAGGCTACATCTTTCATTGATGTTTAAGCTATATGTTGGTGTGGAAAGCTGAAATGTGAAAGACAGTATCCTTTGTGTGTCTTATGTCTTTCTCTTTGGCTCCAACTGTACGTAACAGTGGGCAAGAACTTTTTTGGCTGTGGCATATTGCTGCTGTCTGTTTCAGCACTGCTGATTCTGGATTTTTTAAGCCTGCACTAGGCCCTGTGGTCTCAAAGCAGAAATAGATATGTAAAAGAAGGTAAAGATGTCAGGGTATTATATAAAAGAAGGAAGAGTTTGTGTTTGTCATTTCAGGCAATGGAGATGAAAATGCAAAAAAACAAACCCACCAAAGGAATAAATTCCCCGCCACCCAAACAAAAGAGACACACTCTCCATCCCTGCCCCAGCATTTCCAGGGAGTGGGCTAATCAAAATCTTATTGCTGAAGTGATGTGCTCAGTGAGCTGTGCTCACTCCTTTAAAATACTTTATTTTTCCTTCATCCTTAAAGAACTGTAAACCATCAAATCCTGCAGAGAGTATCTAGCACTCTTTAGCTAAATCCACTACTCACTATACATTTTAAGTCCACAAATGTTTCATAAACTTTCAGCACTTTAGTGCCGCAAGACCTCTAGGAACAATAGACAATGTTGTGGTTTTGTTTGTTTTTTTTTAAAAAAAAAATGGTTTCTAGGGAGAACACTGGAACTTGGAATAAGTTCTTGGTAGATTCACCAGATTTAATTCACTTGGGTGAACTTTGTTTTGTATTAAAATAAACTCTTTGATAAATATTACCTAATTGTACAGTTTCTTCTGAAAACCCAAACCAGTTTGCTAGAAGCTCTGCCTAATTTCATTATAATCTCAGCTTTCCATTTTTTCCCTCAATTTTTGGTCTGCCGTAACTTCCATAATAAAAAGTATCTGAATCCAAATTTGAAGCTGCAGAGGAAAGCCAAATTGAGTAGTGAATGCTGACCATCGTATAAACTATTGAGCATTTTGTGTGTTGTGGGGGTTTTGGGGTTTTTTTTGTTTGTTTTTTTTTAAAGGTATGATTTATCACTCATTTTGAAATTTATCTCAGCTGTTGTTCCATATGCCATATGGCAAGAAATGATGTTAGACAAACAAAAAAGTAATTTCATGAAAAATGTTGTATATAATATCTAAATACTATATCAGGGTTAAATCTTATGAATCTTGATATTTGAACTCTCATAACTGGGTACAGAAATAAATTGAAAAAATTCAGTCTCTGTCTTTTTTCGCATTGCTTAGCTTCATAGAGGCATTCATAAAAATACAGTGAACTGAATTAGTTTACTGTAGATACTGCCACTCAGGACAGTACAGGGGAGAATGTGACCTGGGTAATTTAGATGCCAAACTTGTTAGCATATTGAGGCTGTTTAGTGGGGGCATTTGCCAAAGGCTTTAATGTACATGAATATCATAGCATATATTTAATTACTTAATTTTTCTCACTTCCTTTGTACACAGAAGTTTCTAAATTTAAATTTTTCCACTTCATGAGAGTATACATGTTGAGGTATTTTACAGCCTCTATGAAGCAGAAGTTTTGAGAAACTCCTCAGCTTCATGGGATTGTGCAGGGTATATCTGATCTCTTTCGTTTCTGCTTCTCATGCTGCTCTGCATTGCCTCACTCTGTAACTATTCCTGTTAAATGTAATATTTGCAAAATCATTAAGTTAAGCCACAAGGAAAAAATATAAGTGACACAAAGGATGGGACTTGAAAACAGGAAAGAGTATTTTCTTTCATTTTCCTCTTTGATTTTGAGCCATTAGAATTCAGTCATTTCCCAAATTAAACATTTCTCAACAACAGTAAGAGCTAGATATCTGGGGGGAATAACAGGGGTTGAGACACACTGAACAGTTTGAAGGAAAGCATAAAATAAGAATTGCAATTAATTCACATAATTAACATGCTTTTTTTACCTCTTAATGCAAGTACTGTGTTACCCATAGCATCTCTCTGTCATATAGGTGGAATAGTATCTATAATACAGACTGGTGGTTGCAGGAAAAGACTTCTTTAGTTTCAGCTCTGGTTCTCTGTTTTTCCCTTGCCTTTAGGGAAGCAGCTAACATAACAGAAGAATTAAATTTTTCACTTATGGGAGCTTTTCCCAAGCACCTCGGAGAAATACTAGACCCACTTACATTTCCATTGAGAGACCCTTCAAACTGCACTTGCTGCCCAAATGAATGAAATTTGGAACACGTTGAATTTTGAAACATAAGCAACAGATGTTAGTTGTGTTCTAAAAATACAACTTGCTTATAAAGTTTTTTCCTTGAAGTGTTAGTAATATATCATGGTTAGGGGACAGTCAGAAATATACATTTTGTTCTACAACATGCTGAACCTTGTTTAAAACATCACAGGTCCATTGAATAAGCTAGCTTTTCTCAATTGTAGTCAGAGGAACAAGCCACAACTGACATCTCATGAACAGTGGTGTGAATTAGTAATAGAGGAGATGCTCAGTCAGTCTTTGAGTAGATTATACTGGAACACTGGAGGCATGAATTATCTTACTGTATGAACTAATATAGAGAAGTCACTTGTGTATGATGTATTTGTAATCCATGAAAAATAGTTTAATAAATTAAAGACTTCATAAGTCATCTTTAGTCTTTAATAATTAAAAGAATTTTTAATTTTCTTAGGAAGTAAAGGGAATAGACAAAGCAGGCAATGGATGGAATAAATCAACATGATGAATTAATTAATTGTTCACAAGGGATCTTAAATTAGGTCACCTCTTAAAATGTGTCAGCTGGTTATTTGCTTAAAACTCATATTTGGAGAACCTAGAAGAACTTTTCAAACCTCAAAATCTCTCCAGCAAAAGCCATATACAAGAAACTTGGGGCATCATATAGAAATAGGATTAATAAAAGGACAAAACTTGCTTAGATTTTAAGTAATTCCCAATAAAGCTATCCACAATATAGAAGCTGCATATGGTGTTATCTTTGACTCTTGGTTAGTGTCGCACAGTGTAAAAGTTCTGTCTATTCTTATCCATAGTCTTTCTAAGTATGTGTCCATCATGGTGTTGCAGCACTTCTAAGCCATTTGAGATCAAACAATGCAACTGGGAAGTGTTACAACTGGTATTTATGAAACTTTTAGCTCTTGTCAGCATGTGGCTCCCTTTGGAGTTAGTACATGGAACCAATTCTTATTAGCACCATGTAGGCATAGAAGAATCAAAGACTCCTTAATTATTAATTTAATAGGATTCTATTCCATGGGAAAACCTGCCTTAGCTTATCTTTTAGTACTTTGGATCTATCCACAAATGAATTCCAAGAGAATTGTACTTGTTACCTTCTAATTAGTTTAAACTCCTCTGGTTTTTTTGTTTTCCTATTCAGTTTCAAAACATATTTTGAATGCCAGTTGTCTCAGGCAAGCGGGATGATCAACTACCTGAACATGATCCTAGCAGTGCAGTAATGGAAAAGCACAAAATTCTTTCATGTTACTTGGTTTTTTGGATCCGGAGGTAGTTGCCTTGGTTTTGCCTGTAATTTCATCTCATTGAAGTGTAAGGTCTTTTTTCTGTTCCCATCCTCTTGTATTCTAGTTTTATTCCATATGTTTCAGGAAGTGATCTTATATAGGTGCATGTTTCTTTTGTATTATAAAATGCCAGTGGCAGTGTACAAATAAGGACGTATCACAGATCCTTCAGGATTTATGTCAAAATCATCTTCATTGGCAGTTGTATAGGTTTCTTTGAAATGAAAATAACTTTGTTCGAGAGCCCAGGGCTTGTAACATTAAGCAAGGCTAGGGTATAACTGAAGACCTTATGAGATGTGCCTTATGTGAGTGGCAGCTGCAGAACAGAACTAGTGCATTTCTGTGATTCAGAACTGAAGCTGTGAGAATCAGGATTGCAATAGTGAGATAGCTGTCTTGCAAGTGATGGGGAGAAATATAACACTGGCATGCTAAATGTGTGCTTTTGGAAAGCAGCAATTTTTAATAATTTATCTCTGTTCAGATTAATGAGTAAAGCGTTGGTGACTCATAAATGATGATTTGGTACCAGTTTCTCTGTGTGTTTTAGAAGTAGAGAATTCTGGTTCTTTGTTAGGATTTTAATCCATATATGACATCATCCTATAAGCTAATTTATGAAGGAGGAAACTAAATACTCACCTCTCAAGTGGGGGAATGTGTAGAACCATTTGATGCTAGAAATATTCTCTTGAAAATCTTGTGTATTTTATTAACATAGCTTTCCTAGAAAATGTTCTCTTTTCTGAAATAGATGTTTTTCTTGCTGCATGTTTAAAAGTAGCTGGTATTTTCGGTCCCTCACCACATGTTAGTTTTCTTCTGCTCTCTTTCAGACATCTGGAAATAATGTCATTATGAGATGTAACTAATTCTTTATGCCCAGAGTCTGTTCTGAAATTCTGCAGAGATACCTCTGCTGCATCTGCACTGTATTGGATGTGATTAATTGAAACTCATATATAAATGGGCTAGATTCTCAGACAGTAGGGATTGGTGTAGGTTCACTGGAAGTAAAGTTGCAGGTCTATTCTATACTGTCAAATCTGTTATAGAACAGTACTGTCAAGATATTTGGGTGGTTTCATTGCTGCGATATGTTATAAAGAGGTCTTCTGTGAATGAAGTTTCTTACAATGCCTCCTTTGCTCCAGCCAGCAGAATTGAGAAAGATGCTCAGCTAAATTCATTGATTCCTACTTCTTTCCTTCTTTCTGCACCTTTTTTTTTTTTTTTTTTTTTTTTAAAATCAGGGGCTGTTCTACCATGTCTTGAGGGATCAGCCCTGCACAGAGTAGCCTTAGGGTCAGGACTGACTTTGTCCCAACACTGAGCACACAATTGCTCCCCTCCTTATTTAAAACAGGCTTACTCTCTCATCGCTTTTCTTGTAGTCATCAAAGTTGCTCCATTTTTATGTAGATGCAAATAAAAGGAGAACTAGAGTCTTGGGGACAGAACGAAGTTCCTATCACAGCCTATTTGTAGCCCTGCAGGGTTTTCCTGCTGCACATCGCAGGAGGATGTGCGCTCACATTGTTCTCGGTTCATTGTTCCAAATAATTGTTCCCTCTTTCTCGCCAATATTGGGATGGCTCTTCAGAAACTGTTAGGAGCTGCTGTAGATTGAAGTATAGTATGACCCTGGGGCTGCTACAATTATATGGGAGTGTACTGCCTTTCTTTGGTTACCAGTAGGTCCATGGAGCAGAGCGAGCCGAAGTGATCAAATCTACAACATCTAAAGTTTTTATAACTGTGAATTTAAGAATTGCAGTAAATTTTGGGGAGCTATGCCTCTACTCTTATTTCATTTCTAAGAACCTTTCTGAAGATGTATTCACTCACCTGTGAAGCTAGTGTCTGTTTTCAATTAATTCTGTAAATTTGAAAAGCTTTTTATTTGCAGATTTGTAAATCAATGATAGTAGGAACTGGTTCATTATTTTGATTTTAAAAAATCACTAAATACACTTAGAATTAATGTAATCCAACTTCTACAGCTAATCTCACTCTTCATTAAAAGTAGCATTAATGGGGGAGCGCACAAAATAGTCTGGTTTAGTGATTTCTTTTACTTGAAATACGTCTTTTCTCTTAGATTCTTATAAATGCCTTTTATCATAAAAATACTTCAAAAGAATGTAGATTTTATGTTAGTGAAGAGCATAAGAATACAGATAATAGACAGATTTGAGGAAAGATAAAACACACAGATGAAGTGGCCATGAAGTGAAAATGAAGGTATACTGTGATGGCCACACATGAATTATTTTTATTTTGTGTAACTAGGTTTAAGTAAATAAAATCCTTATTGCCATGCAAAGCTTAAGTAAATGCAGAGATAAAGCAGTTACAAATTATATCCTGGAAGTTGGAACAAAAGAAATCTAACCTGTAAAGGCAGAGGTGATTGGTTTCTGAAAACAGTGGACATAGTGCTTTGCAGAACATACAGGAATTGTGTATATCCTATTTTGGTATGGGGCCTTCCCTTCCATAGACAGATCTCTGTTTGTGCATCTTACAAGCATGTTACAGGACTGAAAATAGTGTTTTATAGATACAGGGTATTTTTGTTTGCAATATTAATATCTATCCTTGGATATCTTTAATATATGATAGTGTTGCTGGGATTTTTTTGGTGGTATATCTTGGTCATACTTAAAAGAGGTTAGACTTAGTTGGAATATTATAAGGGAGTTGATATACTTCATGGAAAAATATACTATTTATAAAGTATACTTTCACTTTCTAGAAAATAACTATGTCAGAGACTGCTATTCTTAAAGACTTTTTTTCATCAGCAGTACTGATGGCAAATGTTTGAGTCTGCTTCACTGAATATACCACTTAAAGTAAATTTAAATTTAAAAGTAGAGATGTATTTATATGCAAAATGATCACATTCAATAACTTATAATCAGAACAAAGCTGCTACTGATTACAAAGTTTGTCGAAAGTAGTTCAAGGACAGAAAGAGCAAAAATTTCTGCTGTTTGCATATTTACTTATTTATTTAGTACTTAATAATTTGGGATTGCTTTTTAAACAAACTGTTTGTAAATGAGTTGGTGGATTAGCTTGCTTTGTTTGATGCAAAACCACAAACATCACCCTTTTTCTTGCACCCTCCAGAAGGTGGAGGGAGCGCTGCCTTAGAGAAGTGAAAGGCGGCTGTGTGAGCTTCAAGAACATTGTTTGATAGCTGGCAGCAAGCAGAGCTCTGACAAGGAGCTGGCAGGAAATTAGGTTTGATAGCTCGTGATAAGTGTAAACGGAGACCGAATGAGGGCTTACCAAATATGTAATGGAAGTCACTCACTGTTTTTGCTTCTGAAGGTTACATCATTCATGACGCCATCGAAATATGATTTATGAATGAATTATTAATGGTTGTTGATTTTTAAGAAAAACGTAAATAGAAACCTGGGGACTACCTGTTGACTACGTAGCCTGCTGCTGAAGCAGGAATCTGAAATGAAACAGATATTGCTCTTTTGTGTTGCTAGCATTGCTTTTGGAGAATGGAGATAGCAAAGGCTGTAGAGGTCTGCAGGGCAGTGCTCAGTTTATATGTGCAGATTGCTCTGATGTAAATGTCTTTATCACAGAAAATATTTACGTTTTTTCTAGGTTTTTTGAACTTGCATAGAAACTCTTCCAAATACATGCTTCATTTTGTAGTGTAGTATAGGTCCTCACACTGTAGCCAACACATCTGTAAAACAACTTTGAAAAAGAGCTGAGGAAACAATCATTAATTTAAACTAGAGGAATGAGAGAGTGAAGGGACTATAATCAAAAGCAGATTTTATAGCAATTTCAGATTAAATAATTTGTATTTTATTAAGTTGCTGATAACATAGTGTACGTGACTATGATATGTACGGTTAAAAAAGCCATCAATGACAAACCCAAAATAACTCCTGAGTGTGTAAAACATTGCAGAGTTTCAGTTCAGTGCTAGAATGCTATTTCTTTTTTTCTTTTCTTTCTTGGATCTACTGCCAGTTAAATAGGCCCTTAGATACCCCTTTCCCTTCCCAAAGTTTTCACAGTTCATTCTTAATGTCATCTAGAACTTGCAGGGCTGGAATCTGGCCACTAAACTAATGAATTTTAAAATAATCCTGCAAAAGAAAGGTTAAAAATAATTGTACAGATTATTAGTAATATGTATAAATACGTAATAAAAATGTCTGAAATATATTTAATCTGTGTTCAATTGGGTGCTAGGTTGATGTGCTCCTTACTGATGACCAGAGGATGATCAGTAACAGGGACAACTGAAAATATTAATTCACCTTTGCAACCATTCAGGGAAGAGTTAACAATTACTACTTTTAAGTTTTTTCTTAGCTGCTCTAAACACTTCTGGTGTTCAGAGTACCATTTCTACCTTCAGAGTTTTTGTGTTCTTTCTATTTCAGAATTTAGTTTTTATGCAACTTTGGCTTTTTAAGTCCTGGTGAAAGGCAGGATGTGGTTAGTAACTCTTAGAAGGAATTAGTGTCACCTTTCGTTTTTTCTTTAACATCAGTGACGTTACTAACAGGAATCTGCATCCTGCAGTGAAAAACTTGCAGCTTCGTGCTTCCAGTCTGCATTTATTGTATATTTTTATATAAACAAACAAAACTAGTAGTGGACTATATGGGTGGGGGTTTTTTTCCTTATCTACCAGAACATTCTTTTTCTGTCTGATATTTCTGTAAGTTTAAAAGGACATGCAGGGGGAGAGTTAGAATTAGATTGATTTACAAGTTGTACTTACATCATGCTTAAGAAAGCGTGCTTCTCCAACCATACTTTAACGTTCAGTCTTGTTAATAATACTTCAGCAGTTGATGAAATAACATATTTCATAAATGGTTTCATATATGAGTGTGTCAACATTACTTTTAAACTCTTATCTTTCAAACAAAGGTTCTTGTTGCTTTAATTCTATTGCATAATCCTCAGATGCATGTATTTCTGTACTGATTCTATCCATGTTTCAGGGGGGGATCTGGATGAAAACTACTTTGATCTCTCAAGTTGTTTGTTTTTTACCCTTGCGAGGTTCTGCATTTGCCATTCTGGTATTCCAGATGTTATACACAAAGTGGATTACAGGGAGTTAGCAAAAATGGCTGGGGAGTTTCAGAGTAGGCAGTTGAATGAAGCTTACTCATTCAAAAATCTGTTGTTGCAAAAGGCACGTTAAAATACTCTTTTACTCTTGTGATAGAAATACCCATATTCTCTTTCTGTCCTTTGGAGATCAGTTATAAATTGTGTCCTTTTTTTTTCCAGTTAGAATTCTGAGTCTTACAAAAGATGGTGTTTGAATAAAAAACTAGAAGTGAATAGGCTGCTGAAATAATTACTGAAAGCTCGAAAACAGATTAATAAAATCTGACACTTTATAAGTACATCTGAGTACCAAATCAAAAATATACCCCATATAGAGCTCTAACTGTATTTTTTTAAAAAAATTGTGGAGGGAGGTGGACTCACGAAGGGGAGAAAAGGTAATATGAGTACCTAATCTTTTTCACTAATTATTCTACAGTAGATTGAAATACACTCACAGTAGCTAAAGCACCACCGTATTAAGCATATTTTCCTAACATGTGGCATAATGCCCTGAGCTAAATGATTAACGTACGTAGAGAGGTTGCTTTATTTTATATTGCCACCTTTCATAAGACAAATGAACTTTCTGCTTTAAATGTGCTTTGTTTCCAGTTCTATTTATTAATGAAAAATAATGAGCAGTTTTATGGAAATAAGCAGGCAATGCATACATAATAATAAGTAGATCTGAAGGTGGTCCTGTAAATATCTCTGAACAAGAAAGGATCTAGAAAATATAAATGGAGAAATCTTACAACATTAATTTTATTTTGTCTTAACGTGTTTCTCCAAGGACTGCTTTATACAGATGCTTTGTTTTGCTGATTTCTTCTAAGCATCTGGTTTGTAGTCATTCACCAGATTGCTGGCACTAAGAATTTTGCTTGGCATCACTATGATGGCAGGAACTAAATGGATTAAATGACCATTTGAGGATTTCCTGATTCTGTCAGGAACCGGTATACATTTCTTTTCACCTTTGTTTAGAATGCTTGCTTATCATGTTACCTTCAACATATCTTTACCCTCAACTTCCCTTAGTATCTGTTGGATTTTGACTGTATGCCAACGACATCTTAATGTCACATAGCACTGTACAATAACTGCTTATTGCAAACTATTTTTGTGCTACATAATGAAAAATGAAACAGAACTCTGCCAGGCAGAATCCTTTTTGCATGTATTCAGTTTCACCTGGTTGAGACATCAGGCTTTTCTGTAAAAAGGGACTGCTTAGAATAATATATAATTGGATTTCTTAGTCCAACGATCTGGTGAATCTTAACCAGAAAGCTGATAGGTCAAATAGTAATAAACCTATAATCACTACAGTCACCTGTAATTCCATTTACTCAAAACTATAACTCATTTCTCTTAAATCTGTGAGTGAAGGAACTAGAGTAATAGATACGACATTTTATGTAGACTGCTCACAAGAGATGAACATATTCCTTCTTCATTATAAGAAAGCTCACAGCCCAGGACTATGAACAGATTTGTGTTTTAACATGCTGTGAATAGTCCCACAATCAATCTAACTTTGCTATGGGAGAAGGAAGTAAGAGAGAGGGTAACGGAAGCAGAAGAGGAGATCTGTCCACAAGCAGGCATACCGTTTTTGAACCTTCTCTTTAATGTACCACATCTAAAGAAGAGAAAAAACATGTACTTCTGCGAATTGTGGATTGACTGCAGTAAATTTTGTTGTAATAAGTGATGAGTAAGTGGTAGTTTCAGGTTGAGTTTTGCATTTCTTGCCACTTCTTTATAGTGCATGGTGTATATTCTATATATGAGTGCTCAGGGGTAGATATAGCCCTGATTTCAGAAGACATCCTATATTTAGTTTCATCCTAAGCCCATGTTTAATATTATAGCTCCAAGGAGAATGCTTCAAGTGCTGAGGGGCTTAGAACAGCACTAAACTTTCTTTAATTTTTTCCTTTGAATTTATATCTGAGTCTTCCCAGGAGGTAGTGAAAAACAGTAGGGATCATTCCCTGTGCTAGCCGGTGTTAATAGACCAAGTGTCTATGTCCTTCCTTCGTCATGTAATCTATGCCTGAGTTACATGGCCAAAAAACCAGTCTGAATTCAGAATCAGCAACTTCTTGTATACGGCTGAACCTTGAACCTCCCTTTGGAAACCATTAGAACTGATTTGTTACAGCTCTGTTTAGCACTTCAAACTAAAGCATTTAAGAAAAAGTATTTTGAATCACCAGGAAAGACTATGTATTTAATCTCATGATTTCAAATTCATGCTTCTAGTGAAACCAACTGTTAACTTTGCCTACTTATGAAAACAGACTCACATTTTTGTGCTTAATTTTTGGATACGGTCATCTATGGCAAAATCATTGAATAAAACTATGCTGCTAGGTAAAGCTTTGTAATCGATGCGCTTTTAGCGTGTTAAAACTGAGGTGTGGAAAAAATACACCATTGACAGCTATAAATTAAAATGACCTTTCTTTTAAGGAGTTTCTTCCCTTTTAAAAACAACAACCCCCACCCTCCCAACAAAACGTTAGGCTGTCTTTTCCCGCTATATTCAGGGCTGAGTTTGACACAGAGTGATCTGAAAAGCAAGACTTAGTATAAAGTAATTTTTATGTTTACTGGCAGACATCTAACTAGAAATTTCTGTAGTTAGACTCTTAGGTCTTCACAGATACTGCTGACTTCTTACTCTTTGTAACCTCTCACATGTAAACAAATGAGACTTCAGGGGAATGAGAGAAGAGACAGTTATAAGAACTGAATCCCCTTATCCTTAAACTAGCAGATCTTGAATTGGTTCAAGACAAGTGTCAAGCTCATTTGATCAAAATCTTGACAACACCTTAAATCATAAGATCTATTTATTGGAACAGAACTTTTTATGTTAAAAAAAAGAAAAAAAAAGGCCTAAATTTGAGATATTTCGTGAGTTTTTCCTGGTGCTTGTGCGTGCTTCTAGACTTGTGAATGTAGCTATTGGTAGGAAGATTGCACCGGTGAGAGGAGACACTATAGCCCATGAAGCCCTCTTCTATCGAAAACACTGTATCTCAGCAGGCTGATGTAGTTGCACGAATGAACATCCACCCTACGGGTGATGGCATTAGCCATGCTGGTATTTGTTCCAGTACTTCATGTTTCCTAACTAAGAAACCTTCTTATAAATGCAAAAACTGAAGACTGTCATTTTGAAAATTGTTTTATGATAGTGATGCATTTGTGGTTCAGCTACCTCAAATTGCTATGGAGGTCTTTGTAGTAGGTCAGTGTCATAATCCTCTTCTACAAGACATAGTCTTCAACAACATTTTATCAATTCTTAGCTTCAGCTGTTGCTTAGGATTTTCCTGAGATACTGGATAATCCACAAATGTACTTCCATTTGGTTCAGGTTTGTTTTTTGGATTTTTTTAAGGTGTTGAGGGCAGAAAATCCAACGCTGGTGTTTAACAATACTTACCTAGGGGTTTTTTTGTGTAATACACATTTTAATTGTAGCTTTTAATTTGGGTGTTGTATCAAAATGTTTCCATGAGGTAATGCTTCTGACCATCTTTTGGTTCAACTTCTTATGCAGACCGCACATGACATTTTTGCACACAACTGGGGGGAAATTTTCCAGCCATGAACATACTGTAAGTTTTTTGTGGTTGTAAGATGGCAGAGTAAGTAGTAACAGCATTAAAATATTTAGTACTAGACTAGCTGCATCTGATCTGCCTTATACAAATATCACCTGTCACTTATCTTCTGCAAAAAGTTCAACAATAAAAAATGTATATCACTGTACTATATTTCTCTTCTCTTGCAAGTCTCTATAAATCAAGAATAGTAGTGACTTCGAAACAGAAATTTTTCACAGAAGTGAAAAAAAAATGGATGCATGTATTTCTCGACAGACTGAATGCATCTGCTATAAACTAAATTCAGTTCAAGGCTGTCACGTTTCTCAAGTAGTAAAAAAGTACCTTTCCATTCACAAAGCTGATAACAGTGTTGGAGAGTGAGCTTGATCAGGTTTTCAGCCTCTATAGCCCTGCATATTTTTATCTATTAGACTTTTGCACTTCATAATCATTCCCTGTCTGTGTCCATTTTTGGTGGATTTAGAATATTTTTAAGAAATTAAGTTTGTCTTTACTGTTTTTTTTTTTATGTGCTAAGCATGCAAACAGATGTCACGAGATGCCTAACTGCATTAAGTTGTGAATCTACAAGCATTTTAATTCTTTGGTGTTACTGTCTTGAATTCTGTAACAATCAAGGCTAAATGAGAACACTTTCCAATTGAATTATTAAAATTTTGGTTTTCTGAATGAATGACAGTGTACTTAACCTGGCACTAGCTTTGTTTTGGCAATAATGTATAGCTTATTGCTTCAACCACAATAGCTATTTCCTTGGGTTTTAAAGTGGGTACTGTAAGCTTTTCATAGCTGATGTGCTGCTGCCATTCACCCAGGGAGTTTGCTTTTCACTTCAAGCATGAAATTAGTCATTAGGGTTTCAGTGAAGAGGAAGCCTAGCGAGAACAAACAGTGGGTATAGGAGATGTGGGCACAGGGTTAGGAAGACAAGGGTCATACTTTAGAAATTTCATTGTCTCCCAGTATAGAATATTAAAACAGAAGCTGCTTAAAATGTTTTTTAAGTGCTTTTTAAACTCTAAGTATGAATTTTGCAAATGGTAATTACTGATTGATTAGGAAGCAGGAAAGAGAGGAAAGGATCTGTTCAAATTAAAAGTAGTCCATTAGTCTAAGATTTGAGGGCTCGTGTTCTATGCAAAAAGAACTGTAGACGTCTACACTCTTTAAATGCTTAGCAGTGAACCATTTTATTATATATGGGGCATACGTATTTACATAAAAATAGAATTACAGAGATCCTGTTAAATTTATCTGAGAACATAAAAGCAGTCTTCAATTGCAATAAAATGTTTTGAGAATGAGTAATGGCGCTGTTTAGATGAGATTCTAAAACCCTTTAGGATTATCCAACTTCCACTTAAATTATGTAGTAACTGATGAGGCTGCTATCAGAATCAGATTTTTCTCTGCTTACTGATGCTAGACTATTCTCCTCAGCATGGTGTCTTCAAGCTCTCACTTATTTAATGATTCATTGTTCCAGTCAAGAAGAAAAAAAAAAAACCACAAAATAATTACCCAGCAGCTTTTTAAAATTAACTCACTTGGGAACTAAAAATTACAGCAATAAATTACATATCGTAGATTCATTCCTCTCCATCTCTACGTATGCCTTTTGCTGTTGTAATGTTGATGTCACGAGTGATGTAATCCAAGGGACTGAGGGTTGCCAGCAGACACTGAATAAAGTCTTAATGAGACCCAACTCCAGGTGCTACAGAGCACTTCATATTTGGCCAGGAACCTGAACTGCTTTTGGAGCAGGGTAGTTAGTTCTCACTCAGCAATGAACTGAGCTTTATCTTGAGAGAAAAACCCCGCCTTATTCTTATTTAGCAGGAAGAAAAATTCCTTTTACTCCCAAAAGAAAACACTTAATGGACTGAGCACATCAAAAATGGGAGCTGCTAGGCCAGACTTCAGAGGCTGGATAGAGTTTATAGAAACTATCCCATAAGTCCCTAATAAGTGTGGAATTACAGGAGCTTCGCTGGGGCCCTGAGTGCACCAGCTGAGGGCACAGCTCTGCTAGCCTTGCTGACTCCCTCTGACCTGGCTCCCTTCCCTTGCGGAGCAAAGGAGAAGATGTGTTGTGAAAAAATAAATTTAAAAAATATGGAATAATAACAATAAAAAGAAAAAAATGTGGAGGCTTCCTCAAGATACTCTAACCTCAATGTACAATGGTCCAGAGGTCATTCTTTTCTAGTATCCATTTTGGGAAAGTGTCAGAAAAAGAAAGACCATGGGAAATGTCTTTCCATTTAGACTTCTCCAATATAGAGGGAAGCATATCCTCATAGAAATGCGTCAGTGCCACTACTGAATATCAATAATGCATTGCAGCAGGTGCTGCAGGCTATGATAGTTTCAATATATTTGAACAGTCAGCTTCTGCCTTTTCTGAAGGGAACTGTGAATTATGGATGGGAACAAACTATGTTTTCTGATGGCAACATTTCAATAAAAGAACAAATACTGTTCTTCAGAAACACTGAGTCCATTGTACAAAGTTTTCCGATGAAATATCAGAAGATGCACATTTGGATAATCTAGAGATAATTTATAACAAACTAAGCGTGTTCCTCTGTTTTTCTTATTATGGCAGAAATACGTGTCAGTATTAATCTTCAGTTAAGAATAATTTCCCTCACAACTTTGTCTACAGAATTCAAGCTGACCAATTTACAAAATGGTCAGCAGCCAGTGAATCAATGCTGAGAAGCAATTCATAGCAGTCAGGATGAATTTGTATTACTGTTTAGCTGGGGGATGAGTTCCTTTAAAGGAAAAGGTTGCTCTTATTCTTGCAAGTGGGCTTCAGTTTTTGCTAAAATAAACCTTTTCTCAAAGGAGACAGTAGAGCAAATCCTGTAGAGAATCAGTAATTCTGATCTACCTCAAGTCACTTCCATTTTCTTCCTGGAACACACACACACTGAATCACGTTATGTGTGAATCTTATAACTACAGCATTTTAGGGCAAGATGCCTGGGAATTGAGAGTAACACCTGCCTTTTATTCTGTACTTGTAGTTCTGAGGCTCTATAATATTTTAGAAAAAGGAATTTGTTTCACAGCTGGAGAACTACAAGAATTAAAGACGAAAAGCAACACTTCAGAGTGTTATTAAGAATAACATCTATACATAGTTTTTCTTCCCAGACACTGCTAAATCATGTGTTATGATATTTCAAACCAGTTAGAAGAAAACCAGGCTGGATTAAAGGAGTTTCTTTCAAAGACTTTTGATCAGGACTGAGTGTGAAACATCTCCTATAATCAGGCATAAATAGGAATCAGGGGAAAAAAAGATTGGAAAAGGGCAACTAAAACCACCACCATGGTGTAACTCTTGAAATATGAAAGGTATCACAAGCATTTAAACAGCTATTTAATTTCTGTCAGCAACTATTGCCTTCAGCATTTTGAAAGGAGCCCTGTTTTTGTTAATAGCCAGCAATGCATTTGATGTATGTTAATTATCAGGCTGTCTTAGAGATACTCGGAGAAAACAGTACTACACGTCAGAAGATTAAATAGGAAAAACTTCAATTTTCAGTAAGGATAGTGATTTTGCATACTAAGATAGACAAAATGGCTAGTTGGTATGACAGAAACAGATACTAATACCTGTAATGTGGAAGCATTGCTCATATGCTGAAGTTAGGAGACTTGGAACACTTATCTCCCAAAATTCTAAATAGTTGCCAAATCCAAAGAAATTTGACCTATGAAATTACTAATCCTATTTCAGATTTGTGTACAAAGAACTGGAAGATGGAATTACATAATGTAAATGCATAAATGAGAAACAGGAAAATTGACAGGTTTATAGAAAGCTAATGTGTCCAGTTGATGTTCTTTTTCTTTGATAAGGAAAGTATATTTTTAAGCAAATGCGGTGGAATAGATCTAATATCTTTGATCTTCAGAAATACATCTCTCAGAGGTTTGGGTGGAAAATGCTTTTTAAACCGAAGAGGGCAAAACTTATATAAATTAGGATTAATTATATGGTAAACAACAATGACTTGCATTAAAAGGCAGTGTCTTGGACTGAAAGCAAGTTACTGTTTTTTTAAGTTCTGTTGTATGTAAAGTTTTCTTTATTACCTTTGGTTGGGTCAAATGAAAACGTAAAAAAGTGTACTAAAAACATGAAGTTGTGAAGCATAAGTACAACAGACAGAATGTAAGTAGTATTGGGATAAAATTTAACAACTTTAAATGTAAAGTTCCCAGTTCTGTACTTAGAAGATCACTGCTGAATCTTTTCAGATACCATGAATTTTAAGCTATAGGGGTTTTGTTCGTTTTTATTTTTGCTAATTAAAACAGAAGTATTTTATACAGCTTGAATATTGAAATTTCTACTGTTATCTCCCCATTGTAACTTAAAGTAGGTTTCTTGATTATAATTTTCATTAGCAGCAACTGTTGAGAAGAATAAGGGTGAAAGATTACAGAATTTTTGTTTCATGAGTGCTCAGAGTGAGCAGACAGGGGCTGACTCTGTTGGTACAGGAAGGACCCTCAAATCATTAAGACTGAAAGGCAAAGGTTTATAATTAATTGTCAGTATAAGTACCAGCTGGAGTTCAAACTGCTGGTGGCAGAATATTTTTTAAAATTGTTGATGATATAATGTATAAGAAAGAATAGCCATCATGGGCTGAAATTTATTTTCAAATGGTATTCTTTACAGTTAGAATCACTCGCATGCACTTTGCATTTACAATATTGGTTCTGAGCTCCTCGATACAAGAGCAGGACAAATGGAACGATGGTTTTTGATGCATTAATTGACTGAAACTCATTGAGTTTGCTTTCATGGTATGGTACTTCAGACTTTAATGCTATGGACTTTGTGGGTTTTTTTTCTCCTTGTTTATGCAAGTGGACAATTTTGGGAAGAATTTTTGACAAATTTTGATTCGCAAAATTGTACTTCTGTATGCATCATTAAGTACAGGAAATCTGTGATCCCTACAAGCAAGGTATATGGCCATGACACACCATTGAAAATCAATCAGATAACACACAAAGCTGTACACAACCAATGTGTTTACTAAATAAAACATATTTACCCTTGGGAGTTGCTACACTTGGCCATTGTACAATAATGGCTACAGAAGAAACAAAGGACTTGAAGAAATGGATTATAACGTGTAAAGAGAGTGTTTTCTTATACAAGATGAGGCCCAGGTTGTGCTATCTTTTTTAGTACACGTCAATCGGAGTTTAATAATTAAAGGAAAATATTAGTTTCCCAAAGTCCTTTCTATCTTGCAATGCTAGATTATAGAATCATTTAGGTTGGAAAAGACCTTTGAGACAATCAAGTCCAATCACTAACCCAGCACTACCAAGCCCACCACTAAACCATGTCCCTAAGCACCACATCTACGTGGTTTTTAACCACCTCCAGGGATGGTGATTCCACCCCTTCCCTGGGCAGCCTATTACAATGCTTGACCACCCTTTCAGTGAGGAAATTTTTCCTACTTTCCAATGTAAACCTCCCCTGGTACAACTTGAGGTAGTTTCCTCTTGTCCTGTCGCTTGTTACCTGGGAGAAGAGACTGACCCCCACCTGCCTGCAACCCCTGTCAGGGAGCTGCAGAGAGTGATAAGGTCCCCCCCAGGCCTCCTCTTCTCCAGACTGAACAACCCCAGTTCCCTCAGCTGCTCCTCATAAGACTTGTGCTCCAACCCCTTCCCCAGTTCCATGGCCTGTCTCTGGACATGCTCTGGCACCTCTACATCCCTCTCGAAGTGATGGACCCAAAACTGAACACAGTATTTAAGGTGCGGTCCTATCAGTGCCAAGTACAGGGGGACCATCGCTGCCCTTGTCCTGCTGGCCACAGTTTTGGATACAAGCCAGGATTCTGTTGGCCTCCTTGGCCACCTGGGCACACTGCTGGCTCATGTTCAACCAGCTTTCAACCAGCACCCCCATGTCCTTTTCTGCCAAGGAAATAAGAAGATATATTCCATTCTTTCCCCACCCCCAAACAAAAAGAGGGATGAGGTGTAGCCTTTTAGATGTCTTGGAAGAAGTAGTCTCATAACAGTGCAATAATAAAGGGAATGTAAAAAAATAGTGAAGTTATTTGGTAAATACAACCAGAATTCCACATCTTGATAGTACGTAAAATGTCATTTCTTTGAGCAGTTCTGATACGCTTTATTTTGACCTATTTCCTGATATGCTTTATATATCAGAGTGCTGATACTGAATATTTGTATTCATGGTTTGGCTGTATGACTAATTGAAGAAATTTGTAATCTTCTCGGCTCATGTTGGCATTACATTACATTGTTTCATATTAAATATGCTGCCTCTTTTAATCTGTGGGTTACAGATGCTTATTTCTTTTCACATTCATGGTAGTATTATCCTATTAAGGGTATTTGTGATTTATTATTGTCTTTGTAAAGGCCATCTTGCAACAATATGCAATGCCACGTTTGGCTGCAAAAAATGAATTTGTTTTACTAATATGAAACATGTTTATGGACTGCTGTGCTAGGTTTTTAAAATGCCTGTTGTAGAGGCAGTTACTTTAGATTTTTCTTCTAGCATGACAGAAGTTTAATGGTATTAAATGTAATGACTGTATCTCTATTGCCTATAGGGCTTGAACTTATGGAACTTCAGTATGTTGATGGCAACCATTGGTGGGGCAGTGCTGGTGGCAAGCTCTAAGACCCTGTCCTACAATGCAAATGTGGCTCAGGTCCTGGCGTGACCCCAGACTGAACTGAATTTCACTTAAGCGTACAGACCTGCCTGTTCAGTCTGGGACACAACTTGTCATGTTAAAGAGCAGGCACCAAATGCACTTCCTAACTCAGCTGCCACCTGAGAGTGCCTTACTGTCTGCTCTTTCCTAGCAACAAGCAAACTAACTTGGAAACACAGGTATTAAACTTTGCATTTAAACATCTCTTCTCTTCAACCCGTCCAGCAGAAAGCAGAAAGAGTTAGTAGAATCCTGTAGTGAAATGGGTTGGCGGAGCGGTGCTCCTGCCTCCAGCTGGTACGCAGCTGTGATGGTAGCTGCCTTTTCCAAGTGCAGACTGATGCCTGGCAATGTGACCACAATTTCTTCTCCCCTCCACTCCATAGTTGGCTAAAAGCAGCAGAAAATAGGGGACTAAGTCTAAAGGATTCCTGTTTGGGAATTTTGCCTGCTTCTTCCAGGGATACTGAGCCATGTTGTAGGTCGTGTGTCTGCCAGGGAGGTTAGAATCAAATACCAAGCCGAGAACCAGGCTAACATGGCAGTGAGGCTGAGTCAAAGGCTCAATGGTGACCTCAGTTCTCCACTTAACTGTTTCTATCACATGTTCTCAATGTCTCTCAAACTTTATTGAAAACAAAACAAAACAAAACAAAAACACCCAAAAAAACCACAACAAAAAACAACAGAAAACTAGAAGCCAAGCCAACAGATATAAAAAGAAATGTTATAAGGGTTGGTCCAGAGGAGAAATATCATCATTTATAAGTTTAATAAGCTCAGAACTAAACGTTTTTTATTACTACTAAGTTAATCACAGACAGCAATACAATGGGATATAATCAGTATAACCAGAAATGGAAAAACAATTCCAAAATTAGTTAATTTTTTCTTTAAAAAACAAATTCTAATGAGTTAACTTTTTCTTTAATA
Source organism: Ibycter americanus (assembly GCA_035590275.1). Taxonomy (NCBI): domain Eukaryota; kingdom Metazoa; phylum Chordata; class Aves; order Falconiformes; family Falconidae; genus Ibycter; species Ibycter americanus. Next base: position 19,898,440 of record JAVJGI010000037.1, read on the forward strand.
TCTTTAAAAGATGTATATTCTTGTTACGTGGAACTTTGACATCTAGAAAGATAATTTTACACAGGTGTTATTAATATGTAAGGAAAATACTTTTTTAAATTTAATTTAAGCAATTTTCTCCTTTTTTTTTAAACCCCATTTTGAATATTGACAAAGATAATAGGTATAAGGCAAAGAGGCTGAAATAATCTAAGTCCAATCAAGCAACATGCCACAAGAGTCTAGCCATTCTAGCTCTTTCTGAGAACAGAAAAAAGCAAGCAGTGTAACTCTGAATAAATCATTTACAGCAAAGACTGTCCCCTAAGATCTAGTCACAGTTTTCAGGAGGTGTCAGATAGCAGAATACTAATACTGATTTATAATACAGTGCACTGTAGGATCTAGGCAAGTACATGCTGCTGAATAATAATCACACATGAGACTACATAGTCTCAGGAGGCTTTCTTCTGTTATCTTCAACAAAGCATGTTTAAAGTGGTATGAAAGGCATGGATTGGTGCTATCCTTAGAACTTTAAAAGTTGCTGTAGCTTCACTTATAAGGAAAAGCTTAGCCTTCTGTTAAGAATTCTTCTGTGTACCGATGAAATTTGCTACAGTGTCTGTGCAAACTCGTGCTGTAATAACACACTTAAACTACGAGAATTACGTCCACTTCCACTAGACTTTGTGCTTACCATTTGCGATCTATGAACCCCTTCATCTTTACATAGGCCTGCAGGCAAAAACATAGCTGTTACTTTTCTGTGCACATACCATAATACAGGCTTCTTAAGAATTCTGCTTGGGTGTTGACAGCGGAGATCTGAAACAGCGACATGAGTATACAATTAGCTTCATAACTTACTGTTAGTATATAAATAATTATAAATATTTGGAATTCCAATATAAATATTGGAATATCCAATAATGTCCGCTTTCTTACCACAGGTAAGTAAAACTGTAGTAAATTATAATTAAGCATTTTCATTTTCAAGAGAAGCTTAGCTTTAAAGATAATCTAGAAAAATAAATTTCGCATCTGTCTTCCATATTTCTCAGGATGTCATGCAAGATTTTGAATATTATAAATTGAACTTTCTCAACAGAAGAAGAACACACATTGAAATACTTAGCATTTGAAGAGTCAGTGTGTAACAGATGCTTTACAAAATTAAGTGTTTGGGCATATTTCAGAACTGATCAAAATACTGCTGGGTTTTCACTAAATCTGAAGTTTCAGTAGACTGTGATGCCAAACATTTGTCAGTAAAATTAGTTCAGTGCAACCATTGGCTCTGGGTTTTTTTGTGATAAAGCAGTGAAGGTCAACAGATTTTTAATTAGCATTCATACTTAAATTTGGTCTGAATTAATGATCGGTGAAAGAATCAACTGTGCTTGTGGTCTATTTTGGTACCTTACTGAGAGGACAGGTTATTCATAATTTGTCATCAAAAGTATACTTTATTTGTTGCTTGGACTACTACTTGAGGGCTCAGCCATCTCATAATTAATCGTGTTCGTGGAAGAGATTAGTAAGTCTGAAAATAACATTCTGGAAATATATTTTTTTTTAATAACGTGACGCGATAGTACTCTCAAATAAAGCACAGCATGTCAAGTGAATTTTAATTTGTTGTTTATAGGTCAATAAGCATATAGACAGCATTATGGTTAAATGTTTAGCAGTTATATGGCCTTTTAATGCCTCCAAAAAGTAATTTTAATTTCTTCTTGCAGAGAAGTTAAATATTGTAACTGATAGTTTTCATAAGGTTCCATGCAATGATAGTATGAAGATTGAATATTAGAATGTTAAAGACCTTTTCAAACCATTCATGAATTAATCTTATGCCATCCCTCTTTGCAAAACTTGTGAATAAGTTTATAGGCTGTAGCCTGTGAAATCCTGGCATGCGTACAGTTCAGCAAAGCTTGTCAGTAGTGAGGTCTGGCTCTTGTTGACATGGACATTGCATATTGAAGCACAGCACCAATAAGGTGGAAGTCTATGGAGATAATTAGCTGCAGAATTGTCAGAGTAAGACATGGGAATAGTTTTATTTCATGGTAGTATCCTGAAAAGAGAAAGACAAGAATGAGCAGTACTAGCAGTGTTGGCTTTCCTTTTGCCTATACTTATGAGGCTGTGCTTAGAAAGGAAACTATACCACAAACATGGATGGGAGAAGGTTTGGATGCCCAGTTTTTTACATTTTTGGGGATACTTCAAAAAGTTAGTGACCTTCTTTTACCAATGGTTCAAGTGTATTTAAGAAAAAAAAAAAAAGGAGAGGGAGAGAGAAAGGTATTAAATGTCATGGGTTTTTTGCCTCTGCAGTAGTATTCATACTGCAGGAGTCCTGGGTCTGAATTATCTGCAATTTGAACTGCAATTCACTTCATGGACAGCTTTGTCACATAGTGACTTAGTTCCTTGGGGTTGTGTTGTTTTGTTCATCATATGCTGAAATAGTTCTCTTCTGGCACTTAATATGCTCTGACATTTGAGGAGAAACAGTCTTATTTATACTGAGGAACAACTGGGAATAACCTACTTTGAATAACTTGCTTTGCAGTCTATCCTTTTGCTTATTCCTATTCTTTAATTAGGAGGCCAATTGTCACTGTCTCCCTCTTCTTTAGTGTTCTTCAGCTCTTTCTGGTTTTCTTTAGCAAAAATTGCAGCAGGGCACCACGCAGGACACCTGTATCTTTCATATTTAGAAAACGTTTGTGCCTCCAAATATGTTAATTATTGCCTTTACACTTACAGGTCTTCATTTAAATAATGTTTTTACGGACTCTGTCTTCATCAAATGTCAAATTGCCCTGATGTCCCACATCCTGAATAGTTATGTATTTAGGTCTCTGAGATCTCATATTTTTCAGCTAAAGCCCGTTAGGCAGACAGCTCCCTGTTGACTAAACATCTAGGAGGCTCATGTTCAGTTGTTTACTCCAGCTGTGATGAACAGCTCTGAGCAGGATTTCTGTTTCATCAAACTCTACTTAAAGGAAAATCAGAGCACTTGGGGCTGGGGGCTCTCAGTTACTGCTCCTCTGCTATGAAACTCACTCTTTTTCCATCTCAGTCTTAATGCACGGTTGTCTTAGCCAGCGCAAAATGCCAGGTATTTTTCGGTGTGCAAGTCTTTCCTCTGTTGTAGCTACCAAACAGCCAACACGAGAGAAAGGAGGAGTAACCTGCAAAAGAAAACAACATAATATATTATAGTGAGAGATACAGGTGAAGCTTTTTTTATGCCAATAAGATTTTAAATTTGTGTGCATGTTGTCCGGACAATACCAGGATGGATATGCCAAAAACAAGTACATTATTCTAAAGTACCTCTTTGTTCTAGTACAGCAGTAAACAGGTTCTCTGAGTTCCATTAGAAAATTTATGTTCCACCAAAAATCAGAACGTTTCAAAAGTACGTGCAATTCTATATATATATACACAATGTAAATTGTATAGTTTGTCCTTTCATTATAACCAAACCTCATTATTTGTTATTCTTATTATCTGTCGCTAATATGTGTTTATAGTGGTTGGATGCAAAGGTGTACATGTCTTAAGAATAAGCATATTTTTTGGTGTAATTTTGAACTAGCTTTCTTCAGGTAGATAATGAGTTGTGTTGTCATCCTGCCATCTTCATCCTAATTCAAACTGATTTGTCTTACTTCCTTTCCATTTGGGTGGGAATACTTTAAACAGAGTATTTATACAACCTGTCTGTCTAGGTAGGATAAGCCTGAATATCTGTCTGTATCTTCTATTGCACTTGTGATCATAGGTGCACTTAACAGCTCTGAAAATCAGGCCGAAGGAATTCATTGTAATGCCAGTTCCCTTGAAGTATTCTCTAGGAAAGATAGTTTAGAGAAGGGCTTGAAAATATGACATTTATAACTAGTCTCCCACTGAGCCATATTAGCATTAGCTTTGAACACAATCATGGTTTGTTATATGTGTATCTGACAGTTCTCTGAAAGACAGCAGTTTGCCTGTGAAGCTGCACTTTGGCATGCTACTAGATACTCCTCCGCATTTTTATATTTTTTCCCTAGTCTTCATGTGCAAAGATTCAAAATATGGATTCAGCATTTATCATTTACAATAAAAATAATGCCTTACGTGACCTCGGAGCTCTTGACCAGAATAATCTTTTCTAGCACCCTGGCGTATAGGGACGCTGAGATGTAAAGAGAGAATTCGTGAGAAGTCTGTAGCACAGTTAGCGTTAAAATAACACTTGCAATGTGCAAATCTGTGCTTAAATAAAAAGCACATTCATTCAGGAAATCAATAGTTCCCTTTCACTGTGTACTACTGAAGCTGTTAGTAAGTACTTCGACTGAGATGCTAACTGATGCTGGTTTTCTGTACCTGCTACAAAGAATAGAGCAAGTTCATTTATTAGAGAATATTCAGATCCAGCGGCCCGTGTACCTTGGGATGCCGTGTGGGAGGATTGGATCCCAGGAGTGACAGTGTTGAGGAAATGACCGCTGTGCTTTTCTGCGTTTTCTGTTAAATCTAGTCTGGTCTCATGGACTAAGCAGCTGCATCTAAGTTAACTTGTCAGTGGGATTGGGAGTGTCCTTTTGAAGTGATTCTCCTGATTCTCCCCACTTAACTGGGCTACTCAAGTTGCAAAGCAGTCTGAGTGCATGTGGGTTTTTTGGATGTAACTAAAAGAAAAATATGATCCAGGAATTGACTCAATGCATTCCAACTACAAAAGGACATTCAGTCCACGAGAGAGATCTTATTAGTCATAATTCAAAGTTCAAAACTTCATTATGAACATGCCTATATAATTTTGATTTGTCTATGGGAAAATGCCCTCAGCACTGTTTTGTTCTACAGATCTCCTATCGGACTGTGCTACTTACTGATGTAGATGTGGCTGCAGAATCTTTTTTTTTTTTTTTTTTCTTTTCTTTCTTAATTTGCCTTATGAGGTGATAATACTAGTGTCTTTTGGGGTCATATTGAATTAAAACCTATAATGACGATAGCATTTCTTTCAAGATGATTTATTACTTTAGTCATCTTTGGAATATGATGATTTCTAATATAAAGGCATATTGTCTTAATGTGATTTCCGACACATTGTTAGTAACAACAAAAGTAAATTATTGATGGTGTAAAAGAAAGGTGTTTTAGGGGAAATGACAGCAGAATTTCTGGAAAGTGTTAATCAACTGCATCTTCTTAAAACAATCTAAAGTTTTGATTGCCGATTGACTAATCGGTTTAATATTGGAAAAAAAATTTTTAACTGAAAAAAATCTCCTATTCAAATCTTCATTTTCAGCTCGTTGAAAAGGGATAAACTATCTGTATGCTTAAATGGACTAGTTAGATAAATTGCATAGATGTGTTAATTTGAATCCCAGGTCATTTGCTTTATTTGATCTGTTAGAAGTGATATCATGGATATAATTCTGTACTACAGTTGTGTTTACTTCTCCTAAGGTAGCTCCATTTGGCCAGGAATAACAAGAAATTATATCTGTTTTTAATTCCCTGTGTTATATTCTTCTTTCCTTTCTTAATATAATTATATGTTTCTCTCTTCTCCCACTGCCATAACCTGTGTTGTCAATTAAGATCAGACAGGGGATTTAAAAGAGTGGAAAGAAACAGAAGAAACCATCAAATATAAAGAGCTTAGGGAAAACACTTAAGGAAAGTGGAGCCTTCCATGTTACCAAAGGGAGAGGTAAAACTTACAGCACAGACCGTAAAGAAGCTTTGCATTGTCAGACATGTCTATTTCTTTGGCCATAACCAGAGACGAAGAGCTGCAGAATGCTATGATGACTCAATAGAAGCACATAAATTACTTGCTGGTGAAAAAAAATGGGTTGTATTTTGATGAATGGTTTTATTCTTTATGTACAAATCTGTTTTTATTTGAACACAGTAAAAAAAAAAATCTGATTTTATCAGTAGGAGATCTAACCTTTGGTATCACAGATGAAAATATTAATAAATAGAAAAGTATTTATAGATGTAAACTAATCTCAGAACCCTGATGTTTAGCCCTGTCATTTAGGGAGGATCATGAAACTGAAGATGCAAAAGTAGAAGATGCTTTTGAAAGGTTTTCTAGTTAAGGAATTGACAAAGTTGCACTAGTTCTTAAATTGTTCTGTACCAAGTAATTTGTCAATTTAAGGCAATTTTTTCATAATAAAATATTTAGCTATAGTGGCTGGTTTTGTGCAGTGTTTACTGTTTCATTATGGGACAGGGGCATAAGTAATTGGACCAATTACTTATTGGAAGATGCAAGAAATGCTCTACTTGATGAGATTAATGGTTTGTGTTATCAGTGTGCTGCTCTTAACAGTGGCAGAATGAGATGCTATTTAGGGGAGAGGACCTGAGCCTGGCTACTCCCTGTGGTCCATATCTCTCCTGCCTTCCAGCATTCACGGTCATTGGATTACGATGTAGAAGGGTATATTTATCCTTGTCTGCTCTCCCCAGTATTCAGACTGGTTATCTGCACCATGGAAGTGTCAGCAAGAAACAGACATGTAGTTTTCATTTTCTACATCCGTTTGTATGAAGTCCTGTTGTTTAGAGTTGAATTTGATCTACCAGGCTTGTATTCTGGTAGCCTCTAACTTGTTACAAGATGTATAGGCTATTTTGTAGTCTCTTGCAAGTTAAACGTTCAGTGCCTGTTAAGAACAAAACAAAATTGCCTGCAAAACAGAAGCAGCTGTTACTCAAAGCTGATAGAGTTGTAGAAGTCTAATACAGTAGTGTTATGTTTTATTAAAATACAAATGTTTAAAAATTTGGTTCCAGATTGGGATCAGTGGTTACATGGCAAATTTGTATTTTCTCGTCATAGAACCCAGAATCTCATGTGTCTGTACTGGATAGTTGTTAGCAGGTATCTCACTTTGCACTCTTAAGAGTTGTTTTCTTGGTTGTTTTTTCCCCCCCTATTTCATTCCTTATATTTGAAAGAGGATCACTTCCCCATGCTGGTTGAAAGCTTTTAACATGGAAAGAATGAAGCTGCCTCCTACTGAACCTGATGGTTTGTGACCTAGCTGTAAGCTTTTAAATTTGGTGGGGTGTGTACAGTACAGGAACTGAAGTATTAGACAGGATTAGCAACCATTGAGAAGCAAAGGAATCTGATTGATGAATTCAAAAGGTGGAATAGCTGCTGGGCCAGTTACTGTCAAATAGAATGAGAATTATGTCAAAGAATGAGTTTCTTAAGATCTAGACAAATTAGCGAAAAGCAACAGACCTTCAGGTGCCTTTCTCCTCCTATCACTTTTAAACCCTAGTTAATTTAGCATTCTTTTCTGATCCTGACAGCTCCACCAGAGGCATGTTCCACCACTGGCAGACTTCATAGGTGTTCAAATATTATTGTGATGAAGGCTATAGAAACACATAATTAAATGGATAGGACTTGTAGCTAACCTACACGCTCCTTGCAGAAAGGATTCTGTCTCAGCAACTCTGCCCTGTGGCTAGGTTGTCCCTAGGCCAGGTGAACTAGCACAAGCAATGTTACATTTAATTTATCATGGCTTCCCAAAAAGTCTAGAGTTCTCAACACCAGCTGCTGTTTGTCTACTTACTCTTGCTACTGTAAGAAATAACCTCATCGAAGTTGCTATGACATCTTGGGGGACCTTATAGCTACTGCTGTATAGGAATGCAGGGTTAACTTGTCTTGCTGCCAGGCTTGTATTACTGACAGAGCTGCACTGGTAGCAAAATATGGTTTTGTCAGGGAATCATCTATACAACCAAAATAACCTTGATCTGTAGGGCTCTCTGAACTCTCCCACAATACAGCAAAGCACGCTGTATTTGACTGTATTTCCTTTCCTTACTTAATGCTGTGAGAGAAACGATAATTTGTTGAAAGCTTGCAGAATTTTTTTTGGCTAAATAAGGATCATATTTTCTCGCAACATCTGTGTAAAGAAAGTTTGAGGTGTTTTGTCAACGTGACCCCAGGATTATGTCCAAACTCCATCCTTAAAAGGAGTATGTTTGGTTTCCTTAATTTTTAAAAGTAGTTTTTTTAAAAAAAAACACGTTATGACACAGACAAAAAACCCTATTATTGTTGATTAATGTTATTAAAGTTTTGAACTTGGAGAATTAATAGCACTGTGAATGTAGACACATCTCTTCCAGGCTCCATTGCTGACTGGCTATTTGCTCCTTGAATTTCCTTTATAATAAGTAGTGTGATTAAATATGCTCTTATCACACACACACACAAAATTTCTTTATTCTCTAAATCCCTGTGACTCAGCTAGGGGCACCACTGTTTCCATGAAAGCGTTACTATTGTATTCTACAAACAATAAGATTCTTGTTTGTGTGTTCATATGGTTCAAACCTGCAGCTTATACAAATCTGATGATAATCTGGTCAGAGGAAACGTAGTTAGTTTCTTCAATAGATTTGCAGGAGAAATGCATAGAATCTGTGACTCCCTCTGTAAACCACTGATGGAAATAATTAATTTACTTATAACTAGCACTCAGAAGAATGAGGATTTTTCCAGTTTTCAAACGTTACCCTATTTTCCCTTTGTTATGATATTGTTCTGTAAACTTTATTTTCTGTTTATCTAGATATCCATTCATAAATTTGCTCATGAATTGCAATGGTAGTCTTAAGAAAATGACAATCTCTGTTGCATATACCAAATGAAACATAAAGTAGGTGTAAACTGGACCTTTTGAAGTTAGCTTTGCAATGCTACTATCTCATTTTGCTATATTCATTTTGCTAGGAGAAATATCCAGCATCTTCTGTGTTTTTTAGAAAATTCTTCCATGGAAAATCTGTCTGTAAATGATGGTAACTTTCCGTAGTTGTCACCTAGGATTGATCAGTCACAATGTTCTCTGTAGCTGTGGCTTGGGGTCCAGATGAACATATTCCTCATTGTTGAAAGATTTCCAAATATTTCCAATATTGGTAATTTGCCATCAAGAGGAAATAGCAGCCGAAGAATCCACACTGACAAGTAAATTCAAATGTGGCTCACATGAGGTTTTCTACAGGTCTTCAGTACTACGTAATAATCAAGCTACTGCTAGTAAATTGAAATTAATGACTTGTGGTCATAGCTGTAAACTAAATGTCTAATTTACTATTGCAGTGGCCTTGTGACAAGGTAATAACTACTGCTTTTAGAAATATGTATTCTTCCTACATCTAGAATTATCTTGCTGCTACCAGCAACCTCACCTCTGGGATTTTTGTTTTGAATGGCACTGTCTACCCTGACTAGTTCAGGGATCTCCCATAAGCCAGTTTCGTACAGCTGCATATGTCACAAATGGCAGGAATGCTCTGAGAAGCTGGCATATCATTTTCTCTTCTGATGCTAACTATCTCAGGGATCTTTGCCACAGTGACTTCAATTTCCTCTGCTTGACAGACCTTATCTTATCAACAGCTTAAAACATGTTTACAAACACAATACAATCAGAGTTCTGTGCTTTAGATGCCAAATTATTCTGTAAGCCATTGATCTTTATTACAGATTTGCGGGGTGTTGCTAAATACATTAGTAATTATACAGCTGGGCTGTCATAGCATCTACTCTTGGGCAATCTCCTTTTATGCTGTATTTGATTGATAGTTAGTTGTAGACTTGATTCAAAATGAATTTAAAATCACAATGCTGGCATACAAACCAGCTCAAGTTTAACATTTCAGCCTAAACCTAAGGTGGGGAGACTGCTGCTATAACAAGGATTATTTAATCACGTACAAAATGTACCGATAGCATTCATTTATCCGTCCAAGGGCAAGCATAAAGGTGTTGATTTCTAGTAAATGGCCATCTCTCTGCTTCCAGGAGCACAGTGTCAAGGAATAGCTCTCTAGCAATCTAAAAGTAGTAATAATTTTGTGTGTCTTTCCTTCCTTGGGAGAACAGGAAGGAATTCATGTATACTACTCCTAAATATTGGTACGTGATAGGTTATTTCTATGAAATGTGATAAATCATATTAAATAACAAGGTTAGCTATCAAAAAAAATACTCACTCAGTTTTAAAAATTCCTTTACATGTGAATCTGTTTTTTTGGTATATGGACAGTGGTGAGGAAGACTACTTTCTATTAAGGTGCACAAGAAATGGAGGTTCAGAAGATTTGCTTTATATGAGTTTAAGGAGGGAGCAAGGACAAGACACATACAGGAATTATTGCCTGCATGAGAGAGGCAAATATCTGTAGATCTGAACACCTCTATATAGCCCAGATTGGAAATTTTACAGGCGTGATCACCAGCAATGTCATGATTTTACAGCTTTAGTGTACCATACCTTCTTCACAAGGGTGCTTCTGTTTGCAGGCATATTCTGTATTAAAATATGGATATAAGTGAGGCTTACCCACTCCCAATGTATAGGTGAATTATGTTTCTAATGTTTTGCATGAAGTTGTGTATGTGAAGATCTGTTTGCTTAAAGCAGAACTCCTTTTGAAATCAAAATCTGTAATGGGAAGATAATTAGGATGAAAACCTTGGGTTTTCTTTGTATGGTCCATATCAGGATAAATCTTCTACAATTAAGTACAGCTTATATTGAAATGGAATTGTAAATTCTGTTTTTAAACCATTCTTAATAGTAAAGTTGCACATTCTTCTGCCCTATATTAAAATCCTGCATTAGCTGCTGTTCTTCTATCTATGTTTAAGTGCAACCTATGTCCTTCTTTCATGAAGCTGTTAAAAGAAATTGTTTCTCAATTTAATTTGAAAACTGAGTTTAAATGGTTTTATATTTTGCTTTCATCTGTATAGTACTTTTATTATCAGAAAAACCTAAACACAGCACCTTTTGTTTCTCTGAAGACAGGAAGCCATTAAAATTTTAAGAGTTTAGAAACTAAATTCACCTGAAAAGAAACATTGTGTTGTTTTACAGAGAGGTACAAACCATGTTAAAATGAGACAGAATTCAAAAAGGTCATATTACTGAAAATTTAAAACTTTAATGCATAAGTTTACTTCTTTTATTAAAGTAGCAAAATTGTCTGCTTGATGTCTGGGGGGGAAGATGTATTATCCTTGTAAGAAGTTTGCCAGAATTTTCCAACACGTCTTCTTTGTGTTTTAAAACTTTGTGTTTAAAGCTTTAAAAGTTAGGGCTTTATAGCAGAAGAATATTGTGGTTTACTTTGTGGGAATATAATCATAGATTCATAGAATCATTTAGGTTGGAAAAGAGCTTTGAGATCATCGAGTCCAACCATTAATCCAGTGCTACCAAGTCCATCACTAAACCATGTCCCTAAGCACCGCATCTACGTGCTTTTTAAATACCACCAGGGATGGTGAGTCTACCACCTTCCTGGGTAGCCACCCTTTCCATGAAGGAATTTTTCCTAATGCCTAATCAAACCTTCCCCTGGTGCAACTTGAGGCTGTTTCCTCTTGTCCTGTCGCTTGTTACCTGGGAGAATTATTTAGCAGTATGAGTATTCTAAGGCACCTTTTTTTTCTTTTCGCATCAAGAAGGTAATTTTTGCTGGTGAACTGATGAAATTGTTGATAATTAGGGTCAGGCATTAGTAATGTACTTCTATTTGTTTTATTTCTTTATGTCTATTTTATGCTTTTTTTTATGGCTACTTTAGGAACATTGGTGATGAAATGATGAAATAAAGAAATTGAAAGGAAAATAACAAATGAACGTCTTTAGGCCTTTTTAGGTAATTTCCAGTAAGTACAGTAAATCACTGCTCGTTCACGTTCTATAGGATATATTCATGCAGGTGAATTAAATAGATCATAGGGGAACTGGAGAATTATCTCACTTTGTGAAATCATATATAATAGATCTTTTGCTAAATAGATTGTAGGAGTAGGATTTACAAAAACAGGCATGGAGGACATATGTTTGTAGGTCATATGTCCAAGCAGGGTATATTTACAATTCCATTTCAATATAAGCTGTAGCTCGACTGCTGGTGAGCTGCCCCTGAGTGAAGGAATTCACAGAAGGGGGACGGGAGCTTCTGATCAGTCTGCAGCTGCCAGGTGTTTCCCGAAGCAACGTGGCAGGGGAGCACTCTGCTCCGAGGCTCTGCTGATTGTGCAGGGATCTTGCAAGAGGGAGAGGAATTAGTACTATGAAACATCCAAACTATGGAGGTAAGAACTCCTGCTTCCTACCATTATAACATTAAACTTTTAATTAAAAAGTAAAAAGAAAAAAAAAACAACGTAAAAAGAAACAAACAAAAAAAACCCCAAAAAACCACAAAACCCAAAAAACCAACCTTTTTTGCAGTGCTTTAAGTGGACTACACGAATGCAGTGTGGAAAGGAGTCTGCTACAGTGAATCAGCTTGTTAGGATCAAGATAAAATATCCCTGAAGCTCCTTGGCATATAAATGTTTACATATGAATGATACAAACGTACCTCAATTATTCACTGATTTTCACTGAGGTTCTGAAGTCTGGTCACAAACACTATTTTAATTTTTCTTTCTACTCCTGTGTTTTCAGCAGTTATGCTTAACCTTTAATAAGAAGTGTTGTTTTGCTTTTTAAACAAGGAGATTGAGTGGAAGAAAGGCCGTGGCTTTACATATTGTAATACCCTTGTCACAACTTCTCCTGAGCTGTTGATGGGTGAAGTCTGCACCTCCTAGATAGCTCTCGCTGGTGGGCTGTTAAAGTAGGTCTCTGGCACAGTAGATGCGAGGCCATTTCCCTGCTTACAGTGGAAGGTTGCTGTGGTACGTGTGGAGGAGCTGCGTTGAGACTGGCTGTGCGTGTAACCTGCCACAGGCAGCGCAAAGAGGAACAGCTTCTGTCTTGGACAATAAACTGCCCAGTATTTCTAGAAAGACACATGGGGTAGCCTGAGAATAAAGAGGATCTTGAAGATGAATGAGACCTCCAAATACTGTAAATACCAGTTTTGTAAGAAAATGTGAAAAAAGAGTAATAGATTAACTTACAGTACAGTTGAATGCTTATAACTTTAAACTGCCTTTTAATTCCCTTTCATATAAAAACTATATGCAACTGTGAAATAGTATTAGATATTAAGAAAACTGTAATTAAGTTTTCTTCTCTACAACTTCAACTGTAGACTCACCAGTAAGACTTGGTAGGAAAAAGCAATGCTTTCAGAATATACAGCTGTCCTTATATAAATGAAAAAGAAATAATTTAGGTAAGGTATACACTATCAAGTTGGCTGAAGTTTATTAGAAATCTATAAGATCATGGTTCTCCTGCCTCACTCATGCCATTGAGTTAGAAGTAGGAAGCTAGGTGTTCTATAATATTGGTTGTAAATGTGTGCTCTTTTAAGGATGTTACAGAAATGTCCTTATTGCCTATTAGAGAAACATGATAGAAATCCTTCACCATCGTAAGTAAGGATATGTGCAGGCTTAGAGGCCCATACTTAGAGGCAGTAACATAATGATGCTAGGATTATGTACATGTTGTCCATGAGGAATGTTGATTCTGAGGAAAAAAGGATTTTGGAGATCAAAAGGGTTTTCCAGAGGAAGCTTATTTGCACACTGATTATTTGCACAGATTGTGGTTTACTAGGGAAAAGAAAGGTCTGTGTGGGGAAAAAGGGAAAACAACCCCAAACAAACAATACAGGCTGGTGTCCATATTCTGTTTATGTAGATGCAATAGACATAAACACCTTTGGTCAAAAAGTTGTAAGACCTTTGTGGGATACAACAGTTAGATCGACTGTCCAGTTCATACTTAGCCTCTTATAGCATGGGTACCTCATATAGCACAGGTACAGCACTGGAAGCTGTAAGGGTGGCATAAAAGTGTATGCTCCCCTTGCTCATCTTGTAGAGCACAGCACGTCTGAGACACACCTTACTAGAAAGTACTCCTTGCTTCGGCACTTTGAACCTAGTGCATGAGACAGCTACATGCAGCTTGACTCAGAATACATGCTTAAACATATCCTAATTAATTTTTTTTTTGCTTTTGCTCAAGAGCAATGACAACCTATTATCTTCTTTTTAAAGGACACTACACAGATGGGCTTGGTTGCAAATGTCAGGTCTGTATTTCTGTGCAAGCTGCCAATTTCACTCCAAGCTTTCAGGCAGACCTAAATTTCAGTCTCCTCTCATGCATTCTGATGTTAAGCTGCTGGGAATCTAGACTGTATTTCTGGGCAAGATGGGGGATATTTAATTGACCCAGATAACTTTCATATAATTTTTCATAAATCTCATTCCCTACTTCTCTTGGTCCATATGTCAACAATTTCTTGTATGCTCAAATTTGTATGATGAAAACATGATTCTCAGATTCAAGGAATTACCTTGTACATAGATATGAATACCAGATATCTAATAAAGTCAAGGATACAGTTTTAGTATTGATATTGTATACAATCATACTTTCCTACTTTTCCATGAAGCCTTAACTGAACCATAGAAGTTTTAATTAATAACAAGCTTGCGGGGTGGGTTTGGGTTTTTTTCTTTTTGCGGTTGTTATTTCATAGCCAACAGTAATCTTTCAAATAAATCACTTTGATTAAAAATTTAGAAATCAAACTCTTTAATTTAAAATCACACTAAGTATCTGTTTGTTTATCCGGTAATCAAATTAAATACAGTCTAAAGCATCTCGGATTAAAAATCTAACCATGGGCTCAAAGAATACAGCAATTCTATTTTCTATAGAACTTTGTAGAAGCTCTTTATAGCAATTTTTGTTTCCCCACCAGCAGTTTAAATGTCACTATTGACTGTCATCAAACAAACAACTTCAATTCTTTATTTTTTTCATTTATAACCTTCCTTTAATTTTGATGGGGAAACTCCTGTATCTACAGGGAAGTTGGCCTTAGCTTTCAAGAGTAACATTTTTAACCTGTGGTGTTTTTCAGAAACACAAGCTCAAGATTTATGAGACAGTTCTATAACCTCAATATCTGTCATTATTTTGAAAGATATAGCTCAGGATCTCCCCATTATCTTGATTAAGAATTCTATGTGTTGATTTTATGTAGTTGCTTTGGCTCAAATGATGGAATCTCTGCTCTACTTTTCTGTTTGATGTGATCAGCTCACGTTCCTCTCAACATAGCTCAAGTGTATTGATGATACCAGAGTAATCGTGAGGGTTAAAGTGTGTATCACTGACTGCTCATGCAGTACACACAACTGTAGAAGTTTGTGAAGTTATCAAATCTATTTTGCTGCTTTCTGGTCTGCTGGTAATCACAAAATAAACAGAAATAATCTGAATTCTAAAAGGCACGCTGAATATCAGTTTTCCAGATCATTAAGGCTGCTCATTATTGAAGGTGACTGTCCTGTAAAGCATGGATATAGTAAAACAGCATCACATCCTGCAATAGGAGTTTCTATTTCTGAGTTCGAGTAAGCTTTCACGAAGTGTGACGGATTACTAGTGTAGGCTAGTTAAGACTTCTGTGCAAAGAATTCATGGAGGACAGGACATATCTATGTACTACTGCTTTGTCTAGGTACTACTGTCATTTTGTTGGTTGACTGCTTAAGGCCTGGTATAGACATGAGCTTTAATCCAAAAAACCTAAAACTACTAGTTTGCTATCAAACACCGCATCTATTGAGTTAACTCACACTACTACTCTGATTTATTTATACCTGCTTTGCCTTTCACTACCAAATTCCAATGTAGTCTGTGACATCTGGAGGGTTTCTTGTGTTTGTTGCCAGCAAAAGATGCAGTGCCAAGAAGTCTGAGTTCTCATGCAAACAGATTAACCCCGATGTTGTTCATAACCCTAAAATTGCCATATGATTTTGACGGAAATCCACTTTTATTCTAACTTTTTCTTCCAGCAAATATGGTGGAAATAGTAGGTTTTCTAGAGGAGTACCATATACTTTTGTATGTTTCATTATCTGTCTGAACATTTTATTCTGTTTTCATTCTACCACAGAGTTTTAATTTCTTTAATCTGATTATGTGAAAGTTACTCTTCCTTTAACATGATAAAAATTTAGCTGAAGCTTATAGTAAGTATTTTTTTTTCTCTCCTGAATTAATATTCTTCTTCATACTGCCTAATATCACTCTTTTTGCTAGGTATGGTTTGATAAACAGATACAGTATTTTGTTACCTGTTTACAGCTCTTTTTGCAAAACTTCCTTAATGGAGTATATGACTCTAGAGAAAATAATGCAAACAAATAGATTTTATACTTTTCTGCGGTTCACAACAAAAATCCTTGCAGAATCTGAAGTGAAGGCTTGCCTTACAGAAGTCAGTTTTATCAGCAGTAAGTTGTATTTCACTCATTTGCAAGCAGTGTTGCCGTAAATTTTCTTGATTTCAACATTATCCAAGTTTAAAAGTCATCATGCTGTCAATATTTATAACTAAGGTAAAACATTCCAATTTTGGAAGAAATCCTGGGGAAATGTGAGGAGGAATGGCTTTGTTTGTAATTTGTTTCAGTATGTCTCTAAAGCCCATTGGAATGGAAATGAAAACCACGGTCTGCATTATCCTTCATGTTACTTCAGTGCCACTATGTCCTTGCAGCAAAGAGTTCCATTTACTAATATAAACAATATTCATATATCTGGGTCTGCTTTACTTTCACGGATAAAATATTCTGAAACATCTTTCTGTATGAAACTGAGTGGTGATAAACAGGATATTACTTAGATCTAGCCTCCTATTTCACCAGTACCAACGCAAATGATGCAGGGGAATGTTGGTTGCTCTTTAGATGTTATTTAACTGATTCTTCTGAAGCTGTAGCTGCTTGAAACCCTTTCAGTGGTTTTAAGTCATAACACATAGTCACAGCACTGGCGTTCATCTATATTCTTGATGAAGCAGAAGTAGGCCTTGGGACCATATAGTATGCTCCCTGCAAGCTTCATCTGGGTGTAAAGAGAAAGAGGGGTAGAAAATCAAGACAATGCATGGTGTTTGAAAGTAGGAGGAGTATGAGTTTTGGATGCCACAGGTCTAAAAATAGTGGGGGTTTCCTGAAATTTGTGTAAGTATTGATGACTAAAGCTGTCATTAAAATCTTCAGTTTTCTCTCCTCTTTAGTCCATTTTTAATTGGTGATAAATAATATTCTTGACACTTTTCAGTGGCCTTATTTCTGATTCAAACTGTTCCTTAGCTATGTGTTCCTATGCTGGTATTCTTTCTCTTTTGCTTAAAAGACCCTGAATTTTATTAACACTTCAACATGTCATTCTTCAGTATTAGTGAAGGAGAAAAATGGAATGAAAAATTGTGTATACCAAACTCTTCTAAAGACCAGGTTCTGCCTCAGCTATACATAACTCCAAAGGAAGATGTTGCTCTGAGGGTTTAGATGCAGGAAAAAATTTCAAAGTCGTATAGTTTGGAAACTTGCACGTTTTCTCATCTCCATTCCAAAGTGGAGAAAATCCCTATGTAGTACTTCCCTATGGGGTTGTCTTTTGCTTTCTTTTTACATTATTGATAGTCATTTTTCAGGATCTTACAATTACGTTCACATCGGGGTATACATATACACTTAAAATGAAAGAATCTCTCCTGTGCTTTGAGACCTTAAAGGGTTTGAAATCTTGGGTTTTAACTTTGTTTATTCATTCTGGCAAATTGAGCTTCAAAGAGTGCATATTATTGGCATAGAAATTTTCTGTCTTAATGGGGTTTTGAGCCCCATTCTTCAGTGGTATCATTCAATAAAAACAAAAAAATGAAACTGAATATACTTTCTGTTATGCAACCATATACACATTCTAAAACACAAAGTACAGAAATACAACTGTGTTCTCCCAAGAAAGGTCCATTTAAGCAATGTAAAACTTACTGACTTCAAGTAGGCTTCACCTTAAAAAAAAAAAAAAAAAAAAAAGAGGATTAATTTAAACCTTTCTTTCCTCTCTTGAAAGTGCAAACAGTTCACAGATGCATTCTGTATGAACCTTAATAGGCCTAGGGCAATGTAGTGAAATCTTTGATGGCAAGTAGTATAATGAAGGAACAAATAACACAGATGAATAAGGTTTTTTGCAGTTGTGGCTTGGAGTTGTTTGTGGATTACAGAAAAATGGGAGGCAAGTACACTGACCTTCCTACTTATAAAGTTTTAGGTTTGTAATTCTGTTTAGTTCTATAATTTTGCTTTTCCTTTTTTGTACACACACAAATCACCGCTCACCAAAGGCAATCTTGCATAAAGTGACAGCTGTTTATTTAAATTATCCTAGCCTCATCGTATTTCCATCTTTCTCTGACAGACATATGTTCAGTTGTTACATTAGAAATAGATGCACATATTGTTTGCCATCCTGTAGTAACTGGGGACTGGACAATACCAGTTGCTCAGACAGTTGTATTATATTTGAGATCTATTTAACAAGTGTTATTCTTATTTTTTATTTTAATCAATGTAGTCGTACATATGTTTGAGTAAACATTTTGATTATTTTGTATGAGATATGATTAATTGATCGTAATAACACAAGGGAAATGTCAACAGAATGCGTAGCCTCAAGTATGTAAGAGGTTAAAACTGGCCTGAGTTTGCTACAAGTATAGCTTCCAGGATGTATGAAGGCAGAATGATTTGTCTCCTTTTGGAATTTTGACACAGGATTCAATGTGAAGAGGTAAAGTCTGTCATTTTTTTTCACTGTGTTGAAAAACACTTATAGAACCACACTGTCTTGAAGGGTTTGTTTCTCAAACCGGGCTTGAAAATGTGTATCTTTATTTTTCCTGAGGAATAGGAAAGTGAATGTACCTGAAGGACACAAAGGAAATACAGACACTAGTTTTACCCATGGAAGAGAAACATAGGTAGCCTTTCTACCACCAGTCAGAGCAGGTCCAGGGCAAAAGGGCTGAGAGGAGAAAGTTCTCATGTATTCAAAGTAGATAGCATAGTTAATCCTTGACACCTAGTCGCTGCTCTGGGTAATCCTTTCTGCTCAGCTCCCAGGTGGTAGTCTTTGTCCAACACATGCTCCCGGTTGCCACTCTCTGATTCTTATGAGTGGGGGGGGTGTGGTGGTTTGTAGTTATAAATTCCAAGTTGCGTTAACCCAGAAATTTAAAGTTCCTAAAGCCTAGTGGAATAAAAGTTTGTTTGCTTAAATCCTCATCCAACTCAATATTTTAACCTCTTTCCAATACATCTGTTATAGTTTTCCAATATTTCTCTAATTCTCATTCTGATAAGAGCCTGTGGCATCATTGTGTATTTGTTGGTTTGGTTTTCATTGTATAGGGTTTTTTGTTGGTTTTGGGGGTGGTTTTGTTGTCGGTTTGGTTTTGGATTTTGATGCCACCCCCCCTCTAAAAAAAAAAAAAAAAGCTCTACTTCCTTGATATTTCAAGGTGATTGCCACAATGTTTTCAGATGACAAACTTGCTACAGCTGTTACGGCTTTCTTGGTTGCTTTGCCATAAAGAGTCCTGAATGTGGCTTCTTTCTGAGGGCATCAGAAACTAACTGGTATACAACCCAGGCAGATAATATTGCAAGTTTCTAAAACTGAGCATCAGTGTCATATATAGTACTCTTGCCCTGGGTACGGGGAGTATTTGAACAGGGTTGATCATCTCTCCTGTTGCACGTAACTTGGTTAACTATCAGAAATGTTCTAAGAGATCGCCACCTTCATTGTATGCAGTCTTGTCATGAGTTTCACAAGGACATCAGCTGACGGTTTAGACATTCTTTAACCCTGTAAAGGACAACTGTTTTGCTAATTCTGTCAATGAACCAGATTTCAAAAATAGTCTTGAAACTTTTTGATATACTGACTCCATGTCAGTACTATTTTTGAATCAGTAGAATCTGCCTTTTCAGTTGTTGTTAGAGCATTGTGATGATTCGTTAGATACAGTTTTTCTTGAAAACAAAAGGCAAACCAAGCTGACCTCAAATCTTTCACTGTGAATTTAGATAATACATTAATTTATACTTTGTTTTTTACTAAAATATTTGGAAAAAAAATATCTTGGTAAATCTTCACATATTGATATTATTTACAGATGCATTCTAGCTATTCAGATTTTGTTACATGTAGGTAGAAGTGTTACTGAAGTGCAAATGTAACTCAAAATGTATCATCAGTTATCTGATCTTGCTAGGAATGAAAAACATTTGCAAATCCTGACTGTATTAGCTGTAGGAAAATAAGGATACTGTAGTTCATGTGGAAAAAAACTTTTTAGCAATCATTCATTTTTAAGAAATATATTAAAATTCCTCAAAAGCTATGTGGTTAAATTTAGGCAATATATTTAAGTGGAAGTATCTGCTACAGTTATGTACATTTTAGAGATATGCCTGAACACACAAAATACAGCTTGTAGTCAAGAGGTTGCTGCAAGGTAGAAAGACTGATTGGGCATCAAGGGTTAAACTGCTTAGCCATCTGTAAATTGTAGTTGATGAAAGGTGGAATATTTTGTCTTTGGATGTTATTCAACTTGCACAATTATGAGTTAAAAGAAAGATTGTGACCATTGAGGAAGGATTTTAGGAACTTGCATTAGCCCTACATTAATGCAAACTGAAACTGTCTTAGCCTGTCTGTTGACCAGGTTAAAAAGTTTTACATTATGCCAAGTCTTGGTATCATAAGGGCATTTGAGCATGTCCTCAGGATTTGTTTCATGTATTAGAGAGGAAATTAGAGGATGTTTAAGTTTCAGGGTTCAGCACTGTTCTCTTTGAAGTCATCGTTCGTTGCAGCAGGAGCAATAGGAGATTTGGTAATGTTGATCACTCTAATAATCACTTTTTTAATCTGTATTTTCTCCAAAATAATGTTATTAGTGATTAATCAATGTGGTATTAATGTAAATATATGTCCTTACATAACAATGTTTCCTTTATCAGTGGAATTCCCAAATATTAGCACCTTAAGCTCTAATGAGTTTAATGGAATTTTTTCAGGTAGTTTGTTCCTTGTTCTGACTGGCGTGCACTCTTCACTTCTATGTTTTGCTTTATGTTACAAGATATGATGGGTTAATATTGCTCAAATTTTAGATTATCATGACCTAATCCTCCAGTTCTAAGGTTTTACTAAGTAAATGTTATGAAAAATGCCTCCCTTTATTTCTATTTCAACATAGCAATATCAAAATCAATGTAAATAATTTTGAAAAGTCAATGCTATTGTACTTCCTCAAGGGACTGGACACGTGTACTTTGTTTTTATTTGAATGGCCTGGGTAGGATTCATAAAAGTAAAAATAAATAAAAATTACTGGAGTTGAACTTTATGTAGTAAAGTATCACTCTTATTGATGTAGGCTACTGAGAACACTTGGCCGGGGGAAAGTAAAATACTTTTCCAAGTTGTACCTTAATCATTTCTGTATCTTTTAGTAGGAAAGGTGAATATGAACACAGCAACATTTGTTCAAACATCCTTTCATTTTTGTTACTCACTGGCTTTATTAAACTAAGTATATATATGGTATAGATTTATGGGTGTCTCTTCAGGTTTTTGTAGTGAAAAATACCAAAGAATTACCATAACATAATAAAATCCTGGATGAATGACATGCAGCAAAGTGCACTGAGATTTTGGTTAAAGGTTCCTCTTTCTGCTTCCTTGTCCTTCTTACAGCTTGCGATTAGTCTGTAATGCTTCATTTTGTGTGGTCCAATTTCCAGTAGCAGCAGAATTTCATCAGCTTCAGAGGTCACCTGTGCATCAATGTACAGGAAATTTTTGTTTTGTTTTCTTGTTTCTAAACAAAAAGAGTAGCATTTGAAGCTTACTGTTTTTGCATTCCATTTCCAAGAAAACTTTGTTTTCTTGAAAGTTTGATTAGTGTTGCAAGCTACAATAAGAAAATGCCAATATAATGAGGGCAGTATGCTCGATACCTATGCTTTTTTGCTCTAAACAGGTAATGAAAGAACAATACTGACACTAATGGAAAGAACCTTCTCAGTATGGTGAGAAAGCTCATTACAAAGCAAAGAGAATGAAGAGAACAAGATATCGGGGAAAAAAATTCCAATCCTGTAAGATCCATTTGAAAGAAAGGAACTCTTCTGTACTTAGCCACAGATAACTCATCTAAATACATTTACACCTTTTTATAACCAAAACCAGCCACTGAAGATGAGGGTTGGAATGTCATCGGAGTTGTGTTCCACATTTCAAAAGTGTATGCGGTGAGAGAAAACTAGCATCTTCAAATCAGCGCGTTAGATGATTTTAAAAATAATTCATCTACCTCTTTCATGCCTTGATATTTTCCTTTTGTTTTTTCAATGTGTTTTGCATATCAGCTTCTGCTAAGGGTTGAGAATAGTGTTCCTTGGCATATAAGACAACATAGGATAACTGACAGTCCTTCTGTAAGAGAGAGTTTTCAAACCTATTTTTTAGTAAAAAAAAAAAATCTTATGTGGAAATAATACTTTTTAAAATTCCTTAGAAGCATCTTCAAGCCTTGTTTGGTAGCATGAAGAATCTTACTTGGTGTGGCTAGTCAGGAGCATGGAAGACTTCTTCAAGGAAGTACAATGACATAAAGAAGTTCTAAGAAAAATGCTGGAGAGAGTTATTTCTGGTATCTAATAAACTGCAGAATACATGTCAATAATCTGATTCCAAACATTGCCACCATGTATACATCCTAGATTCTCTAGTATGTTTTATCCCACTTGCATCATGCTCTAGAAATGATCTAAATGATTGGTACTAATAATTCATCAGTTCAGCAATCCAGAAGCAGTCTTTAATTGGTAACAGTGTTTCCTTCATTGTTTGCAACTGAAAAAAAAAACTTTGCACCCAAGCAATTAGATTTAATTTTCGTTCGTTCTTTGCTACTTATGGCCTAGAATCCTTCTCACTGCTGTCTAGAGAGAGTGTATGACCCTATGTAAAGGAAAGGCTTGAGGGGAGTAGAATAAGGAGTTCTGGGAAGTTTGCCCGGTAACATCAGTGCTCAGCAGTTTCTCATTTAGCTTTATAGTTTCCAATAAGAAAAGATCTTTTTCTGAACAGTGAAATGAATACTGCGTATACCTGTCATTTTCCCTGATTTGCTTTATACTCAGTTCTCTTGAATATTTATTGATTCTTGTATTACCAATTTGAGACCCTTTCACGCCTATTATGTATACCCTCTACAATTTGATTTCTGAAAATCAATATACTGTAACTAAATAGATGTTTCTACTTTCTGCTTACAAAACAAAAGCAGAACCCCAGCAAGGTTACAGTGTAAAATAAGAAAAACACAGAAAAGTTTCAAGTGCATCCTAGTGTGCATTTTTTTCTTACAAATTATTTTGAGGTTAAGTTAGTGAATTAGCTGTATAATAAATACAGTGCTGCAAAGTCGTTAGAATCCCCTTTTTAATCAGGAAGTTTAGCTTTCAAAGTTAAAATACTATGTGCAATTATACTGATATTTTTTTCCCCCAAAGCTTAATTTGTAAGGAAAAAATTGGAATGTCAACACTGTTGCAATACTTCTGAAATGAAACATTTTGCTATTTCACTTGGTATTTTTACTGCTACTTGCTTGCATGGTATAAAATAAAACAAAATCATTCATTTGGAATGACTTTTCTCTAAATTTCCACATTTACTCCGATGTAGAGCCTGAGGGAGTTACTCTGGATTTAGTTCTTTCATACTTTTAACCTTGAATGATGGAAGGAAAAAGTAAACTTACTAAATCTGTAGATGACAATGACCTGGAAGGGCCTGCAAACAATTTGGAGGACAAGGTTACTATTTAAATTAACCTTCATAAATTGGAGAAACTGATACGAATCACACAGATAACATTCAGTAAATAGAAGTGTGAAGTACCACATTTGGCAAGGAGAAATGAAAAGCACAAATGCAACATGAGGGAGTATGGAGTAGGCAGTGTTAAGTGCACGGAAGGAAGTAGGAGTCAGTGAGTCATAAACTGAACATGTCAAGAATGGATGTTGTGTTCAGCTGTATCAGTAAGAGACATTATTCCAGAGCCCTGTAAGTAGAGGTTTGAATAACTGGGTTTATTTGGTGTAGCAAACACAAGACAGAAGGTCGTGGAAGACATGAGAAGTCTTCCAGAATATTTCAATATTTTAATAGAGGGAAAATTCAAGCACATTTCATGATGTTCAAGAGTAGGATTAATTTACAGTTACAAACTTTTAGAATAATGATTATGAAAGTCCTAATACTTCAGAGATCATGAGTGTTAGAATAAGTTACTTAAAGAAGTTGTGGATTTGCTGTTGGTGTGGCTTTAAGAACAGATTAGGTATAATAATAATAAGATGGATAAATTACCTTTTGCATTCTTTTCTAGACGTATATCTCTTTCCATGGAGTTTTATGATCTTTAAATTTTACTCTAAACACAATGTTCATAATGTATTGTGTAGCCCTTTGTTTTATGCGCCTAGCCTACTTAGTCTTCAGCATTCTTGTTGGGATGTTTACAGATTTTATTGGTAATTTGACACAACTTTTCTTATTTATGAAAACTTCTAATAGTGTAAGCATTGTTCAGTGTTAAAGCCCTACACTCAAAAGCAGGTTCAGCTCAGAAAAGAATAAAGCCTCATAACTGTCCCACCCAAATCTCCTTATATTATTTGTTATATTTAATTTATTACAGATAATGAAAGTAAATTCTATTAAAGAAATCACCACTCAGTTGTGACAGGCATTTGTAGTCATTAATCAGACTTCTGCAGAGGAAAGTAAATAAATGAAAATGAAAATTCTTGTTTACTATAAAATCATAAGACTCCCAATTATAAATTTAAGTGATTCTCTGATTCTAACAGGAATATAAAAGCTTTCAAATAGTTAGAGAATTAAAACTAGAAACAATCTAGATGATAAATATTCTGAACAAAAGTTGTATCCAAGATACCAGTGGTTTTTGTTCAAATCAGAAACATTGTCATGATTTCTGAAGACAAATGATGACATTCCCTGCAGCTTAAGATTTTCACTGATTCTTCTATGTTCTCAAAAAACATCAAAGGTGTATATTTGATTAATAATGGCCTCATGGTGCGGAACAACATGTAATTCTGGATTTTGAAAAGAGGTTGAACATTGGCTTTTTCTGTTCTCTGAATTTTTGCCAGGTTAGGTTATGAGTGGTCCCAGAACAGTTAAATCACTTTGTTGTATGTAGTGTCTTAGCTCAGACCTTCAGTGAAGGCTTCTGTGCCCACTGGAAACCATTGGCAGGTGTTAACATGAGAGAGCTTTAAATAAATTAGGTTGGAGAAAGGAAGCTGCCTGGCCACAGTACCACATGCACCGATGTCCCCTTCAGTGTCTACAGAGCCTTTGTCTCATGTTGAAATGCCATTACACAGATTTGAATCTTTGCACAGAATGGCTGAGCTTGGCAGGGACCTCAGGGGATTGCCTAGTCCAACCACCTGCTCAAGCAGGGTCAGCTGGAGCAGGTTGCCCAGAGCTGACTCCAGTCAGGTTTTAAATATCTTGGGAGGACAGAGACTTAGCAACCTCTTTCAGTGTTTGACTGCCCTCACAGTAAAAAAAAAATCAAATAATTTTTGCTTATAGTTAGGTTGAATTTCCTGTGCTTCAGTTTGTGCCCGTTGCCCCGTCCTGCCACTAGGCACCACTGAGTCCAGCTTTCTTATTTACCTCACCCATGACATATTTATACACAGTGATAAGACCCACACACTCCTTAATCACCTTTGTATTACTTTGCTGGACTTGCTCCGCTATGCCCATGTCTCTTACTGGGGAGCCCAGCATTGGACATAGCATCTCAGGTATGTCTCACCAGTGCTGAGCAGAGGGGTAGGATCACCTCCCTCTGCCTGCCACAGCCCATGGTGCTGCTAGTGTGCTTTGGCACACTGCTGGCTCACAGTCACCTTGGTGTCCACCACAACCCACGGGTCCTCCTCTGCAAAGGTGCTTCCAGCCAGGCAATCCCAGCCTGTGCTGGTGCATGGGGTTATTCCTCCCTGCTTTGTGCTCCCCTTTGTTGAACTTCAGGAGGTTCCTGTTAGCCCCTTTTCCAGCCTGCTAAGGTCCCTTTGAATGGTGCCACATGAGCATGAGCTATCAAACCCACACCCCAGTCTGGTGTTGTCGCAAAGGGAAAAAACAAAACACTATCATAGAATAATTTGGGTTGGAAGGGACCCTTAATGGTCAGATAGTCCAACCCCCAAATATGTACTGCACATTTTATGTCTTCTCTCCTGTGTTTCTTCCTTTCTAATGGCCATCACTGCAACAAACAGGTTATGAAACTTAGTAGCTTACAGTTGATTGCATTGAGAATTTTATGTCAGAAAACCTTGAATATTGTGTAGAACATTTATAAAGAAATTAAGACATCCATTTTGGAAACGTTCTTTAGTTCATGTAGAAAATCTGCTTTCTTTAAGGTAGTGCATGAGTCCTCTCATAACCTGGGTTTGGTAGGGGAGGAATGAACAAAAGGGAATTTCTCGTACGTTTAGTGTGTAAATAGGGTCTCAAATTGAAGTATTAGTGAGGGAATTTGCTGTATAAGAGACAAATCTTTCTTTTGGTATGCTTAAAGTTACCAGATTAAATGCATAAATGGCTATGAGGCAAAAATTGGATTTTTGAGTTACCTTTACTGTGCCTTTAAAATATTGGAAACTAGGAAAATTGGGATCAGTTAGCCTTTTTAAGTATAAGAGAGGAAAAAAAGCAGGAGGGGGGGAAAAAAAAGCTTTTATGTATACTGTGGTGGCTTCCAAGAGCAAAGTTTTAGGAGACGGTATTTAACTGGCATGCTTTTTAATACTGCTTTTTGCTGCAGGCTGAAACTTGTAGGAGTAAACAGATTCTCATTTTTTAAGTCAGTGGGCAAATTCTTTTCTCCTGCTTAAAGCAAGGAGTTATGAGACTACACACAGAGATTTGTAACTCCAGGAAACTGATTTCAGCTTTTAACCAAAGAATTTGTCAGTTACTGTGGTTGCAAGTAGGAATTTTTAAGCACGATTTTGATCTGAAACTGTGTTTTATCTAAAGGGGGTTTTGTTTGTTTGTTTTGTTTGAAGAAACAGCCTCATGGATGTAATTTTTTGAAGGTCCTAAAAGTTGCAAAGATGATTATTTAAAAGAAAGAGAAAATACTTTTTGTCATGGAATTATCAGTATAATACAATATGAAATGTGGAAATAGTAATTATAAAGGTAATCTTAATTAAATGTAGTGCTTTCTTCAGACTCATATCTATTTAATTCACTAGTGACTCAGACTAAATATAGAGGTAATACTGGCCAGTGTTTTGTATATAGCCAAACACAGGCTACAAAGGTAAGAATCACTAATGTGTGCTACTGTTTAGAGCTGTATGAATACAAGGGTAAAGTTTCAGGCTTAACTAATAGGCTTTATTTCTATGACTTCGTCTTTGCTTTGTTTTTACCCAGTAGCTTAGGAACTCTCCTCCCAGGAGACAGCCTGGGTTTTTACCCTATACAGACGTATATGCACACATACGTACATACAACTCCATAGGTTTTTGTACAAGTTCACTTGCACTTGCTCCCTCTTCTTGTGGTGGCCTTTACTCCAGAAGCTTCAGCTTGTTGGACATACTCTTTTGCTTTTAAGACAAAGTGTTTCAGTCTTGGTGCAGCTACTGAGATAAAGCTGTATGCAACCTGGGCATCTTCTTTCTAACAAAGCATATAGCAGTCACCCAGTAAATTGTGAACAAACAAATAAAACATTTTATCATCTATAATACTGAAATATTTCTAAGACACTGTCAGCATTTTGTGACTTTCATTTAAGCACATACCTTTTATGAGTTTGTACATATTACAGATGCTTCCACCTGAATGAATGCAGCTAAAACTAGTTGTTCTTTTTATTATTATTGCTCTTGCACAAAAATACTCAATATTTTTATATGTGCTAGAACTCTAATAGCATGAAGCAGACTTTTATACTCATGCCACTCTGTCTTTCTCTTTTTGAGCTGAAGCTTCTGAACAGATTGCAGACAAATGATTGTGTACTGTTGAGCAGGGCAGGTTGTGATCATTTAATTCCTATTCCTTATGACCTTCTCAGGCTCACTTGGAGAAAGATAACAGCTCTGCACTGATAACGCCCTGCCTTCAGGATGTGTTCTCAGACTATTTCTCGCCCCTCAATCTCAGTGGCAATGAGACTTCTTTTATT
>JAVJGI010000037.1:19926757-20071309 GCA_035590275.1 Ibycter americanus
GCCAAGTCTGATGTCAATGAGCTTTCTTTCGGTTTTTACTGAGTAAATGTAGTTCTAAATGAGTCAGTGTGGTGTGTTAATGATAACACACGGGTATATAATTACAAGGGCTCTGCAACCAATACAGTAAACACAGCAGTTGCTCAGGGACACGCCATACAGCACTGCAATATAGCAAGCTTCACTTTCAAATTTTCACAAATAAAATTCCACTTTAGGAAAATAAAATAGCTTGTATTTAGCTCAAGCAGCCAGTCTTCAAGATGTGTTTTCCAGTCTTTCTTCTTCTTGTCCTTTGTCTGACTCATACAGATTTTTAAAATTATGTGTTCTGTTTACTTTTTCTGTCAAATTATTCTTTAAGTTTCTTTATAAAACACAGTGGTTCATTTCCAAACATTTTCACTGGTTTTGCTTACTTTTGAGAATGCCTTTGTAATGCATTTGCAGACAAAATTTCCTCCTAGAGGTATGGGTTTTAAGTATTATAATTACCTAAGATAACTAAAGGTTATATATTTATCCTATCTACTACTAAGTTATTCTTTAATCTTGTATCCTGTTGTGGCTCCTGTTCAGAGAACAGTTGACCACAAAGTAGGTAGTAGCAGCATCTTATTTCTAAGGACTTTCTACTCCTGCACTCCCGTTGCTATGGTCTCAAGGCAGACCATCATAATTAGTCACTTTACAAAATTTTAACCCCTTTCAACATCCCTAGCATTAGATAAAATGCTACTTTATTATCATTTTATAATGTATGGAAGTAGAAAATACTTGTTCTAGCCTCAAGACCAAACTCAGATGGCAGGCAAGGAAGAAGTAAATACCAAACCAGGATCAACTAAGTAAAACAGAGAGAAGGAAAAGAAATAATTAGGTAATTTCAAATAGCCTGTACTACCCTTGCTTGTCCTTTGTTAATTAAGACAAACCTTTCAGGTGGTATGGTATTGCTTTTTTCCCCATATATCATTCATCTGCTATTTTACTCTGGTTTATGCCATTATAAGACTAACTCATCTTTTTTCCACTATATAGCAAATATTTCAAGCATAGATGTAAAATACTGAGATAAGATTCTCCAGAAACTATCTATATTTTTGAAAGTAAGCAAATCAATCTGTGTTCCTTTAATACCTGAGTTTGAAGTTCTCAGGCATGTAATACAGTCTGTGATATTGTGACTGTGAATAATCTTAATTGTATTCCTGGAGACAATACAATGGACAGTTTAATTCATTCCCAGGAACACTTTTGTGCATCACAGAGATACAAGTAAGTCAGGGAATTGTCCAGCAATTATTCCAAGTATAGAAGTCCTTGCTATTAATTTCTAAGCTCAAAGTGATCAGCTGTATTTCTCTATTCCAAGTATAGAAGTCCTTGCTATTAATTTCTAAGCTCAAAGTGATCAGCTGTATTTCTCATACTCAGGAATGAAGGGTTGGGGGGAACAGCAAAACCCCACCGTATTTTTCCTCTGCATGGCTTTGTGTCCTGGCAGCCGTTTCAGATTTCACATAAGCATTGCTCATGTGTGTGAAAAACATGTAAATGGTCCAGGTGAGAGCAGTAAAGTACTGCCCCAAGTAGCAACTGGCTGAGAAGAAATCACAAAATTGACATTCCACCAGTTCAAACAGTAGAAACAACCGTCACGCTTTTTTTGAAGGAATGTCTTCTTGAAGATTTTAACCCCCGCCTTAATGTGTATGTAATCATCCATACCTGCTTTTCTTTGTCCAGCAACTCTCGTTTGTATTCAACAGCTAGGATACAAGCAGCCAAGTTAACCCAAGCCATACCTGTCCATTAAGCACACTGTCAGTCTGCAATCTTGCTTGAGGGGGTAGTGTGACTCTGCATAGTATTATACAGGACTAAAGGTGACATGGAGCAATGCAGCGGTCTTGTAAGATGCTAATAGTCCCGGAAACGTCCCTTTTCAGAATGGATGTCTGGTGCTCAGCAGTCCTAGGAAGCCTCCTGTTCACGCTGCAGAAAAGAAAATATTGGGTATTCAGTACTTGCATGACGAGAGAATTATAAACTCCTCTAAAATTACAACACTGCTAGGTGTCTTAAAACCTGAACCACAATGACAGATACCTTGGTGGGGAGTAAAAGGAAAAAATGTTTTGTTGACGCTATTACAAGAATGCAATCTTAACTCTCTGTTGACAATTTTAGAAGGTCAT
This sequence comes from Ibycter americanus, assembly GCA_035590275.1. Lineage (NCBI taxonomy): Eukaryota > Metazoa > Chordata > Aves > Falconiformes > Falconidae > Ibycter > Ibycter americanus. The sequence goes on from JAVJGI010000037.1 coordinate 19,928,959, forward strand.
TGTGTCAGAACAGATCTTCCTAGTGCACAGAGGCAGTTATTTTGTATGTCATGTCTATTAGATTTCTATTTTTACCATGTTTAATGCCCAAACAAATGTTGGCAATCAAGAGCAGTTACATCGTAGATGAGTCATATATTACATCACTCACTACTGTATGTCTACACGTATACATATATATGTAGTACACATATATACACATCACTCTTCTGTATGTCTTGTCTACAGTTGGGTCCAATCCTCCTTTGATGTTAGTGGCAAACTATCAATTCTGGAACATTATTCTTAGGTTTTAATCACTACTCTAGTTATATGGTTATATTCTGGTTACTTTCTAGTTTACAAACAAACTGCATTCATAATGAGTGATTTAAGGAATCACAGAAACCATTTATATATAACCTTACAAATATTTGGCTGATATTAATAAGATGTGGGGAAAATAAGTGTATTTGTTAATATTTATATTGCAACAAGAACAAAACATGCTATCTGAAGACTTGCAACAACTACTTTTGGGTGAGTTCTGAGTCAGTTCAAAGTACTTGGGGCTCTGTAGTAATTCTTATTGAAATAACATAAGATCAAAGACTACTGGAGTAAAAACATTTACTTTTTTACTCCTGAAGAGGAGGAGGATCAGGGGTGGGGGTGGGGGACCTTATTGCTGTCTACAGCTACCTGAAAAGAGGTGGTAGACAGGTGGGGGTAAGTCTCTTCTTCCAAGTAACAAGCAATAGAACAAGAGGAAAGAGCCTCAAGTTGCTCCAGGGGAGGTTTCAATTGGATAGTAGGAAAAATTTCTTCACTGAGAGGGTGGTCAAGCACTGGGACAGGTGCCCAGGGAGGTGGTAAAGTCACCATCGCTGCAAGTGTTTAAAAAAAATGCATAGACGCGGTGCTTGGGGACATGTTTTATTGGTGGACTTGGTAGTCCTGAGATAAGGGTTGGACTTGACGATCTCAAAGCTCTTTTCCAAGGTAAATGATTCTATGATTCTTTGAAATCTCAGTTTGAAAATGTCTATGGACTTGAAACCTATAATAGAAAGAGTTTTAAACTTAAAAAGAAACTTTCAAGAAATATTTCTTTTCATAGTCTTGTCTTCTATATAAAGCTTCTGATTTGCTAATACAGTAAAAATGAAATGAGATTTATAATGGAACTGTAATTGTACCTGCTTGCTTTGAAAAACATAATATTTCAAGTGATCTTAGCTCCTAAACAGTCAGGTTACCCATGCACACAGTTAATAAGACTTTTAAAATAAGGCTATCAAATTAGCATAGGACTGTTTGGCACACATTGGTTTGTATATTGAATGATATGCTTTGTAAATTAACTTATCCTTTACATTAATTGGTACTAATTACTGCAGATCTGTTTAATATTAATGTGTTAATCTGTATATCAGTGACTAGAATTGCACATTAAATTCAGAATGTCAGCTGTACATTCAATTCAGAAAGTCAGTTGATAATGTAATTTGTACTTTATCACTAGAGCGAGCTGACATGCAAAAGGTTGGGTATTTATATGAGGCTAATTATCCTGTATGTATGTGTGAGGATAAAGGGGGAAGTTTGCTTTATTCTGTGTGAGTCAAAGAAGTTAGCAGATTTATTAGATTTGGGCTATTTGCTTCTGTTTTCTGTCTCTTTGAGATGGGTCTAGCTCAGAAAGAACTGTGAAGTGTGTGGAAGTTTATACCTTTTCATTTTAAGACCACAAATACAGATACTTGATTTGGGCCTATTAATATTTTTTTCATAAAACAAAATATATAGTACTTTTTTGTTGTTGCTTTCTAGTCTTTTATTCTTTTTCTTCTGAAAATTATTTAATGAGTAATTAAGAGAATAGTAAAGCCAACGAAAATTAAAATTTTAACTTGACTGCGTATCTATGAATTATTGACCCAGCTTTACCACAGTAATGTGCAAAGTTGTAAAAAACATGTTGAAAATGGTTATTTGACCTTCACTAGTTTTAGCTTAGTCTAGGCAAGGTATGAATGTTGGGTGGATATATTTGCTACCTCCTCAGATATGTACACTTTTTCTTACTTTAAAATGCATGCTTAAGCAGCGCTTAAATTGTTAAGAGCTACCTTATCTCATATATTTAGTTAAACCATAAAGATCCTTCAAGTGTGAGCATATAGTATTCCTTATTTATGTATATTATGTAGTTTCACTTTATTCAAATGTACCCTTTAGTGAAATCTGAGCGTATTCAAAAAAACTTTGTTCATCCAGAAACACATAAAATGATGATAAAATACATACATCCTATAAAGAGCATTTAGATGACCACAGATGATTGTATAACTTTTATATTCAGTAGTCCCTTACCTTCCACCCCCTCTCTACTCCAAATGATTTGAGAGGGGCAAACATTTGGAACTCAATTTCTAGAGATATCTAATCAGATAGTGCTTGTAATGCGATTGTAAATTATGGCATACAGTGTTCAAGAAATATTAAAATAACAGTTTGTATAATTACATTGTATGCCGTGCATTCTAATATCTAATTTTTCCACTTTCATCCAAATCCTCATAAAATAAGCTGTTAAACTTAACTGAGATAGGCAATAAAATAACTGTGATAAATTTACATTTACAGCACTGTTGTAAAGGCATTAAATCATGATGCTTCAACCTAGGGACAATCAAGAAACATCTATGAAAAATTTGCACTTAAAATTTTAAAGTGTAATCTCTACGGACTACTTAAAAAGTGTTTCTAACATTTCAACTCTGTCTCAGCTCTGAAGCTATGGTTTAGTATAATATTAGAAAACACTGTCTAGATAAAGATTGGGGGAAAACACAAAACAGGATGTTACTGGTTTCAATTTTATGTATATTTTTTTAAGTACAGGAAAATAATGTGTCAGAGTTGCCAAGATATTTTTACATAAGGTTTTGTTTCCCTTATAAAACCTCTTTGAAATACCTAGGAAATTTCATTGCACCTTGAAAGCTTTCAGTATTTTTTAGAGCAGACTCAAAGGTAATATTTCTTAAGAGTTGGTGCCATTTGTGCTCAGTGCTTCTGAATGTCTGCCCAGGATTTATTTTACACTAATGCATTCCTGCCCTCTAAGTTGTAAATATATATACATACACAAAGAAAAATTTCAGATTTAGCATGTCCTATATATAGCAGGTCTCATGTAAGTTATTTAGATGTTTAAGATGTAGGAACCCTTTTTTCTCTGTATTTCATGTTTTTTTCTCAAAATGCCAAGAAAACCTTAACCTGAAGCAAAATGAAACAGTGAAATACACAAAGCCATAGTGTACAAATAACTTTCTTGATAGTGTCTTTCCTGTAAATGCAGGCAGAAAAAAGTTATGAGAATTGCTTAGTATATTCTTCAGTGGGATTTGTGTGCTTGGTGCTACAAAATTATTCATGAGTAAGTCATTGGTTTGAAGACCTGAACAGATTCTAAAAAGAATCTTTTCCTGTATAAAGGAAAGTTACCCTGGAAAGTTATCATTTAGATTCCACTGCACAGTTGAAACTCTCTTCTGGGTTAACACAGTTCATAGAGAAATATTGTAGATCTCGGAAAATAGCAGGGGTTAAAGAAAATTGAAAACTTAGTATTGTACCAGTGAAAAACTGAATCCCCTGACTTGGTCTATCTAAAGTGCTGATTTACTTTTAAAAATAGCTTTGCTCGTCTGTAAAGCTATTTTATGGGTTAGACACTGTTTTCAGTGTAACTGTATAAAACCAATATATTAAAAATAACTTGAAAGCAAAATCAAGAAAGAAAAGTGAATTGTCAACAATGGCTGGCCATTCTTAAATCTTTGATTTATTGTGAAAAAACATAATGCTGATCACGCTTATCTATGCTGTTCACCTTATTTATCTAGAATACAGAATTGCCTTGGTCAGAAAAAGAATGCGGCAGTTTTATAAATTGGTGTTATTTTTGTCTTCAAGGTTAATTCTAAATCAAGGTTTTGTAGAGGTCTGCTTTAGCTTTTTAAGTAAAATGTTCATAGGATGTTTACCTTTTTTTTAATAAATAGCTTAAAAATATGAATTCTATGCCAGCAGGTTGATAGTTATATTTATGCTATTTTCCTATAGATACAGCACCCGAATGAAATGTAACACAGAGTAATTATTCATAAGCTTGTGATTCTCACAGAAGCCTGACCAAATGTCAGATTGTTTTTCTTTAAAATAAAAACCTGGATATATGCTTGCACATTGCCACTTTGAGGCAAGCAGAATGTCAACCTTTTCAAATGTGGCAAGAGCTATAGAATTTAAGTTGTAAATGTGATATGAGGCAGAAAATCAGGTGTCTCCTATGGTTATAATTGTGGTGTAAGTGAGTGTCAGGGCTCTGCCTGTTAATAAGCAGCAGCAGACATAACAAAGCAGTATACCTGCACCTTTACTCCAAGGTTGGTTAACTTCTTGTAGGAGAAGCATCATCGTGGTGTAGGTAAAGCAAGAACAAACACATACTGCTACAGTGTCTGCCACAGAAATGTGTGGCAGTAGTTCACAGGTTTGTTGAGCTAAGCGTTGAGTACATATTTCTCATCTTAGTCCTTTTTTTTTTTTTTTTACCTTTGAAATACTTCTTACTCTAATGCCACTAAAATGGCATCATAATTGGTATGCCAATTATGCCAAATATTGGCATAGACTGGAAGTATTGGCATGAGACTGGAAGTAATTGCTAATATATCTAACTGAACATATCATCAAAATGTTTAATTCTATACACATCTGGATTCCTTCATACCTCTGTCTCTCTCCCTAGAAACTTTTCTGTAGTGAATCTGCATTTTGGAAAAATGCATGGGCCATAGCCTGATCACACACACAGTCTTATACTGTGATGTTTTTCCACTTTACAGTCAGTAGAGAATTTCTAAAAACCCTCAAAAAGTAAATTAATAAATGCAATTTATCATTCCAAGTATATGAAAATTTCAGAAGTGTCACGGTCACTGAAAAACTCAGGGAGTGCATAAATTGAAGTGGTGTGTAAACCATTGTTTTACTTGGACAACTGCACAGTGATTTAGATGAACCTGTCCTTGGCCAAAATCCAAACCAAGGCCAAAAGATTGCAGTTCATTGGCTTGGTCTAAAATAGTTGGCTGTTACAGAAGATTAAAATGTGCCTTGGCTGATATATCATGCTTTTTTAAAGTAAGCCACAGCCACAAGGTATTGAAAATCAAAAATGTAGTGCTGTTCTGCTGGTGGCACTACTAATAACCAAGCAAGCACAGAAATATAGCTGCAACGTGTCAGGCTGCCACACAGAGCCTTATTCCAGATTAGGGAACCTTTTTTGATGAAACTGTGTTTAGGCAAAATCAGTAAGATATTAGATGATATATCTGACTGAAGAAATATAACAGCAGCATACTTTCAATAATTACTGCTATGGCTAGAAACTTTGGGCTTTTTCCCTATCTCCCTCTTCCTCGGAACTTATATTTGATGATTTTTTGTTTTAAAAGTATAAGAGCTATACCTGTATTTCCACATGCACTATGGTTACATAGTTGTCTTTAATGCAGCTCTTCAGGTATCTCTTTTGATCATATAAAGACTGTTCCTTTTTTTACCTTATCTGGCAGTCATTGTCTCCGTGAAGCAAAGGCTGGGAATGATTTAAGGAGAGATACCCTTTCACAGGGTCACCGTGAGTTCATATATGTTATTGGTTCCTCTGTATAAAAGTGTTGTCTGAGCCCAAAAAATGCAAAAACGTGGCGGCATTAGATCAGTCTAAATGCCCATTTAGTTCTCTTGTTTCTGACAGTGGCCAAAAGTGAATGTCAAGGGACATGTAAGAATTTGTGGAGCAGAGACTTCCTGAGCCAGAGGTGGTTTTGGTTTATACAGTAACCCTCAGTGGATTTCCCTCCCATTCACAGGCTTCAAGTTAGAGTCCAGAGAGGTTAATGTTTTGTGTCCATCGCGTTTTGTGACAGGGCAGTCCACAAGTTGAGCTATACATCATGTGGATTTTGTCTATTCAGAATTTGCCATCTACTAACCACTTTGCCGACACCTTATTCTTCTGTCTGAAGACATGATGAGCAATCAATCCTGGCTCATTCTCTGCAAGTCATTTGTAATATTACCTGGATATAGGAATTATTAGACAGGGTTATAGGATAACAAATTCTGATGTTCTTTCAGTGCTTATCTTTAATCATTGCACAGCTCTTGCATTAAGCTATTCCTAACGCTCTTTTGATATTGCAGGGAATTCCATTCACAGGTAGCTGTCTACTTTTTTCTAGTACAAATGTTTCCAATTGACTTGTTCTTTCATTAACATTACACCGCTTTGAATGTATGTATATATGGTAAAGGTACATTAAAAAAGTAAACAATCAGTTGTTCTTTCAAATTGATCCATAGTTACTAGGATGAAGGGGAAACATGTATGGCCAGCTATAAATTAGGACTAATTACATTTAACCTAATCAAAAAATGGGTGTTCTTTATGCAAAATTATAGTACTTCACCATGCTTTGTCTGTTTAAAAACAAAAACAGACACAACAAAATAGGCAGTCACAAAAACCCAGTGATTGTTATGAATTTTTTATTTATCACTGATAAGTAAAATATAGTCTACAGATATTTAGACAAGGTCTTCATAGACTGCGGTAACTAATTCTGAAGCATTATTAGGTTGTTATGCTGGCCTGGAAGACACCAAATGTTTCTATCAAAAAGAGAAAAAAGGATCATTGTAAGAGCTAGAAAGAAGCAAAATATGTTTGTCAGTAATAGAACTGTAGTTACAGGGTTTTTTCACTAAACAAATAGTCAGCAAGTAGTGTTAAAGGTCTGTGTATTTTCTCATAAACAACATAGCTAATCCCCTGATCTATGGTGTTTGCATGTAAAAAAAGAAGGAAGTTAAATTAGCTAGACTACATTTTCTTCCACTGTTATTTAAGAATAGTATTCTGTTTTCTCTTCAGACAGCAGTAGGTCTGATGCATCTTCCCTCAGTGACAAAGCACCTGGTTTTTTTCAGCTCAGTTCTGAAAGTTTGTTGACCTTGTTTGCTGTCTACCATGGCAGAACTTACTGATCATGACTGCTGCTGCTGATTTTCTAGATTCACAAACTGTGTGTGTTATCTCGTTTGATCTTTTTGTATAAAGCTAGTCAGATAATTGATCTTTTTGGCTTGATGAGCTGAAGAGCACTAACAATGAAACACAAACCAGAAAAAATATTTTGCAGTAACATGAAATATTTATTTGAAACAACAGTTTGTGTTTAATTTTCAGGACCTTAGTTTCTAAAACCACTTTAAAGATAAGTTATTTCTTAAGATCAGTGTGGTTTGAAATGAAAATTAAATATGTGAACAAAACCTGTAGAGGCTTATAATTATATATATAGATATATAAAATAAATGTTTTGAGCAAATTTTACATAATTTTGCAAAGGTGATTGTTCCAAAACCTATACATTTAGTTAATTTGCTATTTCATTCAGAATTGTGCCACTCCTGGTTTTTTTGAACATTGCGTTAGGGGCTTCTGTGGAGCCCAGATTTTTAGTATTCAAACTTGTCTCTCTTTGCAGCATTCGAAATTAGTGGCAGCGACAGTCTCCTAGAGAGTGAGATGTGAATTAGGTATTAAGTGTTCTGCAATACCTCTGGCTGAGTAGGGGTGAACCTGTAGCCAGTCTGGAGTAAAGGGAGTTTCACCATTCGTGTTAATGGGGTCAGGAATTACTCGTGTGCACTTAGCACTGGGAGAAGTAAAAGTGAAGTCCTTGGGGACATACCTCATGGCTACACCTGAAGCAGATGTCTAATTTTCTCCTTATTATGTTGTTTTCATGCTATTAACTGATCCACTCAGAGTAGTAAAAAAGCTTGGCCTTATGCCCTGAATTGTTGTCAGCGGACTTTCAGGCTTTTGTGTTTTATCTGGCAAACCTAAATCTTTATTGATTTTTTTATTTAATCACATTTCCCAGAGAAAGCATGGTGAATAAGCCACTAGACTAGGGCTTAAGAAATTTCAGCTTAAGCCTTTTTTCACCAGTTTTTCTCTAAGTCATTTAGGTTTTAGTACCTCAGTTACTCAAATGGAATAGATAACACTTCACAGTTTTACAGGATGCTTGTAAGGGTAATTTCATTAAAGATTTAAAAACTGACACTACAGTAAAAAGCCATCTGACTACAATTTGCTACCATGCAAAATTTGTGCGAAAAGAACATTTTTTTGCCATACTGGTTTCAGAGTCCCTTGTTAACTTATATGAAATAAAACTCATCCAAACAAAGACAGTGCATAGTCTACTTGACATAGTTTGCATATCCTGTAAAGCAAATTTGACATTTTTGTGGTGTTTGGGCAAAGTCCTTGAAAATGGCAAGATTCAAGCCCTGATGAATACTGTGGCTTTGTAAACAGGAAATTAGAACAACACATATTGTCAAGAATATTTTTCACGTGAGATGCGGTCTCATTAATGGTTTGACTCCTTTTCTCCCTTATGTTAATGTTGCATTGTTATCTCAGTCTCTTCTGCTTTTTGGGGTGTCATTTTAACAGTGGAATGAGGCAATATAAACCATCTTTCCTCTGTTTAAATCTGTTGCTCATGTTGCAAGTTTTGTATTCTTGTGTTACGGACATATTTAATCTAATTCTTTGGACAAAACAAGTGATTTATAAAAAACAAAAAAAACCTCCAACAACCAACCACACACACACAGAATAGCAAACAATAAACCAAAACTAAACATGTAAATTCTGTGCCTTTAGACTTCTCTGGGGTAACTGTGCATCCTTACTTCATCATGAAGCCAGAGGGCCATGTTCAATAGACTTTTAACTCTAACCAAGAGCTTATAGCAGATGTAATTATCAGTTGTAACATCATTTATAAACCTGCTGGAATTTATAATCATCTTAAGATACTGTTTTCTTTCCTTTATTTTTAATTAAGCCACTATTTATCCTCAGTCCCTACTTACCATTTTATTTTTAAAATTGTAACCATAATAGCTACCAGACATGAGAGAAAAAAGAAATAAATAAAATATGGGGAAAAAAGTACATATGCTGCCTCTAGCAAGAGGGGTATTAAAAACTGAAATGCCCCTATTATAATTGCAGTCATTAAGCCATGACAAATTTATGAACATTATGCAGTCAACTTTAAACTAAACTAAAATATCAAAGAAATTTAAAACAACAGCAACAAAAAAAACAAGCTAAAAAAATCCTTCTGTTAACAGCAATAAATAGGCTTTTAGCATATACTGAATCTTGAACACCAAGTGGAAAACAAAAGCCAGCAAGTTTTCAATACAGAATCATGTGATGGTTATTAGCTACACAGGTCCTGGGAAAATCCAGGTACAGCCTTCTCTGATACTTTAGTTTCCAGTTTCAGCCTTGCCCATGGGTCCAAAGGAAAAAGTATTTTCCTATTTCATCCCAACAGAACCATTTATAAGAGTCCTTCATGTGGGAATGTCCCTCAAATGGCACTGGAAATGTCAATACCTAGTCATCACATAGCATTAGTGAGGCTGTTAAGTACTGTGATAGCGAGTCCTCTGGCTGTGGAGTGTTTGAAATGGTCCAGTGACTGGAAGTGAATGGAAAGGAATTATCAAACTTTTTTAGTATATTGTCAACAACCCAGACTTTTTGATATTCCTTAAAGCTCTGGGACATATTTAAGTATAGTCATAAGATGAACTGGTCAAGTGTCTTGCTCATATTATGTCTATCCGTTTTACACATAAAAAGCAACACACAGCTTTCTTCTAAATGAAATAGGAGAAAAATTTATTGTTAGCAGAAATGCAGAATGTTAAAGGATACCACAAACTAAGCAAGTGATAAGTGTAAGCATTTTGGCACAGAATAAGTGAATAATAGATAATAAGGTAGTTCATTATGGAAACCACCTGCTTCTACTTTGCTTGATCTCAAGTATGGAGTTTTAAGATAAATTGCTCTCTTCCAAGACCACTTTTCTGTAGAAATCAATGTTTTCCAGTTACAAAGTAGTTGTTAATACCATACTTCTACTGTAATTGAAGTATCTGATGGCTGTTTCCCAGTAAGAATCACTCCAAAAAAAAAAATAGTAAAAAGGATGTCACATCTTCACTACTTTAAATTTTTGCTTCTTGAAGCAATTAATCAATTATCCCTTAGTGAGTGTAAATGCCTATTTTAAATGTTAAGAAGAAATTCTATACTAAACAGGTTTGTTCCATCAAGAATTTGGTCTTCTTGTGTGTGTGTGTAGGGAAATAAAGGTTTATAATCTACATTCTATAAATGTTACCTCATATTCCAATTGTATTTGTTTTAATTTGTTTGTTATTCAAACAAATGAGGTTATTCTACTTGAAAGATTTGTGCCCTTACTGATTATTTGATTAGGGGAGAAGCACATTAAAGATGAATGTTGGAAGAAGGAAAAGTGATACAAACTGGATGGCTTTGTTAAGTAAATTTCAGAAAAGTTTCAGAGAAGATAAATAATGCATTGCAATTACCTTAAAATAGCATAAATATGAAGTCTGCTAAAGAGCCCAAGGCAAGCTGTTACGGAGCGGTCACCAGCCGGGCCATACTGTTCTCCACTGAAAGTGCCTCATGGAGCTTTGCCTCCGTTGCCACAGGTGGATTTTGTTTTCTGTGGCTCCTGCCCTCTCCCTGTACGTGTCTCTGCCGGGTCCCTCTATCTGGAGATTTTCTCAGCAGACACTATAAAATTTCTCATGATTCCAAGTACTTTTTTTATGGCTGTAATGAACATAAATGGGAACTGTTTAAGTATGGAAGGGCAGAAGAGATTGCAGGCTCTGCTTTTAAATTTGAAAGAGAGATATAAAGAAAATGAGAATATGCTGGAAAAAGTAGAGAAAAAAATATCATTTGTTTGGGTTGGGGAAGCACAAACAGAAAAAAGCAAACCAGGAGATGCTGGTGCCTGACTCTCACGGTGAAGTATGGACCCAAAGAATCCAGTTCTCAGCACGTTTTCCCTGCGGGGACGGAGGGCCGAGGCTAGTTCTGCCTGAGGTAGCTCTCGAGAAGGGGCCTGGGAAGTGGTGCAGGCACCCGTGAGACTGGGATTGCCTCAGTTGCTCACTGTCGCTTCTCTGCTACTTCAGGAGCTGACTGGACCATGAGACTATCCAGTGTGACTTGAAGCTCCCTGACTTACCAGCTAGGGAAAATACGAGTCAGGGCATGCTGCATTATGCAGTGCTTTGCCGATGGCATGTGAAATACATCATGGGCTGACGTATAGCTTCTCTCATCTGATGCTGGCAAGGAGTGGCATGTACCTGAATGTTATAACAGAGAGCTGGCAAAGCATTAATGTTATTAAGAAAAGAGTCTGGAGATATGTCTTTATAATTGTTTTAGTTAAAAATCAAATAATTTCTGTAGACAAAAAGAAAAAAAATCAATTAAGCATTTTTGATGCTATGAATTTAAAGAAAACCAAAACCAATGATCAAACACAGAAAAAAATGACATGGGTGTGGAGAATAAGTAAACATAATACTAACATGAAGGGGAAGTGTTTCCCATGGACGGAATGTTAGTTCTTTTCTTGCACTCCGTTCATTAATATGATGTGAAGCTGTTTGATAGTGATACGATTCTTCCTTAAGACTAAGCTACAAATCTGAATGGCAAAGATGCAGAACATTTTTCCCCTTCATTGTTGTATTTTACTTTCTCCCCATGAATAGTTTGCAGTATTTTGCCGTAACCAAGGGGTAAGGGAAAAATACACAATATTCTTCCTTCACAAAAATAGGATATAGACATACATTGTTGGCACAGACACACATGTAAAGGCTTCAATATCAAGTCAGAAATTTGTTTTGGACAGGATACACTAACAGAAACTGTTTTATTCCCACCTTGCCTCTGAGCCCTTCCTCAGCTGAATGGTGGGAAGGAGGAGGAGACAGAATTTTGATGATCATATAACAATAGCTTACGTTTGTATAAGCTATATTTGAATGCATTATTTATTTTGTTTGTATTAAACTGAATATTAACAGTGAAGTTAATTATCTTGCTAAAGGATAGCCCAGTTTTTAATTTCTGACTTTCTCGACTGACATGTTACAATAGCTATGAGATGCTCAGAAGAATAGTGATGGGCCAAGACCCAGTGGCATCACGTGGCCAGCCTTACTCCAGAATAACAAGGCACAGCATCAGTTCACCATTTATTTTTTCTTATTGCTTTCTGCTGGGCAAAATGGTGTGCACTGGCCAAAAGTCTGTATGAACAGTTTCCAAAGGCAAGAGTCTTCACCAGCAGAACCTTCCTATTTTAAGTGATCTGTCAAAATACTCATCTGTGTTAAACACATTTCTTCCGACAATATTGAAGTACTTTGTGGCATTCTGACATCATGACGTTGCTTTAATTAAATAGAAATTTTAAATTAAATTAAAATATATATGTGCTTGTGCTTTTAAGAATGTTTGAATTGTTCAATCTTAATTCAGTTACTAGAAACAAACCCTGCAAGAAGCTGTCTCAAATGCAGTTCTAGAAATTTCAGTGTAAAACCTCACTGCATTGCCTATCACAGATTATGTGGAAGTTATTTCATGTGACATATGGGAGGTCATTTGTGCAGATTCATAAGTTTTGTCATAGTTCATGTTTTTAAACAAACAACACTTTTATTAACTTACAAAGTAAACAAATTCATCTGCATATAAGGCATTACTTCTTGTTGTTAGAAAGATTTTTAAACATAAAATTATTGTTCTGATTTCCTTCAAATGTAGTTTTTATTACAAACTCATTTACTACTGCTGCTTTTGAAAATATTCATTTGCTAATTGGCTTCCTATAGCAAGACAGCTATGGGAATGTGGATTGAGCAAACAAAATCAGATGAGAGAATTTTGCAAAATGTGTAACAAATGTTCTTATAAGGGAGCACAACTGTTTGCATCTGAAGTTAAAATTCTGAGAGGATGAATTTATAGGCAATTCAGGGTTTGTGAGGAATATAACCATATAACACAAAAAACTGAGTGCCGTCTTAAAAATGTTACAAAGTTTAGTAGATGTTTTTCTTTAGAAAAATAAATCAGCTATCATAGTTTCTCTAATCCATTATTTGAGATTCTGTTGCTAGTTGACAAAAACCTCATTTCACTTACTAATGTCAGTAGCTAACTCTTTAAACACGTGTACATTTAATGTAAAATGTAACAAATATGAACATTCATAGTTATGCATTTCCTATATGTTATATATGGACACATAACTGTATGCATTTATTAGGAGCATAGAAGTGTCATATAGGTGGCATTGCACAGAAATGTTTCGTTATTTTAGTTATACTTGCGACGTATGATCTAAACATGTTCTCCATTTATGATTTTAAATAATTACTTAAATATTAGAAAGAGCTGTGTGATAAAACTGGAGCATTCAGACCTGGTGTTTTGTTTGGGCTCTGCGTTTGAGCTCAAGCATTACTACTGCTCCTTCCATTTAGAAATTTCATTTTTACCAAAGTAAAATGGAAGCTGTGGTTGAATGCACAAAGGTAAGTTACTTTGCTTTTACAAATGTTATCAGCTTTTATTAGCAATTAGCTTACAGAGGATTTTTTTTTTTAAATGCCTAACTAGCAAGATGATATATTGTGCATTAACAAAAGGGAAATTTTTAACAAATATAGGTCATCTTTGAACAAAATTAGCATTCAACAAAATATGCTTGGTACAACGTCTCTACTTTAGGGAACCAAGCCTGTACACTGTAAAACGTGGTAAGATGCTGCCCTCTTCTGCTTATTCCAAACTCACTTTTTCTCTACAGTGTCCGCAGAGCCTCTAAGCAATCTTTATATACTGTGTCACAGATACTACCTCAGAATTTCTGTTTAAAAAAAAAAAAAAAAAAGTTTGCAAGTACACTTGAGGAAGTAAGCATATACTTAATGTTGACACTGTATGTGGGAACAGTGCATAGGATATTTTAGCAGGTGTCCAATATATGTGATGTATTCTTTTAATTAGGTTAAATAAAGCAAAAATCCTGCTACTCAACTCTCTTACAAATGTAATATAGAGGAATTAAAGGATACAGGCAGGCTTTAACCTGCACGAGTTTGTCTGATAATGAATTTACCCATTATCTGTTGTGTCCACTTGATAAACCTGTCCTTTGCGGAGTGGTACAGATTTGCAAAATACTGCCAAAGAATTGAGCAGATTTGTATTATAAATTGTAGTCTCTCTGGGTATAGACATACTGCTTTCATTCATAGCATTAGCGGTGAGTTCTAAGCATATGGGCTTAAATTTTTTTTCATTTAGAGAGCAAGAGAGCTACTTTCATTTTCATAGGAGAAATAATAGCTTTACGGCTTATAAACTGCCCTTTAGCAAGAGGATATCCTTAATAGAAATGTGCTTGTGCATTTAGTTCAACTCTCCTGTAGACAATATATCAGACATTGAAAATTAAGGGAATGAAGGCAAGAGAAGTGATGAAATAAATACATGTGTTACTTTGTCTCTGCATTACAAATTTGGGAATTTTAATCTCTTAGCAGTTCTGCAATTCAGATATAGGTCTAATAAGGTTTTCTGTTGGCTGTGAAGTAATGGACATTGAAATATAGTGCATCATGAAAGTGCATTGTTAGGTATTTCAGTTATTAGAAACACCTCTTTTTAGAAGAAAACCTTTTCAGAACAAACCTCAAAATAAAATTCTGACACTGGCAAAGACTATTTCACTGCCTACCTTCAGAGATGCTTCACATTGCAAAAATTGCAATGCTTTCATAGGAGACAGAGAATCTGTTCTTGTTATGTTTTTGCTATTGCTTATCAAGTTGCATAGTTTTCATCTTAACTTTATCTAAGCTTATGAGAAAGCAGTTACTGCAGGAAATACAAATTGTTTAAATCCATCTTTAAATCTAACACCACATTTTCTTCGGCAGTACCTCCAACAAAACACTTATGATTCACAATCCAGTCAGTATGGCTTTTTGTAAACATAGTCTTTCCAGATATTTTGTGACATTTCTGTAATGAATCATCAGGCATGAAAAATGTACATTGTCATAGGCTAACATGGAGAAGTCACTAAAGTAATAGGTTATTATTGTGATTGCCATAAAATGGAGGTGGTTAAAGATGACTCTGTGATTCAGTGTATATTCTGACAAGTACATATATTATCATGTGTAATTTCCAGAATGTTGATTCATTAACCTGTGGAAATTCATAGGAAATGTAACATTTTTGGCTTGATTGAAATTTAGTTATAAAATCGTTTGTTCAGTGACTATTACTATGATAACAGTGCTTCTCTGACTAGTACTGTATAAGTACATCTGTCCCAGTTTTCAACATTACTTAAAAAGCTGATACAACCTCAATTTTAAATCAAGTGCTCCCTTCCAGACTAACAAAAGTGTTTTGGCAGCTGTAACTGCCAGCACTGAATTACATGCAAGTATGAGAGAAATGGTAAAGGACAGGTGCTTACAATGATGAAATTCTTTTATGGAAGAATGAAAATCCTTCACAACTTGTTTGCTCAGTACTGGAATGTTGTGTTTTCATGCCTATGATTTAATGAGCAATTACCTTGAAAATTATTGGGTTTTGGATGGCATGTTTGATATTCCAATAAATGTTTTTGTAAATTGACCATTAAAATCAGCTTAGTTGGACTTAGGTATAATTTTGAGTTGTGAGGTTTTATCATGCCATTAATGAAAAATTCGTGCTGTTGCTGTTGTTATCTCAACAACAACAACAAAAAAAGGAAATATTTTCCGCTTAATGCTGTGGCTTTATCCTTGGAAATCACAGACCAAGGTAGAGATTGATACAGCTGATGACAGGCTGGAAAGGAAACGTAGTGCTGTTAACAGAGTTGTATCTGCTAATTGTTGCTAACTTTACCTGATGTGCTCAAAACAGTAGATTTTCACAGCCTAAATATGCATGTAACATTTTTGTTAAAATGTTTCTTCCCGTGAGTCAAATGAGCAGTGATTTCTTACATTCTGGTTATATACCA
The DNA here is from genome assembly GCA_035590275.1 of Ibycter americanus. Lineage (NCBI taxonomy): Eukaryota > Metazoa > Chordata > Aves > Falconiformes > Falconidae > Ibycter > Ibycter americanus. The sequence continues at coordinate 19,945,080 of JAVJGI010000037.1, forward strand.
TTGTTATGAATCAAGAGTAATGGTGTCGGTATGCACCCATTCAGACTGCGGGGAGACAAAGTATGGAGTCGTAACAGAAACAGGCATCAAGGAACAAATGGTGTGAAACGTTCTCTGGTGTCTACTTAGGTAGGAAGGCTGGAAAAAACCAGAGGTCTTTTCAGAGTGTTCCAGTACCTGCTGACAACTGCTTTGCACAGTAATTTGATACGATTTATAATTTGCTGGTTATAAGAGTTCTCCAGATGCTGTTATCCAATAAAATCAGTATGAACAATACGAACAGTATGAAAAAATAGTAGAAGAGTGTTCACTTATAGAACTGTACCTCTTGTTATGTAGAAGTGCTGGGCATTTTTACCCAAATTAAATTTTACTACATATTATTCCATTATAATGTAATGTACTAAGGGAGATAACTGTAAAAGTTAGTGTGATATCAAAACAAAAGTACAAAATAAAATATGTCTCCTTGTTTTAGTCGTCAGTTGTTAATCCTGTGATAGTGATTCAAGCAATCTCTTAGTGACCTTACAGAGCTTGGAGGAGGGGAAATGGGTGCTTTGAATAGTGTATTACTTTTCTTCCCTCTCATGGATTATTTACAGGGCAGTGCCTGACAGAGACACTTCTTATTGCCCGTTCCATTGAGCATTCTTGCACCATAGTAACTGATAGTCTTTCTACATGTAAGCTAAACAAATACAAAATAAAATGTGGTTGCCAAAATCTACAGGATATTAGAAATCATATTCAAGATTGGAGGCATTATTCGATCTGTGAAGTCTGTTGCAGAAATTTTAAAAAAATGCTCTGTTTCTTTTTCTCCTGTAGCCAAAGAAAAAGTTCCTTCCTGAAATGTCACCTCCTACATGTTTTCCATGTTAATTATCCCTTTCTCCTTTAGTTGGGGTCTCAGGACTTTTATTTGTGACCATACAATGTTACCGAGATGTACTTCAGTGAAATTGGTGCGGTGTTTGTGTTTGGAATGTAAGAAATACAGTCTGTGTTCTAGTAATGACGGGTTGAAATTGAAAGGTCTCTTGGGATACTGGAAATCTATCAACAGATGGAAATACTTCTTTGGTGGTGTTGGATTTCTGTAATGCAAGAGAGAGAATAATAGGCGAGTATGTGCAATGATGACTAAACTTGGTGATGATGTTTCTTCTGGGCATAAGCTACTGAAAATACAGATGCATCTTAAACATATATGCAGTTATATAATACATTTACCTTTTGTTGAGTAACTTGCTGAGATAGGACACTGCATGTAAATTTAGATACTAGGAAGCTGAGAAATAAACTAGGCAAATTAGCAATAAGATAAACTGAAATAATGCTGCTTTGATTGTAGTTAGATAGGTAGAATATTAGCAAGAAGGAAAAGTATGAAATTTGAAAATATACAAAGCCATATTTCTTTTGTCTATAAAATGCTTACAAAGTTTCAGTAATGTAGTAAACTCTGCACTGTCGAAGTGGCTACAGATCCTTCAGAACCTGAACTCTAGTTCTAGACCAACAAACCTTTGTTAACCTTTGAACTTACTTGCTTAATAGCTGTGTTACAGAATGGGACAAATGAACTTCTGAGTTGCAGTGTTTATAGCAGGACAGCTTATGCACTACCACTTATAGTCTACTGGTGTTCTGGAGATATGTGTGGAATTGCTGCTTTTACTGGGATTTTACTGTTTGCTCAGAAGTCCTTAGAGAGGGAAAAATATTTAAAAAAAAAAAAAAAAAAGACAACTGAGACTCTTAGGAAAAATATATTCTGCACAGCTATTGCAGTCTTCCCATCCAATGAAGAATGTTCCACAGGATTAAGAGGGTGACTGAATAGATACCGATGGCGACAAATCCCTGCACTATTATGAAGCAGAAAATGTCATAGTAGGCAAATACATTAGGATAAATAGTTGTGATCAGGTTTTGCATACACAGGTGCCAAAAAAGGTTGCTACAGAGGAATGTAGCAGGATTGATAGAACAATCCTTGTTTATTAGCATGGAAATCTAACTCTGACTTTTGTAAAGCTATAAGTTAAAAAATTGAAAGGTACACCAATATAAAAGGGATGAAATTACGAGTAGATTGCTTATAGGTTTAGATATGTACTCAACAATTGCTCAATGGGAAATTACTGAATTGAAACATGAAGATGAATGAGATGCAGCATAGAGCTATAGACTTCAGTGTGGATCACCAGTCAATGAACTCAACAATAGAAAAACATATTTATACTGGTAACTCTAGGATACCAGAAATTTAATTATGTCCAGAGCAGGTAAGAGAGTTTCCATCATAGAAGTAATAAATAGACAGATAGGCAGATGTTTCTTAGCTTGCTACTGGATCTTAATCCCCTTTAATTCTATTCTCTGTTCCCCTGTGAGGGAGCACAGAGAATACTAAACTCAGTCTGAACATTTCACTTTCATTCTCTGTATATAATGACAAAAATCTCAGATCTTATTTCCTGTAGGAGTTACTCTCGGATATCTATTAGTGGGTAGTGGCATTTCACTCAAAACAAGATTTTTATAAACTCTCTTCAGCCCTGATATGCCTATTCTGCATTCAGATCAGTTACCAGAAATTACTCGGTCTTAATGTGATGTAAATATTTTAATATATTTTACAACACAGCAATAATGGCAAAGAGAAAAAACCCTCAGATTTTCTGTGTCTAAAGAGGCAGCTCAGGCAGACAGAAGAAGTTTTACCTTTTTCCTGCTGTCATGCAGGAGAGTTCGTACACCCTGAGCTCTCAGCTGAGCCCTTCCCTTTTCAGGCAGTGGCCATGGATCGCCACTGCTTGGAGATGGTCCTGTCCTTGGTGGGTGGGCAGCGTTTAATAGCACTGCTACCTTAACTAAAGCCAAGCGCTAGCTTGTGTTTTAGAATGATAGACATTAGATAAATGTGCTATAAATTTAGAGTGTATTTCTGTATATAGCTTCAAACATGTCTAAGCTGTTTACATTTGTGGTTTTGACCACAGTTTCGTGACCACAATTGCATTTCTGTATGCAGTTTGGAAAATGGCTGTGTATGGGATTTAGCCTGCAGATATGCCTGTTGCTGTATCACCACTGGGAACTGCGGGATGGCTGGATCCAACACGATGTCAGCCTCTCCAAGGATACCTTTTGGGGCATCTCTCATTTAAACAGAAGGCACCTCTACTGCAGAAGCCAGCTCGGTATTTCTACAAAATTTTGCACAATACTGTGAGAAAATATTAGGTCTAGTCAATGTGGATTGTGGATAATGCTCTTAAGATCTGTCTGTTGTCCTAGTTGATAAGGTAGTTATGGGGATGTATTACATTATATGAGGACACTCAGATATTGCAGTAAGGACAACTGTACAAAAACTTAAAAGTGGGATTCTGGAATTGAATTCAGAGATGAAATGTTTAATCAAAGTAAATCACCAGTATTTCGAATGATTATGCTGTCATCAAGTATCTGCTGGGACATGGTTGTCTTTTCCAAGACCTCTAAGGGAAATAAATAAAATGTTGTCAGTACAGTTTATGCTTGTGGCTACATCACACCATGAACACTCAAGGGATGTTTCAGGATATAACCACAGAAAACATGCAGAACTTGAAAAGCAGTGTTAATAGTCTGCCAGAGAATTTGCACCCTCAAATATATTGGTGAGGGTAAGAAGAGGCTAATATTTCTGAGTAATGAAAAACACAATAGTTTTAAAAACCATATTGAAGTTTAATATCTCTGGGACTTTACCACATATAGTGTGTTTTTGATTGCTATTTTTGGTTTGTTTTTGCTAAGGTCAAATACATCACTGTATATTTACGATGCAAAGCAGAAAAATTGCTTGCATGGGTAAAACTTAAGAGAAGCTAAAATATTTGCAAATAAGAAAAGATTGTTTATTTTATTCTAAGTAAATATAAAGGGTTAGCTATCCCAATATCAGCAGTAAATTTGCTTGAACTTCTTACTGAACACAGAAAGAAATATAGGAAAATTAGGCAGGAGAGGTAAAAATAAATCCAAACCACACTTCCTTTTCTTCATGCTCCTAGCTAAATTAATGGTTAAATCCTGCTTGAACTTCTTGAATTAGTTGCTTGAGGTGCAACAAGTAGTTTTCATCATAGAACAAGGAGATTAGTGTGGGTATAAAACTGAAATTAATAAAATTATGGGTGTCTGGAAAAAGGTGAAAAGAATTAGGGACATTAAATGAAAACAGCGAGCACGAGGGTCAAGCCAAATAAAAGGAAATCAATCTGTGCACAAGGCATTAGTAACACCACAAACTCCTTTTCTTAATTTTAAGGTTTAAGTGACCTTTGCACCAATGCCTGCTTTATAGAAGTATTTATTGAAAACCGAAGTAGTGATACCATACGAAAATGAGTTTTATCATTTCAGAGTACAAAGTACTACTAACACCAAAACAGAACGGGTGCAAATACTGTAGAGTTGCAGGAAAAAGTGTTCTCTGTTCAAAGCTGTACATACAAAGCTGTAGTAGATTATAAGACGCATTGATTAGCCATTCCTTTGAATCTTACATATGTTTTAAAGACATTTAAATATTTTGCATGTTTATATTTAAATATTTAGTATTCCAGCTGCATAAATATGACAGTACTCGTTAAAATTGTCAAGGATTTTATTTGAGAAGATACATCACTGAAAGCAAATTGAACTTTTATCTTTCTAGTAGAATGTTTGGATACAAATCTTAGTTCTCAGGCAAGAGAAAATATTAATGAACCAAATCCTTGGGAATGATTTGTTGTGTTCTTTTATATAAGATTTTTCTTTTTCCTTCAGCTTCATATTCTGGGGGGGTCAAATGAACTGCAGGTTAACTAAAGCTGATGTCTACTTGGTACATTAACCTTGGCTGGCTACCAGACACCCACCAGCCTGGTTGCTCATTACCCCTCCTCAATAGGACAGGAGGAGAAAATAAGATGGAAAAAAAAAAAAAGCTCAAGGGTAGAAATAAAGACAGACAGATCACTTGCCAGTCACTGTCACAGGCAAAACAGACTCAGCTTGGGGAAAATTAATGTATTGCCAGTTAGGATGGTGAGAATCAAAGATAAATATTCTATGTATAAATAGGAATTCCATACAATTATTGCTTATAGATGTACATATGAATGTGGAAATTATGCTTTAAAAGCAGAGGAAATGTGTGTATTTTCCTTTCGTTAGGAGACTCAGACAAGTGACTTGTAATTTAGTCTTGATTTTAGACCTGTTAGTGTGAAGTACATAATTTCCTACTAAAGTCATGAGTCACAATGACACCAACCTTTCTAGACTCTCCCTTCCTCCATGAGTGCTTGCGCATACTCTCTGTTGGTGAAAACGTATCAAGCAGATTTAATTCAGTACTCCTGCATACAACACACGTTAAGCTATAGAAATGCTACGTACGTCACAAAAATTTTGTGATGAATATGCCAACTCTGTCCCTTCAAATAAAAACATCTGGATGAACGCTTCTCTGAAAACTGTTTCTTACCTTCATGTATTAACATTAGATCCATATATTAACATCTCTATTTCAAATCAATCCAAATCATACCTTTAAAGTTTTGAAATGGCCTTTGAAGTCAATACATAAAACATTGAAAATTTTGCTTGAAGTGTATTGGAAATACTTTTCCATTTAAAAAGCTGGTATTGGTACAGACATGTTAAGAAGGTGCTGAAATGCGTATTTAAGAATGGATGTAAAATAGGTTTACAAGCAAAAGGAACTTTACATCAAACTACTATGTTTTAAGGTTTAAAAAATAAACAAACCACAAAAAAAAACAAAACAAAGAAAAGAGTTAGTTTAAGGATACCAAGCCAGAAATGAAACAAAATACAAAGATCAGCAAACAAATGAAAACCAGACTGCTTGAATCTCCTGGCAACATAAACATTTAAGCTACCCAAAAGTACTGCCAAATCTAACAAGTTCTCAGACGTACAAAAATGCCAACATATTCCAACTGGAATATATTTATACTATCATAGTTTTGTCAGCCTGTTCCCTGTATAATTTCCTAAAGAGAAAACAAATCTTAATCATCAAGATTTTGATAGTGTTTTACCACAAACAATATTTTGTTTTTAAACCGATTTTACAATCAAGGTTCTTTGAAATTTCAAACTGGCTCTGGGCAATGTATTGTTTTGTGATATGCCTCATTCACATGGGTCAGGTCCATTCCTGTCTTATGATGAGTCATATTACTGATATAACATGATAAATATTTTCAGTATAAATATATTTTACATTTTGAAGGCGGGGGGACTGAGTTCAGTTTGTGCTCTCTCAATGTATTTTAAAGTGAGTTAAAAGATGCCAAAGAAAAGAAAGAAAAAAAAATTCAAAATTTTTGATGTAAAAGAAAGTTTACATTGCCTCCTTACCTGGTAAAATGACATAAAGCTTACTGTTACTGTTTTGCAGGAATTTTCAATTTCATAAAATTGTGAAGTGACAAATTCATTTTGGTATTTAATGTATTGTAATAAAGTTCTCACAAAGCACATAGTTATAGAATAATGCCAAACATAAAATACAAATTTTCATTTTGAATTATAATTGAAGGTACTTGACAATCCTAAAAATCAGATGCTGTAACAGGAAAGAAATGCCATCCAGAAAAGCTATGCCGGCCTTAAGAAATTCTTAATGTGATGTAGGGTTAAATTGCCAACCCCCTCTAACAAACTACCTGTTTTGCAAAAGTAAAGCCTAAATAGAATAAATAGCTTGCGGTAAGGGGAGGTAGCAGGTAGGAAAACTGGGTGACCTAAAATTAGGGTAGATTGCTGAGACATATTCAGTTCTGGGAAATGTGGGTGCAATAAGGAATCTCACTTCTGATGTGTTGCTCTTTTTTTGTTTTGTTTATGTCCTGACTGTTAATCTTACCGATTTAATGTAGGATTATCTTTGAAAATTTCTTCAGGTTCAAATTGAAATTTTGACAGAACTTGGCAGATGAACAACACTTAAAGTGAGCAAATTGGCATGAATATATGTTCATGTATCTGCTGTTCAGAATTTTATACATAATTAGTAGCAGTGTTTGAGCATTAAGGTTCATCTATAAACAGTGGGGAAAAAAATCAAGGGACTTGATTGTATAGCAATCTACAGTTATAAAATCTCTTTAAAAAACTAAGAAATCACTTTTTAGTAGAGACCTTATCAAATAAAAAGTGATTTCCCCCCTCCCTCTAAATATCTGTGTTTAGTGGTGTCTCAAGGATCTGTGAGAAACAAGGCAGAAAGGGCAGATTTAGTTCATTAGGTGGGGAGAGACGATGCAGGGGTGGTGGAGCAGCTGAACCCTTTTTGTGATTATGAGTATGCAACTTGGTCTGAAACCTGGGAAAGACAACAGCGCCAATGTCACTAAAGCGCTCTCTTCCCTCCCTTGTGTCCTCTAGCAGGTGTGTCTATGAAGCCTTTAAAATCAAAGGAAAGCAGCAACTCTCAGTAGCACCTGTGTCTTTTGCTTCCCCACTGTTCAACCAGTGAGTTTCTTGAACAGTAAGGTGTCTTAAATAGTTTTTATTTACAATGTTGACACAGCTAAAGAGATCGACGTAACGTATAATTTAAGGCTGGAACAACTTAGGTTTGCACATATTATAGCAATAGTATATTAAACGGAGTAGTAGTGGTATGATGTGGTAAAGAACGACTGCAGTAATGTGTGCAGTTGTGCGTTGGCTTTTTTCCAGCATTTCGTTCTAATGAATGAGCTTTTTCTTGTTCTTGGAAGCTGTGTCACTAAAGCGGTATGTTCAAAGCTTGGTCTGGATGATTTTTCTTCCTTTGCTTTCCTCAATAAAAACTGCTAAAAAGGCTTAAGAACAAAGGGAGGGTTGCAGGAAATTATCCAGGCCACCTCCTTTGCTTTTCTTTCCTCTTGTTGGAGGGTGAGAGAATACAAAGCGTTATTATGTTATCTCTCTGTTCATTATGAACATATGAATAGAGCAATTTCCTTATTCACACATCTTTACAAATTGCTAGCTTGACTTCCTGTCATTTAAAACTACAAAAGTGTTTAACAAAGAAAGTAATGGAATCATAACAATTATTACAGGCATTAGGGTAATATAAAAAGCTCATTGGCTTAATTAAAAGCTGATTACTTTACAAGTAAAGGTCTAGGTTGCATCAACTAGACAGTACAAGGAGAAAGTACCCAGCAACTTCACAACATCAATTATCATTTTAGAAAGGTAAGAAAGCTGTTATTATTTTTAGTTTAGTCTTACATTTATGATATTTTTGCTTCAATTTAGTTTTCTTATTAAAAAAAACAGTCAAAACCCAACCAACCAACAACAAACAAACAAACAAAAAAACCCACCAAACCAAAAAAAACACACAAAAAACCCTGTAGGAAAGGATGGATCTTCAAAGCAGTAAGCACTTTCAATGTAAATCCTGCAAAACAACGAAGCAGACACCTGATATGAAGCACTTACATAGACCCGTCAAAATCAGTAGAATTAAGTGCTCAAAAATAAAGCGTCTGTTTAAGTGCTTGGCTGATGTGGGCCACAATTAAAGATTTAGCTCAGCAAGCATAGATATAAACTTAAAAGTTATATGTATTATATTAGTCTTCTAGGAGCCATAAAAATAATGACAATTTGCCTTAGACTGAAATTTTATTAGGTCGTAGTCAAATGATGACAGATCCCAGTGGCACAGTTGCTTGAGGTCATTTCCCAATGCTTCTTTGCCAGGGGCAATTCAGCCTAGAAAGGATTGTACAGATTTTATAGAGACAGCATGTCTTACAGGACATATTTGCTGAGCAGTAGCATTCTACCTATAAAAGATAATACCAGGGGGATCAAGACCTCTTTGAGATGACTTTGTTTATTTACTTTCCTATAGAGGAGGTGTCATTAAGAGTTCATGTTCAATAAGCGTATGCAAGTTGTTTTGAATTATGAACACAGATTGCACAGGAATCTGGATTTTTAAAAATTTTTTATTTTTCCTCATGGGTTCAGTATTCTAGAAGTTTGTCTTTAGGTCATTGTGGGCATTCTCTTGCTAAAGATGTTATTGTAAGAACTATAGAATTCTGAATTAGAGAGCAGCTTTTCTTGCAAATGAGGGACAAAGCAGGCCAGCTTGTACAACAAGTGTATAACTGGAAGTGTTTAACGTGTGTTACTTTTCTAGACATACAGGTTATATGTGAGTGTTTCTGCTTCCCCTTAAAATAAACTATAGCAGGTTAAATTACCTTCAGTAGTGGCTTATGTTACATATTCTGTTTTACGTTAAAATGGGCTATGATCATTTGCAGTGTTAATATAGAACTGTGTTAGCTAATGAGTCAAGGAAATAAGTCTTTGAAAGGTTTTGGATTTTTCTGGCAAAGCATATGTTTTGAGGCAACCAAAATAATTTTTGCAGTGAAGAGGACTGTATCAGTAGGAATGCTTAAAACACCTATTTCAAACACCGAGGCTCTTTCTGTAATTATTGCATGTTCAGGCCATGACTTGTTCTTGGAATCTCGTAGGTCTCGGGAAGCCTTTCACCGCAGCAATTAAATGAGTAACTGAAAAAGTCACTGACAGCTCAGTCTGGTTGATGTCTCAACTGTTATATCACAAGAAATATTTCTTTTGAAGATACTTAGGAAGTAGTAGTCACACACTCTTCACTGGACTGAGAGTATTTCCCACCCTCTGCAGAGTACAAAACACAATCTGGTTCATTGCAGGGAAAAACCCAAAAAAAGGTGTATGGTGATATACTGCAGGACATGTCAGGTGCTCCATGGCAGAAAGCTACTGACTGTTCATTAGGTGAGAGTGAAACCCTCCTACACCGCTAAGATCCAGTTTGCTGGATATTTTTGTCCGTGTTCTGAATAAATGAGAATGAAACTTTACTGCTATTTAGAATATTGAATTGCAATACCAGATACCTAATGTATCACTGAAAGTTGTACTTAAACCATCAAAACCAGAATAATTCAACATTTGAAGTCTTCTGAGTGATTCATCCCCACCATTCCCTGTCTATGTAAAGTTGTTTTGATGACCTATGAAATGCCACACATACACGTTGGCTTTGATATGCAACTAGCTCTTACCCCTGGTAGTTATACCATTGTAAGACAGTTTTAAGATGTTACAGTGACTGTAAAAAGTGAGATGGCTGGATTCAGGGAAAAAAATTATTTATAACTTGGATAAAAATATATTAAACACTGTGAATGAGCTATAATTTAACTACTACTTAGCAGAACACCTGTCAATATTCTATCAATTTTCAGAGGGGAAAAAAACCCCAACTATCAGAACCAAAAAAAAAAAAAAGTACTCTTCAAGCAGTCAAAATTCCCTGACACTTTTCCAGACAAATTCTTCAGTGTACACACTGAAAACAAAGTTAAACAGTACTTTGATTAAATTTATCAGTTTTGGTCTGCTACAGTATTGTGCTGTAATTTTCTGTGAATGCAGTTCAGGAATACATCACATTTTTGAACACTTTTGCAGTATTCACCAGCACAATCATATTGAAATAATGGTGAAAAATATCCAGATAGGTCACTCTAATGAATTCTAAGATACGTATGGTAATGGAGAATGTGTTTTCTTTATTGTGTACATGCTCGCTAGACTTCTTTCAAGTAATTTAAGAATTACTTAAAGCAACACATACAGATTTTTAAGGAAAGATGTATGAATATTCATTTTCTGTACCCAATTAACAGACATTTTTTATTAAGAATAATAACTTTTATTTTAAGCCAAAAAATCCAGACTGACAAAGGAAACACAGAGAAAATAAGTGCTGAAGTCTGAACAGACAGACTGTCTTTAGAAATGTGAAGGAGAAATTACTTATTTTACAGTCTTTTTTTCCCTTCTGTGTAGGAAGATGCCAGCGGGTTGGTGTGGTGGTGGCCTCCGAACAGCGTGGCAGGAGAGGCAGGTCTGATAAACTGGAGAAATGAATGGGATGTTCTTGGCCAGCAAGATAATGGTTTCAGCTGCTTGCTCTAGGTTGTTTCTTTCTTTTCCATGTTAGAATGCATTCCCATTTTAAGAAACTGTACAGTAGAAAACGTGGTAATCCTTGCAAGCAACTATCATCGTTGAAATCTTTATAAGCAAGGAAAGAGAAGTTAAAGGCAGCTAATGGATAACAGGCAAACATGCACTGGAGTTCCACAAATTGCTGTAGCTAATGGGATCTTAAACTTTGCCTCCTCTTTCTTCCCTCTCCTCCAGTAACGCACAGCTTTCTGGCACCATTATTAGTATTCAACAAACTGCCTTTTCACAAATCAACTGGACAAATGTCCACAAGTATGAAAATTTTATCATAAAACCTCAGCAAAACATAGAAAGAAAGTTTCTTTTACTACACCTGGCCCTTTATTCCAGAGAAGCTTTTTCCTTTACTTTGATGTCTGGGAAATTTCCCTTCTAGTGCTTTCTCCAGTTCTCAGCTGACCTGGATAATTTTGCAGGTCTGGTTTTGGTGAATTTTTTGATCAGCCATTTCTAGGAGAGTGCTCATATATTACAGTGATGTAAGATTATGATCTTCTTTAGATTAAGATCTTGGTTGTAAGATACATGAATTTACTTCCATGTTTTAAACCTGATATTCAAACTATGCGCTTGGTAAAGAGTTGAATCCATACTTGTTTTGGTTTTGCAAATGTATATATTTGGAGGTCTACTAGCAGTAGCAGTGAAAATGGACTGAATAGAATGAGTAGGAGTAAGTCAAAGCTCACAACTGCTGTTTGTAGGTGTGTCATTTCCCTTTACTAATTCACCTTTCACTTAAATGGAGTAATAACAACTTATGCTGGTGATGTGGCAGCCCAAAAATGGGGAAAATGTTGTTATCTTTTGAAAAGCAATAGGAAATATTACTATAGTGGCAATTGAAAAGGATTTCCCACTGTTTATTTTTTGTACAGAATAAATAACTCTGGTAAAATATCTTCTGGAACATGGTGTTTTGTATAATGAATGCCTACTCTTTAGGGGCAGTGTTAACAGCAGTACTTAAAACTTTGTTGTCAAAGACTGTTAGCACTGTTGCAGGTATAATGTGAACACCTGGAATATTCATTATTCCACCTCTTAATATATATAGTTCATAGGAACTTACGTAAACTGACGTTATAATCAGTTTCTATAATCTGTGATAGCTAAGAAAGCATTGTTATTTTCTGTGGAAAAAAAATGTGATTACCAAACTTGGAATTATGGAGCAATCCATATCAACTTGCAGTATTCAGAGGCTCTTGCTGTTGGTCTTCTGCTGACTTTATTTATGCTTTTCATTTTTCCTTCCCTGAGATGTAAATACCTACAGCTCAGAAATCACTCTCATCAGGCAAATAGTTGCTAACCTATGGTATGAGTACATAACTGCTCTCCCTGTTGAGCTAGTTTTTATTTATGTTTATTCCTCAATTGATTACCAGTCCTGGAAATGTCTTGTACAACAGCCGATTCTTCCAAAATTCATAAGAAAATTAGCTCACTATTGGCATTTGGAAAAACTGCTGTTCAATGATTTTTGGCACCTGAAACAAATTGTCGTGAAAAGAATTGCTTTGCAATAAGGAGAGAATGAGAAGAAATAATAGGGAAAGAAAAATGAGGATGTATTTAAGGTCACCTTTACACTCCCTAGATTTTGAAATGCAGACTACTTGATACTCTGTAATGTATTTCCTATGACTTTACTCCTTACATCTTTCTATAGCTAAAGCCTTTTGCAAGTGAAATTCATTGACTCTTCAGCATACAGAAGTTAAAGGCTGGACACTATAGGAAGAGTCATTTTTAAACCCTGGTGCCTCTTCAACATGAAATATAGGAATAGCGTTAGTACTTCTGACAAAGCCCTCACTTCTCCACTGCTCTTTATTCTGACAGACTATGAGTAATACCTACAGCTCTTATACCTGTTGTAATGACAGCTGCCCGTCTGCTGCTTTCTGGAGTGAGGGAGTTGAATGGGACAGATTAGATATTAAATCTGGTCCACTGCAGGGTACTAAACAGTCAAATCCATTAAATCCAAGGAAGTGTCACATAGGTTTGGTAAGTTCTTTGTCTTTCCTAACTGCCCAGCGATGGCTGCCTGTTAGAGACAGATTGACACAAAGCCTTGCTCTGCTCTGGGAAGACTATTCCTATGTTCTTACACTGGATTCCACAGATTATCATTTCGTGGCTGTTACATTAACAGAAAAATCTTTTGGAGTCTGAAATCTTCTTTCTATTTCAAGATAAGATTCCTCGGCAGAGGGTATTCTTTCTTTTCTTTGGGTAATCTTTCCTTATAAACAATTTTATTTGGAAAAGAGAACAAAGGCTTTCAGGTGAAAAATAGAACAAGCTTTCAGGTGAAGTCTTCCTTCAGATCTTGAATAAAAGAAGCAAACTTCAAAGATGAATATAAGTTGAATTTAGCTGCATTACTTTATAAATGATTTAGCTTTACAAACTTTAGTAGGTCATTTGAAGAACAATATCTACCTCTGCTGTTTGTGAAAGAACCTTAAAAATAATTTAGTATTTTTGTGATTACAGACTAGTTAGGATTTCTTCAATTTTTACTCTACAGATATAGTTTCTTCAAAAGTTTCACGAGAAAGATAAGAATTGCTAAAACTGAACAAAGTATTTAAAATAGCTGGCTTTGTTTTTTTGGTGTTGTTTTTTATTTTGGGGTTTTTTTTTTGTTTTGTTCCAAGAACAGAAGGTTGCAGGAGTGACAAAAGGGTTGTTAATATCTGTCAGCAGAATGTCAAAATCTTGAAGACCATTCATGACAGATGGATACTACTTCAGCTACAACTGCAAAAATACCTTTGCTCCCTGAGATAAATCTGATTGTATGGTGGCATAACAAACTTAATATTAATACTGCTCTATCAATGTGATTGAAGGAAGAATAGAAGTCTGGGATTTGAAAGTCTTTAAAAATGCTTTATAAGCGTTGGTGTGCAAAGAAACTGTTCGCTTTTCTAAGCAGTTATGGGTAAGACAAAAAGATTTTTTTTTCTTCTTTTCTGATGGCCTACCTTCTTCCAGATTCTCTGCAGTTAAATCTATATTGTCATTGATTTTAAAATAATATGGGTTAAACTTCCTAGTTAATATTACCTTTATGTTTACGTAGACTTCAAAAAAACTTTTAAATACACCATTATAGAGGATTATGTTTAAATGCCTGACCTTCCGTGTTTTATTATAAAAGTATTAAAATCTTTATCTGACACTTCATAGTCCATTAGAAAAAAATTAACAGAGGAGAAAAAAGACAGTGTCCCCTGGACACTTATACATCTATAATTTATAATAATTAGGAAATTCTTAATAAAAATTCTGAAAATCTTTTTTCAAAGCAAAAGAATACTAGTATTCTGCTGATTTCATTTCTTTTAAAGAATTGGTTCTATGGCACCTCTAGAAGGTGTTTCAGAACATAAGTCATGTTAAAAGCTCAGTGTAACAGCTATTCCATTGACAGCTTTGTTACTGTAGAAATTAAGCCCAAAAGCTATGTATTTTAAAATTCATGTGAACAATTTGTCTGACTATAAGGAACCTAGCTATTGTGTAATTATTTTGGAGGTAACATGCAAATGCCTCTTTTCTTAGTTTCCTGTGTCTGGTGAGTAGTCCTTCAACAAACATGTCTATTCTTATAAACCGAGCATCATTCACGTCCAGAATTTGAAAGAGATTTTGAGAATAATTCTTTGGATTTTAGTTTCAAAATTCACAACAGTAAAGCTCGTTCTCTTTTGTATCCACTGCGAATACAATGTCATCATCAATAACATAGCTCCAAATTACATAAACAAGAAGCAGAACCCTCCTGAATCAGAACTTGATGTTTTAGCTCCTTAGACCTTATGTGTGCCATCAGACATGCAAGTATCATACGTTGTTCTCTTTCTTAGCACAATCCTGACCCAGGATGTCTTTGAGATGTTAGTGTGACTTTATCGTAGAATCATATAATCATTTAGGTCGGAAAAGACCGTTGAGATCAAGTCCACTTGAACTGAGCTGCCAAGCCCACCACTAAACTATGACCCTAAGCACCGCAACTACGCATTTTTTTAAACACCTCCAGGGATGGTGATTCCACCACCTCCCTGGGCAACCTGTCCCAATGCCTGACCACCCCTTCAGTGAGGAAATTTTTCCTAATCTCCAATCTAACCCTCCCCTGGTGCAACTTGAGGCTGTTTCCTCTTGTGCTGTCCCTAGTTATCTGGGAGAAGAAACTGACCCCCACTTGCCTGCAACCTCCTTCCAGTAGTTGTAAACAGCAGTAAAGTCCCCCTTAAGCCTCCAGACTGAACAACCCCAGTTTGCTCAGCTGCTCCTCGTAAGACTTGTGCTCCAGCCCCTTCCCCAGCTCTGTGCCCATCTCTGGACACACTCCAGCACCTCTACATCCCTCTTGAAGTGAGGGACCCCAAACCAAACACAGTATTCAAGGTGTGGCCTTACCAGTGCCGAGCACTCTAGATTGCTTTTACCGTAATAAACAAAGGTCTCTGCCTGTTGTAGCTCAGGTTGTAATAACATGCGTGTGTATTCACTTTTGCCAAAACCATGTTTCTAAGCAGTTGTAGAGTTCCCGTATCATTGTGGCAGACTGTAGAAAACCTGCATAACTCAGCTGGTTGATATGATTTCTCCAGGGAAGATTTAATGAACTGGCCTATTCCATATCCAAGTCTGTGTGGAAGTAGATCAGTATCATTAAATTTTCACTGAATTCTAGACATAAATGCATAAAATTAAATAGGTTAAAATTATATCTGTTTGGTTATCATTGTATTTCCTATGTGTACGTATAAGCTGAATTAGAGTGGAAAGGGGGGGGAATATAAAAAATAATTATACAAAAAAGTAACAATCCTTTTGTCTCAGCTAAATGCCCAACATTTTTGATGCTAGGCACTCTATTGCAGTTAACTGTAAACCACGTTTAATGCCTTAGGAAATAAAATGTGTTTAAATATTACGGTGGTAAAATCTATCTAGGTTATTATGAGAAATAAAACAGCTATATTTTTGGCAGTAATTTTTTTTTAGAATTTCAGTAAAAATAAATGGGAATACAAAAATAATAAATGAGCAAGCAGTGGTTTAATCACTTTGTAAGTTGCTAGAATGATCTTTGAATAAGGATAATTTCACTAATTCAGCTGTATCAGCTACTATAGGGAAATTACAGTGTTGCTGATCAAGCAATTCTAACAGTCCTCCCACCTCCCGTATCTGAAACCTTCCAAATGTCTTTATGTTACTTGCATAACCTTTTGAACAACTGGCACTTTTACCGTCATGTTTCAACACTAAACACTAGTGAACAGTCTGAAACTATTTCATGGTTGGAGAGGGCAGCAGTGGCATTGCCGCTGGTCCTAAGGACCATAAGAGGTGTGAAAGCAAGGGCAAGGATGAGGGATCAGGGGCTGTCACAGGGTAGGGCTCATGGGTAGCGTGTGTGCAGAGTGAAAGGAGTTCAAGTAGAGAAAATTCATCCTCAGAAAATCTGAGCTTTGTTTTTTACAAGTCTGTTTCTGGAGCTTTGGGGGAGCAAAAAAATGTTTACTGTAGTTTTGCAAAGCTACACCAGCAATACTATGCCATCTGGGAAATAAAAGACTCACAAAACAGCAAGTGTGCCTGCAGCACCTGGTCACCCTGCTAAGAGGCACTGGTGCAAAAAGCAAAGAGGGAAAGGGGAAAAATCACGGTTTTAAAACAGCCCTGGTGGCAAAGATCTCTACTCGCAGTCCCGTGTGCCTTTCATATTCCCTAAGACATGAAAGGGTGGTTTTATGGTGATTGGTATTGACAGGAGGGACTCATTTAAACTGAAGAGTGCAGAAATGTGGCTAGATACCCTGCTGTCAGAGGTCCCCATGCACTGGGGTGGAGGAGATGGGCTGGAGGAGTAGATGCTGAGGAGCAGCTGAGCTCAGGTTGCAGTCATCTGTAAGGGGATGACACTGAGGTGGCTTGTACCCAGGCCACGTTCAGTTCACGGTCAGGAGTGCATATAGTGTTGAACTTCACTGAGGCTGGTGTTAGGTGGTGATTTACCTGTGAAGTTTGCTGCTACTCACAGGAAACTATTAGCTGGATACTCTAAATCGTGCAGTGCTGCTCAGCCCTGTCTGAACCTTTTCTGGATAATGTTACAACTCATTGTTGTAAACTAGATCTGTCTTTGTTGGGGAAAAAAGTTATATAAAGCATACATTAAAGAAAACCAAAAAACAACACTCTACCCCTCATTCCCCTCGAAACCGCTCCCAAACCCCCAAACCTATTTTCCCTTCTCAAAAAAAACCCCAGGAAAAACAAAGCCACATTTCTGAACCATAGTGCCTAGAGGAGTGCTGATATACCTGCAAGTCTCAGTATGAGTCACGTTATGTATTTTGCTGTGTTCCGTTTTCATCTTTATATACGGCATTTTCCAAACTTACATATATATATGTATATATATACACACACATATTTTCCAGGTATAAAACATCTGACATTCACTTCTTGAGAACCAGCCAGAATTCTTTTACTTTTGCTTCTTACTCTTTCCAGTATCTCTGTTTAAGCCAACCGATCTGAACACACTCTTTTCTTACTTAATCCTTTCATGTTTACTGTGCATATTGTAATGTTTTGGGGGTTTGGGGTTTTTGGGGGTGTTTTTTGGGGTTGTGTTGAGTTTTTTGCGGTTTGGGGTGTGTGTGTGTGTGTGTGTGTGTGTGTCCCTTTTTTTCCCATAACTGCATTTTTCTAACACAGCCATAACACTGCCTTGTTCTGATAGATACTCCTGACACTCCTAAGTGTCCACGCTCTTCCCTAGGCTGACATTTCTGGGGAACTGAATGCAAATTCATGCGTACTATCAGCATCAATGCTAAGTAAATACATATCTAAAATCTAGTTCTCTGCTGGCAAACAGCAGTGCTGATAGACCTGGCACCTTCTTCTCATCATTGTGACTGGTGGCATGATTGATGTTTAGGGAGAACAGTGTAGCGTAAATTTTTTTCTGTTAAATTGTTGATACTGTATTATTTTGGGCAGGAAAGCAGAGAGGTTTATATCATTTGTTATTTATTTGTTTATAGTCCTTTTGTTTCCTAGCTTTTATGATCTTGAGTTCAGAATCTTTTTCTCTGTGGATTTGAAAAGCAATTATCTTTGTAAAACGGCTAGGTGTTTCATGTGGATGAAAATCTAACACTTGCTTTTGAAAACCAATGATCAACACACGAGGACACCAAGATATATATGTTCAGCAGGAAAGGAGATTGTCACCCACGTGAAAGGATGAACTTAGAATACAAGAAAAAAAGTATAGAATCCTCTGCTACAGTTTAGCCAATTAATTCAACTGCACGTCTCCATCATACCACTTTTGGTTAGAGACTTTTTGTGGTCAATGAATAGTAGGATCAGGGAGGGGAAGGGGTTTCCTGTGTCAGATTTTTTTTCTCCATGCAAGTAGATGGGTAAGACTGCCTTTTCTTATCTTAATGCATTATACTTCTAGGACTTTTTAACTGATGTTGAAAAAAAAATATTAGTAGTGAAGCCCTGTATTTTCAATGCATAAAAATATTTCTTCGTGTATTTCATTATTACGCAGAATAACAACTGCCTCAGAGTTCTTAAGAAGTAAAACTTTGCATTATAGTGTTTTCTTTCTGAGATGACATAGCTCCCTGCTATTATTAATGCTTTTAACAAATAATACAAAACAACTTCTCTGAGAGGCGTGCTGTCAGTGAACCAGCAGTGAGAACTTCAGACTCCTAGGGAAAGGCTCAGAACAACCTGCAGTTCACCTGGGCCGTACCACAATCGGAGACCAGAACATTCCGGGGAAGATCCCTTCCTCTGCCTCCAAATGAAATGGGGCTTTGTCCTAGCTCTCCGAAGCAGCAATCTGAAGAGATTTCAGGAGAACTTTAAAAATACTTTTTCTCATCTATGCTTAATTTTTTCATTGAAAATAAGGGTCCGGATTGCAGGATCTGTATTCTTCAGACTCTCTCTATACATGATTTATCTTACTTTTTAAGGAATTAATTTTCTTTTGTTATAAGGATGGTATATCTTCTTATTAACCTGTTGCTTTCTTTTTAACTCCGATATTATTAGAATAAGAACTATGTCTATTAATCATAATTATTTATCATGATATATGATAGTGTGGGGTATGGATAAGGCATAGTTTGGGACTCTTCTTCCTCTGGCCTTTTCATAATAACTTTTTATAAAAGTCTGGCAACTGAGTTAATACAGAAAGAATGCTGAGCTGTAGTGAGTCATTAGCTAGGTACTTAGGGTGCAGGGAAGTGTATGTTTTTTATTGGTTTTCAGAGCAAAGGAGCCAAGATGTCCTAAAATGCTCAGTATTTTAGTTTTTCAAGGTTAGTGCACTAACAATAGCTTACTAAAAATTCACGCCATATATTTTGCAAAAATAATTATACTGAGAAAGATGTTCTCTCATGAATTTCATTGTAACATCACACACTCTTATTTTAAAGAAGATTACTATTCAACCGAGAGAATAATTTCTGTTTCTTAATAAGTGCTACTAATACATGTGTTTCAGTAACATTCAGATTATTTTTGGAGAAAAATAACTGTGTATTTGTGTCTGCATTTTGTGGAACGATGAAGTAGCACAACCTGTGACAGGTATTACTGATTCACGGAAGGAATCAAATACTCAAAAAGAGGTTTGCATCTGTCTTAGCTATATGAATAGAATCAAAATGTTAGATATCTGAAGTTCGTGGTGATAGAAAACTGGCTTATTCCCACTGTCAGATGCCTTAGTACTAATGCCAGAGAGTTGCCCGTTGATCTTATGTCCTGTGCACTGCTGGCAGATAGTAGCTGGGTGTGAGTTTGCATCACTGTCCTGGTTTCAGTTGGGATAAAGTTAATTTTATTTTCAGTAGCTTGTGCAGTGCTGTGTTTTGGCTTTGGTGCGAAAACAATGTTGATAACACACTGATGTTTTTAGGCGTTGCTATATAATGTTTATACTAAGTCAAGGACTTTTCTGTTGTTTAGGCCCTGCCACGAAGAGAGCTGGAGGGGCACAAGAAATTGGGAGGGGACACAGCCAGGACAGCCAACCCTGACTAGCCAAAGGGATATTCTATACGACTGACCACCATGCTGAGTATATAAACTGGAGGGAGCTGGCCAGGAGCAGCCGCCAGCTGCTCAGGGACCAGTTGGGCATCAGTCAGTGAGTGGTGAGCAACTGTATTGTGCATCACTTGGGGGTTGTTTCTGTTGGATTTTATTCCTCTCTCTCTCTCTCTCTTCTTTTCATTACAATGATTGTTGTTATTATTCTTATATTTTATTTTATTTCAATTATTAAATTCTTATTTCAACCATGAGTTTTACCTTTTTCCTGATTCCTCTCCCCATCCCGCTAAGGGCAAGGGAGAGTGAGCAAGCAGTTGTGTGGTACTTAGTTGGCGTTAAACCACAACCAGCACTTTGCCTTCTGAGACATAAGAATCGTATTAAAAACTGTTGGATGACTTGCTAGCTATCATTTTTGTTCTGTCATGACTCAGCCTTCTTCTTAGTGATGATACAGAAGGAATTACTGTCTTTGATATAGCCTTTGGTTTTGCAGTGATTCTCCTGGACAAGTAAAAACCGTATGCTATAAGAAGGAACCTGAAACAATTCCCCGCGCCCCCCCCCAGCAATATTTTCATATGGTTTGCCTTAGTAAATCCTTAATTCTTTGTGTGGCTCATGTAGATCGGATAAACATTCAAAGTATATGGCAATAACTATATTAGACAACGACAAAGAAAAATATGTCTGTGAGTTCACAGAGCTCAGTTTCCTAACTGGTTCATGGTTTTTAGTCAATGGAAGAGCATAAAAGGATTTTCATGGGTGTTTTTTTAGATATAGT
This sequence comes from Ibycter americanus, assembly GCA_035590275.1. Lineage (NCBI taxonomy): Eukaryota > Metazoa > Chordata > Aves > Falconiformes > Falconidae > Ibycter > Ibycter americanus. Next base: position 19,966,141 of record JAVJGI010000037.1, read on the forward strand.
TCTGTAAATAATACCTTTATGGCTACAGGTGACACGCAGTACCATGTGAAAGGCCTTTAGACTCATGTAAAATACATGGCCTAAGAGAAAAGCCATCTGTGTGTTCTATGAAAAAAATGACAGGAGGCTTAATGTAAAATTCTGTTCTCACAAGGGCAAAAAAGAACAAAAAATGCATTTTCTTTACCAAAGCTAAATTTTTGTGAACCAATTTTGATTTTGTGACAAGTCAAAATTGTTCTATCTATGAGACACATTGAAGGTAGCTGGGAGACAATAAAATGGCAGGTTAATGTTTGAGGGAAAATGTCATCCATATAAAACAAAGCGTGCAAATGGGAACTATCGCATCTGAGGCTTTAGTAAATCAAATTCATGAAAGGTCATATTGTAGAAATTCTGAATACAGATCTATATCTCATCAGATTCTCGGCATAAAATTAAGAATGAATATGGAATAAAAGGTAGCAGTCTCCAGATATAACTCATTCAGGTATAGTTCACTGAAAAATACACAACATGAGCAATCTAGAGGAGCAAAATTTTTGACCACTTGGACAGAGGGTCCAGATTGTAGTTTCAAAAGGCAAAGGAAGGAGAAAACTGTGTTATTCAAGACTGCTTAGCTTCTTAGTTTGTGAAGTCTGTAAACGTGAATTCTTCTGTCAAGACTAAGATTTGGTGACAGTGTTTTCTAGAAGTGCAGTGTCAATATGTTAAATTTTTTGATCCAGTTAAGTGAAAGTCACTGTACCTTGGATTAAGGTGGAGATGTGGGCTAAATTCCAAGATAACTTGTGGGGCACTCCAGTAAAACTGTAGAAAAGAGATTGCAACAGAACATCTAAATTAAGAAAAATTACCATTGATGGGTCTTATCACGCAGCAGAGAGGCGCTTGAGTTAGCTTTTGGGCTCTCCTTTAAAGCCCAAAGAGAGAAGCCTGAAAATCCAGGCCCTTCAGAATTTTAGTCACATACTGAAGAAGATTTATAAATTGAGATTGTACTTTTCCTTATTTAAAATATTTTTTATATATAAAAGATTATACAGTTATTCTTATGTCATTCACTGTCTTCAATTTTTAATCTACAAGACAGGAAAATTAAAGGGAGGATGGAAAATAAAACTATAGTGAAAAAATAAAAGCATTAACTAAAAGCTGAAACAATGCAATTAATTCTTTACTTTCTCAGTTAGGATAAATCCAGTAATATACCAAAGTCATAATTTTAGTTAATGGTATGGTTGTAGAATGACTTCACTTCCACGTTTTTTCATTGCAAATTGACAATCATTTAAGAAATAAGTGGCACTTAAATAGGAACAGCTGGATCTGTCACCACCTCTTTCTCCCCGTGTTAGATGTCAGCTGGTCAAAATCTTATTCCTGTTTCTCCATTTCTTATGCTTGTGAAACATTGTACAGTGTTCACTGGCGCTTTAGAGCGTGGTGTTTAAAAAAAAGAAAAAAAAAAAAGGAAAGAAAAAAAAAAAGAATCGGTTTGCAAAAGATATTAATGGCTTTAGGACTGGGAAAAGAGTGTGCGTGGGTGAAGGGAGCATCTCCAGAGCAGATACATTATGTTTCACAGGGCACAGAAAACTGTTGGGTCCTTCAGGTCAAGCTTGTCAGTTCCCATCTCCATGAAAAGATTGCCATAAGTTGCTGTATTATACCAGGTAATATTATTGAGGGAATGATTGTGAACTTGTGATACCCTCGTAGGTACACTTGTCTCCTGCATGTGATTTGCTCCTGCAGATCTTTGGTTTAGGTCGAAGGTCTTATCAACTCCCCCCCCTCCCCCAGTTGTAATCAGTTTAGTTAAGTCTGTGTGGCTTGTGGGATTATGGATATTCTATAGCTAGGAAATTTCAGTTTAAAATCTGCTGTGAATAAAAAAAAGCAATTTTTTCATTAATCTAAAAAATACTAATTTAACAAATTAGTATCTCAAGAATAATAAGCTGACTGTTACAAGGAGGATAAATTCCTGATACTGGTTTCAAGTTTTTAAAGTAAACCACATTGAAAATACAGTAGAGTAGGAATTCTCTAATGCCAGTAAATAAACTAAAATATAAGTGAATATATTCAGTGGCAATTCTGACAACTACATTAAAATTCATTGTTAGTCACCATTGCTTCTCCCAGCCCTGGATCTTTTTATTGCTCAAGCAATTTCAAGGCACTGCAGAGCATCTGAGGGAATGGAGGAGATTGGTTTTGTTTAGTGGGGGTTTTGAGGACCTTTTCAAGCTCAAAATAATAATATGGTTCATTAATTGTTTCTGCTACCATTAATCTGTTCACATTCTTTCCACATCTTCTATGTTGTTCATTTATTTCTTGAGATAAATGCTGAATGGGACAGTACAAACAATAAGAGAGATTTTTGGATGGTGGGTTTATACAATATAGGCTGGACAAGCAAGAAGAAAAGGGGTCTGGGTTAGAACCTACACAGTGCCTATGGCCACAAGCTTGATGCCGACAATAAACTGTCATAGTGTGTGGTGGCGGAGCAAGGGTACACCCCTATAGTGAGAGGTAATCTGCACTATAGATAGTATACTAGCCTACTATATATGTGTATATATACACATATCTTTACACCCACCTAGTAGTCAGTATATAGGCTAGCAAGATTGGATGGTAGTTGGCTGTTGCTATAACATACAGCAGAATCACAACAGCTTTAACATGCTGCTACGTAAAGGCAAAAGATAGTGTTGTGTGCTGAGACTCTGCAGTAAAATACCTCCCAGGACAGTACTTTAAATATTTCTCATCTGTGAGAGATGCTGATTGGATTGAAACACATCAGAAATTTATGTAGAGACCTTAAACTCATCATGATATAGATTTCATCAACATATAAAAACAGCCTGCACATCAATGTGTTACATATATGCTCCTTTAGGTTTATCTGTAGCCATTTCAGTAAGGATCCAGTGCAGACTTAGTTTGCTAATTCCTCTGGGAAGGTTAGATACTTATTAAAGAACTCAGAATTACCTTTTCCACATGTATGTTCTATGTAATTTTCCTATGCATATTGCATCAGGAGGCATAATTTGTGAGATTGCATCATAGAAAAATGCAAAATTTGCTTTTTTTTGTACCACCTGAAGCTATCTGGAATTGCACAAAAACTATTTAAAATGAAATTGTTATATTTTTAACTTTATAGAGAGCTAGAGCTGTGATTTCCCTAGATACCCATAAACTGCATAGATTTTCATTACTTTTTTTTAACCTTCCTTTGGGCCTTTTGTACTACTCCACTTTCAGTTTGTTGATGCTCAGCTTCTTTTAAAAGGGTATATTCGAATAAATACAAGTTTAATAAAGGACAGAGGGTGTAATGGGACTTGCTGGGTCATAGAGCTTAGTTCCCTGCAATTGCAGGCAACCAGATCATAGAAATATATTCATAAATTGTGCTTGTTTTCAAGTTTTTGGCTGCTGTTTTTACTACTGCTACTTGTGTTAAGAAGCTGTTAACATTCTTAAAATCCTTACTGCTTTAAACTGTTTACCAATTTCTGTTAACAAACAGCCAGCTTTTGTACACGAGTCTTTCTTTTTTCATTTAGTTGAAGTTAAGCTAAAAGAAAAGTCAACATATTCAGTTTCCAGCCTTTATTTAGGGAAGATGCACTTACAAATTTCATTTAAGATACAAAATATATGCGATTATCTGCTGTGATTAAAAATCACTTTATTTTGATGATTAGTGGCCATAATCATAAGGTTTGACCAGTCTTGTCAAAAGAGGATTAGTGTTTTTCTGTCTTGCTAGGATGGTTCTTAAGATTGTGTTTGAGAGATTCAGTAGATTCCCCAGAACATAGTAGAAAAGTTACCGCTGGAAAACATGATAGTTTGTAAGAGTGAAATCAGCTGAAGCTCATCTTGCTTTACATAGCATGCATTAATAATAAGCATGGTAGAAGGGGCCTCGAGGCAAAAAGGTAAGAATGGACCCACTAAATTTCCACATAAAATTTTGTTGATTTAAGAGTCATATCTCTGGAAGGGCTTTCATTTGACTCCTGCAATCCCCCCCATATAAATTGCTACACCGCTGGGGAAAGAGGCATTTGTTTTGTCCTCTTGTAACTTTGTAATCATAGTCAAATCCCAGCACAGCACTGAGGTTTGGTTCTGCTGATGCGTTTTAAAGCATTTCTTCTCCCCATGGGTCACACATTGAAGTTTCTGTAAATTAGTGATGTTAACCAATATACAGTTGACTTAGATATCTCAGTCAACTGAGTTAAACTTTCTTGGTTAAACCAGGAACTGTTTTCCTTTCTAGTTTATACCTCTTAGATATCAATGTTGTTTCTCAAGTGATTCATAGGCCATACAGTAACTCGTTCAAGTTTAAATGCACGTTTGGGTGCAACCTGAGTGCTTTCAACTTATTCTTTTAGTCCATAAAAGAAAACAAAACTCTCTTAAATAGTAGAATAGGAATATATTGTGAAACCAGATGAGTATTGTGTATGGTTAAAAAATTTAGCAGTGTTTTTCTTAACTGGTATATAGTCCTACTAATTGCAATGAAGAAAAGCGGAATATTTCCGTGAAAAATGCTTTCAAGATTGTAAACCTGGAGGGATTTAATCTTTCATCCTCAAAACTTCCTTACTATAAAGACATTAACTTTGTAAAGAGTTTGCTGTATAAAGGAGTTACCATTCTGACAAAGAACCTTGAAAAACTCACAAGAATTTCTGATGAAAGCGTGTTAAAATATTTGATGTAGATAAATAATACACATGCATATTCATGTTTAAAGTTATCGCAAAAGTTTGATAAGACAGCAGTGAAAACAAATAATTGGTTCAAGGTACAATTACTGTGGCAAAAGACAAATAAACTTCAAGATGAAACAAACACAGTAACAATAAAAATCAACTCTTCTGGGGAGTATTTTTAGGGTCAATGGCATAAACACAGGTACCACCTATTTATTTCTTAATCTCCCAAAGCTGGTTTCTTGAGATATTTGACCATTTTTAAGTTTATCTATAGCTTTTACCTGCATTTTGTCATCGTGACTAGGAAGATACTGGCTTTGAACAGAAATAATATGCCTTCTATCAAAGTGAAAGATGCCAACATTTGTTGTCGTTATCCTCTTGACTGTCTTGTCATCATGCCCTCTCAAAAGACACTTTTTTTTATGCTCATCTTAATTACAGTCAAGATGCAAATTCTGCATAAACTCTCACAGTGAGAATCTTTTCAAGAAAGTAGCAACATGTTTTTATGTGTTTGTAATAAAACTGGGACTGCAGATACTTTCATCTGCATGTTCTGAAAGACAAAACACAAACACTTCCTCATCCTCCATCAAAAGAAACGGAATAGTGATTGAGTTGTCTCTGAAGTAATAATTTCTCCTACCTTTAGTTCATATTCTTATCTCCTGTATTAATAGGCTGTTTTATGATGTAACCTTAAAAAATGCTTTTAAAAGGTCCCTTACCAGCACCTCTAAATTCAATATGTCCTTAGGGAGCAGTGGATGGAAGTGGAAACAGTCAATACTACTATACAGATTCTTCAGTTGGAAAGTTCTACAATGTACTCCATTCCTTTTAGTCTGTCTCATCTGCCCTTACAATGTGCCAAGTGAATTGCTGCTGTAAATAAAAGCACCTGCTGATGTACAGTACCAATCTAAAGTAGGCATTACTTTAAGTAATAACTTAAATAACTTAAGTAAAGTACTCATCAGCTTTAAGCTGATGTTTTTAAAGAATATGGTCCTGGATAATTTTTTACAAAAGGATTTTGAAAGGTGAGATGCAGCACAAGCAGTTAGACCTAGCAGATGGAAGAGTATTAATACAAATCTTTGTGCTGGATATTACTGCTTTGAATATTAGTTCTGTACTTATAAATACTATTCATAGCTGGTGAAGAAAAAACAAATGCAGCGGCATATGTACTGATCATCTCCATTGCTGTTACCCGTGATCTTTATATGCATGGAATTGAATTAATTAAGTAACACGGTTTCGCATATGGCACAAAACATTTAGATATGATTTGGAGATGTATGCCTTCTGTAGCTATGCAGTGTGTCATGCACAGTCTTTTAAACTATTGAATGTCTTATCAATCTCGGTCCTTAAAAATATTTTTTTTTGTTCGATATTTGCAATATTAGTTCAAACCAAACCATTCCTTATCATTTAGTCTTTTGCTACTGCCTATGGAGCTACCTCTAAGTTTGCATGAAAGCCAAACATCTCTGTATGCTCCTATATTTGATATATATGTGATATTTGAACTTGAAGGGGGCAGGAAAAAGACACAAAAGTGCAGGTTTAAAAACTCAATTGCTTCATATCAAACTGTTGATATTTTTCAAACTTTTTTGTTTTAAATTATACCTTATAGTACATTAGTTTAGAATAGATGTAATATTATACAGTGCTAGACTGGGCAGAATTCAGCTCTACTGAAGAACTAAACATGTTAACTGATACTAAAGTAAGATGAGCTTTATCAGAAAAACCAGTGTTTAGTATCTTAGAGGAAAATCTATGATTTACCATTCTCTTAGTTTCGCTGAAATCAGAAGTTTTTGGCTGTAACAACAGGTGTAATAGATGTGTGCATGCACACGTTCCATATTTGTGGTAGTTGAAAAACACAAAACTCTGTATTCTTAATTTTCCCTTACATATATTTACAGATACATTAGTACATGTAGAAACTTATTTCATAAAACTTAATCTGATGCCTCTGTCTAGGTGAGTATGCCTAAAAGATAGATTATCTAGGATATTTGGAAAGTCTGGAAACTTGATTCATTACAGGACCAATGAAATTAAGTGTTACTGGGTTACTATTACTATGCAGAACCTGAATACACAAGATTTTTCAAGAATCGCTTACTGTTACGTATATTATATTAATACACCAATGCCTGCAAAGCACATGAAATCCCATATATGAGTTGTGAAGCATTTATTACCTCAGCATACATATTTTCCTGCTTTTTGCATCTTTCTTCTATGCCTTTTGTGCTTACAAGCATGTAGGAACATATATTGGGAAGAAGGGATAATTTTTGTATCTCACTGTGTAACTTGAAGGAAATAGCTGTATCATATTTTCTTCATTTTTCTAGAAGGCTTAGTGCTCTACATTACTACCAAATGTTGATCTGTCAATGTAATCACCAGTTCTAACAGAACTGATCAGCTCAATTTTCTCAACTATAAATTAAAAAAACCCCAAACCCTTGCTGTAAAACTAACCCACTTGGATGGTCGTCATTATTTATTTGGATTGTTTCATGCATGAACGCTCAGCATATGTCAATCTAAATGCGAACTCTAATGATATTTTCAGTATAATTTCCAAAATACTGTGCTTTGTTCCATGTGCTTCCTAGAACAAATTGCAACAACCTCTCCTTAATAGCAGAAGTGCATCTTTAATCTTCTTTTCTACCCTCACAAAACCAAGGAAATGTTAATGTTTTGAGAAAATAGAGAAGTCAACAATTACACAACTTCAGCCTTAGCAGATATACCTTACCAACATGAACACAGGCGTAGACCTATAAAGATTGACGTATACTGTCTGTATGTGGCTTCACCATTAGTTTATTTGCACACGGAGCTTCCATGGAAGGTGAGCTGCTTTCAGGTATGGATGGGGTAACATGCAAAAACATTAGATTTTTAGCTTGAAGATGTCATACGATACTAGAGTTATGTGAAAAGTTTTATATTCAGGGAAAGATTGGAAACCACTGGAAAATTGCTAGCTGCCCAAACCCTTCTTATTCCATATTGCTTAGCAGATTAATATAGAAAAGACCAATCAACAACATTGTAAAGAAATGACAAATTCTTCTACTTCAGAAGAAAAGAATCTTTGTAGTATCACCATAATTGATATTAACTAATATACATGCATATTTTGTTGAAATAAAATATTCTGTCTGCACCATGCTTTTTGTTTTAATGTCTAAGGTTTGAAGGGCAGGGAATTCCTTACTCTCCAACTTTATAAGCTAAAATTACAGCTGGAACATTAAGAAGAACCAGTAACTATGTATGCTTTCCCAACTTAATCTTCAAGAAAATTACTCTCTAACTAGTGCCCCCTAGGTTGATTTTAAATTTTCACTTCAACGCCATGAGTTGAACTCAGCCCTGTAACAGATAAACCACATTTGAGAGCAAAACTTACCTCCCCAGCTGATTATACTGCAATGAAATCAGTAAAATCCTGTATGAGAGTGGCATGGTAATAGGTATTTTTTTCTTGGAAAAAAGCTGCTAAATGTATTTTAATAGGCTTTACAGGTGTATGGAAGGACACCAAAGGGCAATTCAAAAGGTCTGTCCATCAGGAAGAGCTTGTTTAAATACGTGTTTATCTTTTTTTGTACAATGGTGCTGTCATTTACTTCTGAGTGCTCTTAGGCTGATATTCCTTCATATCTCATTGTAAAAATTCTCCTCTCTATTGTTAACTTTTTAAATACTGACAAAGTACAAGATGGTTTTGATGAAGCTTTGTCTATCAATTGTATTGTTTTCAACTGATGTTTCTTGTATAAAAGGGAACTCAGAAAAGCAAGAGCCACACAATTTTATAAATGTACTTAAGTAATTATGAAATATATTGCTAAAGGTGGTTGGGGTTTTTTTGTAATTTCTTCAGGTTAGCATCTGAACAGTAAATTTTCTGAAGTAGAATTTACCCCTAAAGAAAAAAAATCTGTCGAGCTACTCTATGCACTATTTTAACTGTTGATGGCTATTGCAGGTCTTCATTTTGTTAGAGAAGGAAAAAAAATGTTTTTCATAGGCATTTGGGAAAGGAAAAAAATGTGAATTAATTCAGTCCACCAAGGCTTAAATTTATCAGTTACTGTCTTTTTCATTTGCTGGACAGTTAAGGTTACTCTGGTATTTAATGGCTCTTAGTACTTAGACTTCTTTTTTTCTTGCCATAGATAAGTGGGATTGTATTGTCTGCAGTCCAGATTTATTGTTGCTTTCATTAGATATGTGAATTTTAGCCAACTGAAGTATGAATGCAGTTTTAACAGACTTCTACTGAGTGTTTAGAAATAACTTCTAGTTATAAATTTCAATGAAAACTTAATATTCTCATTACTTTTTGTTTGTAGCATTTAATTTGGGTATTGCCTTCTTTATCTTTTTTTTTTTTTTCTGAAGTATAAAGTAAATGAGCTCTGCTTTGTTCATTCCCATCGGCCCATGGGTTTTTCAGGTCTGCTGATGTTTAACTTTTTAGTTCATTCAGAGAAAAGGGTTTGGGTGAGGCGTTTACAAGAGAAAGAGGGTCTCTCACTTTGCCTTCTGTGTATCTCTGGTTGCCTTGGGAGCATCCTCTTCCTTTTTATACGGTTTCGTACCGTAGGGAAACCTTGTAAGTGTCCCTTGGCCCTGCCAAATCTGAGATTTTTGTGAGACACACATGAATTCTTTGTCAATCACTAAGTCAGTTAATGAAAGGCATACCTGTGGCCAGTATCATCCTCTGCTCCTTACAAATTTTGACCCGTTAGACTCTTTCCCAGCATTGCTGCTCGTGCCCGCAGGGGCAGCAGAGCAGCTGGGGACTCACACGCTACGGCAGCAGCACTTCAAGGGCTGTCCAGACCCAGTCTCATACAAGTAGCGGGAGATATATGAAGTTATGGACAAGGAAAATTAATTTGGGAATCCCCTTTCAATGCTCCTAAATGACATTTATCTCATAAAGAAATCCCAGCTGTGACATTATGTCATAACAGAGAAAGTGATATTTTGCCTTAAAAGCTTTATCTTGTGGCCAGCTCTGTGCAGTAAAAAGAGGCTGCAGCCCTCCTCTCATGCTAGAAAAGGAACATTTTCAAGTCAATCTCAGATACAGTATAGCCTTTCCCAAATGTACCCTCTCAAGGATCCTGTTTTGTTTTTTCACACCTTCTGCATCTTTTGTCATTTTAATATGTAAAAGTAAAGTGGGTTAGGTGCCACTTCTGAAGTCATCATAAAACAAATATTCTGTGTGACTTCTCACTGTGATCAACTCCTTTCCCATAAGTGTATCCCATCTAAGATATATTAATAAATGTAAATCACTACGTTATGGAGGCACAAGTGATTCAGGCACTCTCCATATCCTCTTCGTTTTTGGAAAAAGCATCGCAAAAGATTGATAATCTCTGTCTTAAGTCCAGATACCATTCTTAAGAAACTAAAATATAATTTTTGTGAAATATTAGAAATAGCTCTATATCAAAAAAGAATAAAATAGAGGCAAAAACCCCCACTTCAGTTTTTTATTAGATGTTTTTAAAATCATTCTAACATATTTTTCCTCTCTCTTCTTGATCATTGAAGAACTTAGAAAATATTCCAGATTCTTGAGATAGTAGTTAATAAAAAGTTGTATAAATAAATAGCTAAACTCCAACAGGAAAATGCAGTTCTTTAGAGACTTACATTGTCAATATTTTCCATTCAATTTAGGGATTAATATATCTGGTTACAAGGATTCTAGCTCTTTATTTTTCTGATATATGATATTGAATATGAATAGAATTCATCGATTTATAGACTCTGAGTCGATATGAAAATGTTCTTGTTTCCTTCTCTATTTAAAAAAAAAAATCATCTTATAAATCATTCTGCTGTGCCACTTTATCCACTCTTAAAGGTTCAAATATTCAAATTATCTGCTAATTTGTAACCATAAAAAGCATTTTATTGTTTCACTTACCTGCCCTGGGAAAATTTATCCCAATATTGAGTTATGTGACCTTTAAATTCTTTCAGAAATAGTGAAGTAGGTAGTTATTTAATTCAGGCTTTTAGTAAAATCTAGCTCATCTGTCTGTCTGTATTCTTGAACTCTAGTCTTAATGTTGATTGAACCTGGTGCTGTTATTGATTTAGTAATGTAAGTTTTCAGACAGAATCTGTTGTACTTAACGGCATAAATAAAATATTTATAGGAAGATACCATCCCATTTTCTATCCATTTACCCAGACATCTGATTGCAGAAAATGTTATTCCAAATTAGATGCAAAACTAAGTGAGCTTTTATAATTCAAATGCCAAATGTGTTTTTGAAAGAGAGAGGGTGCTTAAAGATAGACATATGCTGAACTGTAATGTTTTCCATCTTTCTCCTAAATTCTAACATTTCCCTTCACACATGTTTAGTGAAAGCACAGTTCTGCCTGTTAATAGTGAAAGTGACATCTGTGAAAGAGTTCAACAACACACATATCTATCTAACTCAAATACATGTTTCTACAAATATTCCTTCCCTATTGGGACTGACGATTTCAAATGGTACTCAAACTCCTCATTGACCAGTGATTTATTGTGTGGAGAACTGGGTTTTCAGATCTTGAGAATGAAAATGAAATCAGAAATGATTGTAAATCTTGAAAGAATAAATTAATGTAGGCAGAGATTTTTTCCTGTGATGTACTCAGTCATGTCCCTATGTGCATGGCTTTAAGTCAGTCATATCACACAATACGTTGTAATCTAACAGCAGTATAATATTTCATTAACAAAGTGTGTTTGGATGTAATTTGTAAACTCTGTAAGTCTTTTTACATTTACAGAAAAGTCATAAGCCAAACTGTGATGATTTAGGCAAAGTTCCTTTGTTCCGAATCAGCTCAATGGCACTGCAGCCCATTTCATGAAAGCTGTAGTGTTTATGAATTAAATGGATTGGAAAATTCAAAGCCATCTTTATCTTTATAGCTTTTCCGGTTTTCTTGTTCATTTTGATTTTTACCATGGTGCTTCTCATCTATCCTATCTGTGAAAGATCTCAGAATGGGATTGCATTCTGCTTTCTTCACTTATTTTGCAGTAAAAAATTTCCTTGATTGTAAGAAAAATGGTATGTGACCAAGACCAGGTTCTAGACACTAGTATTAGGAGCTAAATTATTTACAGATCCAAATCTTTCTCAAAAGGGTAGTGGCAAGGAGAGTGCTCAGATTGCTGGTATGCTTCGAGGTGGTAAGACGTGGTATTACACCTGTGCCACACGTGTTGCACCCGCCTGTACTGCTGATGAAGAGTACAGTGTTATTTCTGTTCCTGCTGTCGGTAAGCATGAGCATCAGCTGTCAGGGTAGCTTGTGCCTTAGATATCTATGCACTTATCTATACATATATCTGATTTATAAGAAAGATCTACATAGCTGAAAGAAGCCAGATTAACAAAGAGGGGAAAAAAAAAAAGATGAGGTGTGTAATAACAGCTTAAAGATAGATAATTTATTTAGTGAGACATGTCAACATTTGTTTAAAGAATAAAATTGTAAGTACTTTTACTTCTAAAAATTTGTTGATCCTTTTTAAACTGTGTAGCTTACTCATTTCAGCAAAATCTGTTTGATGTTGTCTGCTGTCAATGACAACATTTTATCCACAGCTTTTCTCAGTAAGAACCACACCGATGAAGTTTTGCACTAGTATTTCAGTTCAAATTTCCTATATCCAATTTGATTAGTTAATGAGTGCCTACACGCGGTAGTGGAGCTGAGCTCAGCTGTGCTGCCTGAAACAGAATCTGTCCCAAAGTATTAATGTTCTCCATGCAATTTCCCTCACTTTACAAGGGAACCCAAAATGTGCTCTGCATATAATCTGGGAAAAATGCTATGTTATGTTACTTGGTGTAGTAATATGCTGTGTAAGTAACTGACTTCACAGTTAAAGTTAAATTCATCTCTGTCCAGACAACTTCAGTGAAGTATGGATATGGTTGGAGAATTTCAGTTTAAGGAAGCTCATTTTTCTAAATGTTTTCTTGAGATGTTCTCTCATTCCCAGCTCTGGACTTCTAAAATATAGATAATAATGTCATTAATGTCTAGTTGATGATGTGTTGCTTATGTTTAGCTTTTGATGAGGATGGGTACTTTTTCCTTGTCAAAAGAGTCTGTGTGGTTCAAAAATTGACCATATGTTTATACATCAGAACAGCAGTATAATTTAATTTTTTTTTTAATAACTTTTATTATCATTACCTGCTTCCTGGTAAAGTTTCTAAACTACCTGTAAGCATCACTCTCTTTTGCCTTTTTCTTTCTCTTCTCCCACCTTCAAATTAGGTAGTAAATTTTTAATTAAACTTGCCTTGACATTTTAAGGACACTGAATATCTTTGTCATTTACACAACAGATAACAAAGTAATCCAATTTTCTGGCCTCCCACAAATTATCCCTTCAAAGAATACAGCTCTTGCTTCCCGTGTTTAAAATAAGCATTACCCTTAGCCTAGCAACCACTGTCAATTACTAATCTTTTATTATTGGCTCCAGGGAAAGATTAAAGGAAAAGCTGAAACATAGTTGACAGTTTGGTTATCGCATCTGGAGTAAATGAAAAGCATGGCCTGAATCCATCAGAGAAGATTAGGAAAATGTGAGAAAATTTCTGATGTCCTTTTACACGTGTAAATTCAAACTCATTCAAAAATTGAGGTATCTAACTTTTGACAGATCTCTTCTATTCTTTATTTCACTTAGAGTAATGCGGTAGATGGCAAAGATAGGAAAGTGTGTTCTCATCACTGACACAAATGTAGTGATGTTGCTTTACTGTGCGCCTCAGGAGAGGTGAACATGCCAACAGGCATAAACTGTTCCAACTCTTAGCCACGCTTAACAACAGGAATGGTTTGAAGGAACGCTTGTTCTCTGTCCTTAACACAATTGATTAAATTAAATATTAATAGTTAATGATAAGCGGAAAATTTACAGTTTCCTTATAGAATCTGGTTAAAAGCTGTCAACTTTCTACAAAGATTCAATAAAATTGCATAGCTTATTATTAATAGGTGAAATACAATTATTGTTTCAGAATATGTTGAGCTCAAATTAACTTTCTAGGAATGAAATTGTAATTTTTTTCAGATTATGACATCGATACTGTCTAATTATGTGCCTGTCTGTCCTCTAATGTGATGGGACACTAATCTTGACCTGAGCTTGGGTGCTACTGCAGCATGGGAAATAATCCTTTGAAAGAAATTGTTGCTTTGTAGATTATACAGTATCTACTCAGGATGCAGCAGTGGATTAAAACCTAAATGCTTTCTTTTGGTCTTCAGATCTCCTATCTTTTCAATTTGATCTTTTTCTCTTTAATGGATTGAATGGTCGGTTTACCTCCTGCAATAGGTATCTAAAACCCCACAGTAAGTAACACTGCTATTGAATGAACAAGGCAGTACTTTCAAAAAAAAAGAAAAAAAAAAGTAAAAGAAATTATAGGGCAGGGCAAACACTGGTTTGCAGGAAAGTTGGTACCACTATGATGGAAATGTTTTAAGAGACTGAGACATCAGGCAAACCTCAAAGCTTCAAATTACCCTTTATGCTCAAATTTCAGGCAGTCCTTCTGTTAACAATTAAGATTCAAGCATTAATCAAAGTAATTTAGCATTAGCTTTTTAATATCACACAAGTACGATGCTGTCTTGTCGTCTACAGTCACTGGCAGTTCTTCATCTTGGAGGTAGAGGTGACAGAGACTAGAGAGCAATTCTACATGGGAAGCAACAACTGAAGTGGTGTCTTCCCTCTTTCCCTAGTTCACTGTGTATCGTTGGTGCTTATATATAATTTTTTTTATGGATAAAGACTGCTCTGGACCAACGGATTACACTTCCTCTTTGCATAGGTCAGGACCAGTGTTCTGTGGCTTGTCCAGAGAGGTGTTAACTTCTTGGGTGCCAAGCCAAAAGGGGCCAGTGGAGTGTCACCTGGTGGTTGTTATCTGGATGGGTTATCTGATACCTACCACTATTTTAATTTTACAGGTTTTATGCAAGCAATCAGGTAACACAAACCAGTTTGCTTCCTGTGGTCTTGTGGCACCTGTATATGTGACAGAGACATGCGTGCTTTACAAGACCTCATGCTGCAAAATATTCCTATCCCGATACTCTTGTAAAATCAATAGTAGAACATGGACGAGTGGATATTGAATGATGCAGAAATGAACAGAATACAATATAAATATATGTTTAATGAACAAATCCTTACAGAGGCTTTCAAGCACCTAGCTTACCCATTCACTACTATTTCTAATAAAAATAATGAGTGTAATTATTTGAGTCAGGAAGCCTTAAGGCTTCATTTCTGTTCCTGGGTAAAAGTTTCCTTTAGTCTGTCAGATCATACAAAACCTGTCAGTAGGTTTCATTTGACTTTAATAAAGAAAATTACAGTAACTCTCTGAATGTTTTTTTAATAATTGTTTTCTTGCAATGGAGAAAAGATCATATTATGTAAAAACGTTGTCATGAATTAAGGTTGTAGGAACCTGAATGCTACGTGAAATGTTTCAAAAATAGGATGGATCGTTAATAAACGTCTGTCTGTGTTTTGCGGTTGGAAAGCTGGAGGCAGTTATTCTGACTTTTGAGAAGTGTGCACATCAGCAGGACACTCTGTGAAAGCATGCAGTCATGCTTTTGGGTTTTGGTGATCGTGCCAGGGCTGTGGATGGTTCTGGGTGGGGTGGGCAAAGCCAAACCCATCAAAGGAACACAGACAAGTAAAGAATCTTGAGCTACAAATTAAATGAAATTAGCTCTTTTGTTGCATATAGATTTTAAGGGTAGTGGAATGGAAGCCTTTTATTTAAAATCTGATGTTATTTAGATAATAATCTTAGGTTATCTCCCTATTTAATATAGTTTAAAAGTTTAAATGACATGATTTCAGTTGTGCTCACGAAGGGACATATTAATTCAATGGCATGTCATCTTTCAGACTAAGCATTGTAGCTAACTAGGAATGAAAACTGAATGGAAGAAACTTTGATCTTTGCAGATTCAGAGTCAAGAAACTCCCCAAATGGATTTAGTCCCTTCATGAAAACTTAACTTTCTGACTTTTTTTCAAGAACTTTGAGGAACTCTAAGATGATAATGAGACCTGGAGATTATAACTGTCAAAGATAAATGTGTATCAGAAACCCTGTACAACCTCAGCAAAGAGGTTACTTGAACAGTCTTTAATGTCAGAAGTCATTACATTCTAAGCAGTTTCCAAATTCCATGTATTCATCATAAATCAAAGAATGCTCTATTTCAGTTATCTGTGGTGCTTAGGATTTTAGTAAATATCTGTTCTTTGACTGGAGAGGGGTTGGTTTTTTATTTTATTAATGTTTTTTTTAAGTGTGTGTAGTTTATGCCTCTTAATTCTTTCAGAAACATGTTTATCTCCCAGGGACACAGTGAACCCTTAAAATGGCATTCTACTATTTCTTGAAGTTTTCTAGTAGACTAGTCTGAATTTCACAGAAAAGTAAAACTGCAAAACTTGTCTTTATTATCTTGAGGTCTCGGGAGGTCCTAATACGGGAATACTCACTTGATGTTTCGATTTTCTTGATCCTGACCCTAACAAAAAGATGACAGATACAATACTTAAAAAGAACTGTGCAATGGTGAGCTGAAATTGATTAACTTTGATATTAAGAATGGCCTATTCCTTTAAGGAAGCCTGTCAGACCAAAGGATTGAGTAAAAATATTAGGAACTGGAGACTCTTCTTTAGTCCTTGTGTTTTCAGAAAGAATATGGGTATGTTGCATTCATTTCAGTTCAGGTTGCTGACCAGGGCTACCAGGCTCACAGAAAACCAGGAATTACTGTGCTAATATTACCGTACTCCTTTAACTTTACATACTTAGTTATGCCTATGAACTTTATATAACTTTCATAGTTAATCTTTTTAAAATTTGAATTTCTTTTCCCTAACTTTCAATTTTACTACAGTATCATAGCCTATTCCAGGTTTACTTATAAAATTTATATTATTAAAAAGAATGTATAGTGTATCTTCAAGGAAACAATACCTGAAAAGTTTTAAAGTAACAGCAACTTTAAAAAACAAACTTAATGAGAAATCTGAGGTTTAGAAATAGTCTGTGACTAAAAAATATTATTCTTGGAAATTCAGTGAAACTTAGATTTAAAATTAATTCCAAGCTGCAATGACTAGCATTCATATGAAATTACATATTAAAAAATAATAGGCATCTAGAACTGTATTTCTTACAAAGCAGAACTGGAATCACTGAAATACTTAGAAAAGTATCACTATTGATTGTTACTGTGAAATTCCTTGACAACAGTAAAATACTTTGACTTCACATTATGGAAGACACCATGTGCTCATACGAATGGCAATATTTGCAGATATGTTTTTTCTTACTTTTTTTCATCACGGCATACCATTTTCTACTGATTCCAATAGAAAATCTTGCAAATACAACAATCTTCCCTTCTGGTCTTCCAAATCTTATTTGCTAATGAGACTTGGGGATCTTGTGGGATAAATTCACAGGAAGATAAAGGTCATCTTTCTTCACAGAATTGCAATGTGTGAACTGAAAAGGGATACACAAACTTATTTTTAAGACTCTCATTGTTCCTACTAAACACAGACCTCTCACTCTTGTCTTTTAGAAAGTGGACTAATGTGATCACACATAAATGTTCACATTTGGAGCAGCCTCTTCTGTTGAATCTGCACCCCCAATTTCTTTTTAATTCAAATTTTACTACATTTAACTGCATTGAGAGTTAATTTCAGAAACCTTCTGGGAAGCCTTCCAAACTCTGTACTGTCTCTCTCTGAGATGTGTTGAAGGTCTGAAAGTTGACAGAATAATGGTTTATTCACATTTCAGACTACTTCTTCAAGGCAGTTCTTCAAGGGAGGCAAACTGATCCCTGGCCAACTTTTATTGCAAAAGCACACATTTTGAAATGAGTTGATCATTAGGCACTCGGCTTTCATTTGCCAAATTAAAATAATCACCCATCACTTATTTCTGTTAAGGCACTGGCACATTAATTCATGAAATCTTTGCTTTAAAATGTTTCTGAATATTTTGCAGTGTAAGATGTTGAATACAAAAGTCACCACGGTTTTGCAGATTTTTTTTCTCGGTCTTCCTGAATGCTTCTCTTTCCTGCTTGTCTTCTTAAAGGCTTGACTTCTTATTAGTTAGTGTCTGATTACTCCAGCCTGAATGTTTCAGAGGCCAGACTGCCCTGTTCCATCTGGCTTTCTCCCAGCCTCTCCACACTGCCCACTCTTTCATGTTCAACAGATGATGCTTAAATGGCTTTTCATCCCCTGCCCCAGCACCAGAACCCTCGGGTGCACAGGTAATCTCCAAATAGATTATCACAGGAAGGTCAGTCAACTGCCATGGGACATGTAGAGGAAAGAATCTGGATCCCTCCTATAGATTCCACCAAGACTGGCTTCAGTTTGTGGTTTCTAATTTTGTTAGGCTTACCTACACCAAAAATCAGTGTAATGCTTTTATTATTAATACATGCTGTGCTTTGGACTCTTAATCGAGCCAAAACCAGTAGTTATACCACCGTGCTAGAAGCTTTGCCCGTCTGAGGAATTTTTCCCTGTTGGGGAGCGGGAGGAAGGTTTATCTTGTCCTTCACCCCTCCACTCAGCAGCATTTTGTCAGAGAGATTCTGCGAATTCGCTTTGAATCTCCAAATTGTCCTCCAGGGCACTTCGTCATGAGAAGCTTGTCACCCAAACAGGAGCCATTTAGTAATTCTCAGTCTTAGTGCCTTATATCGCCTGCCTGGGAGAGCTTCTTAAATACCCAAGTTTCCTTTGCCTTTACTGAAACATTATATGACAGCTTTGCAAATGGAGTGCATGGCTTTCATTCTCAAGGAAGGAAAATAAAAGCTGCTGTTAAGAAACATCTATTTAAGTGGCTTTGTCTATGAATAAATGATATTTCTCAAAAAAGGAAAAGAAATATTTAATATTCTGCCTGAGGGAGTCATGTTTCTGTTTTCTACATTGCATATTTCCTCTCTGGGTCTGTGCTTGTGGTTTTAGAGATCTCAGAAGCAGTGACATTAAAACAGAAGTAGTGACCGAATTGAAAAATGTTAAGAGAATAAAAGATAACATTTCATTACTTATTCACCTCTGATTTTGCTTTGCATTAATTTCACATTTATTAAGGTTCACATTCAGGAAACTAAAGATTAATAAGTAAATAATAGTACATGCTCTGAGGAGAGAAAAGCAAGAGCAATTATAGCAAGATAGCTGGACAAGGAAGCAGAAAATTCAAAAAGGAGGGGCAGGCAAAGCAGACATGAAAATAAAAAGACAGATTTTAATATACTACAGAATCACCATGCCTTCTAATTACTGTCCCAGAGCAATGACACTATATTCTACTTCCTATACCACTTATTGAAAAGGATGCTATTTTTTTACTTTGATTTCTCTGTGTATGAACGATACCTTTTTCCTGAGTAGTGTATCAGTTTGCTGTCTGTACTGGCATGACTGCAGTGAGCACATTACCACACGTATGAAAGCATAGCTACATCTTGCACTCAGAGTAGCGATGACAGCTGGTTCGTGATCTTAGTCTGTGGGCTCAATCTCATTTTAATCTGTGAAAAGTGAGGAAAGCTTTCATGATGCACTTGTTCCAAGACAGAAATCTGACAAAAAAAAATCTGTTTCAGTCAGTCTTTGATTTCAAAATGCTTTCAGCCTTGAGTAACATGACCCTTTGCAAAACTGATCTCCATAGATGGAGCCTCACTGACCTGCCTCTGGAGAGTGCCTGTCCTATAGGGTATGGACCTACACACCTGCTAAAATGCTTTGTTCTGAAACATGGGCAGGTAGACAGCTGCAAACATATCAGAGCTATCAGCAACTTGGTTTCTCTTTGCTCTCTGTGAAATTATCTTTGGAAAGTTTACAGGTCATCAGAAGAGGTGATGGTATAACTTGACCTATGCTGAAAGCAGTTAGGATTTGAACCAGATTTCATTCAAAACGAAACTAGGTTACTGATTCATACTGGTGTCTCCTGCCACCCAGTTTGTGCGTGCCTGCCGTCTTGGCACAGTTGGCCTTGTGGAAGTACTACTGACAAATCTCTTTACTAAGCATCTAACTGTGTGCACAGCACTGTCACCTTCTGAAAATACTCCTCCAGAAGCTACTTTATAATTCAGGTCTTGTAATTTTATGATTAACATCTGTTTCTTACAATTCTTTAATCAAAATATCTGTTATATTCATTGAATATCTTTGCATTCCTTTTTTCCCCAGATATTTATTCTATATTCATAACCATCAAAACATCATCTCCCTTTGAAGTAACTACTGTCAAAACTTCCACTCTCTTTTTGCTGGTACTGACAATTTGTAGAGCAGGTGTTTTTAAAAATTCTTAACTCACTCTTAACTTCTTGTTCATATTCTGGAGAGATTTATCTTTTGTGGGCCTTTTACCTGTTCAATAATTCCACAGAGAGTTTCTTCTGGTTGGTTTACTTCTGATACAAATCAGTGTCAAACAGCTGCTCATATTCAGAGAGTATGGTACAGGTCATCTTTTAGTGCCTTAATTCTGGTTAGCACAGGCCAACAAAGATGTTTTCTGACATTAACATCAGTTTCAAATAACTAATTCTGTAGTCTTCAGGATGTATTCTGCTCTGTCTGTTTTGCAGAATAAATGCTGGGTACGTGTCTGAAATGGTTTGTTAGGGTATTTTTGGTTTTGGTGTAGTTTTTTGTGTGTATTTAGTGCTTTCCTTTAGAAAGGCATTTAAAACAATATCTGTATTAATGACCAGAAAAGAAATGGACTGAGACCAGACCAAACACCTTTTTCTTATCTTTAATAATAAATAAAATTAAAGAGGTATCTTAGGAGAAAAAGGATGAATATCCTATATCTATCACTCTTTTCAGCATATTTCCTGCTAATTAATTGCTGAAACACTCTTGGGAAGTGTGACTATGTAAATACTCATAAAATAAGTTGATTTGGTTTAGATAAAGAAGTTTTTCTGATCACTTTTGTTATAGTAGCTAAATAGGTTTTGGAGACTGATGGCATAGCTGTAAAATTTTGAAAGGTAAAAGGGTTGGTTGTCTCACATTCTATTTAAAGCCATGGATAAAACCAGCACAAAAATAAAATATCCGGTATTTGTTGAAATATCGCATAGCCTAAAGTAAAGTTTCATAACCAAATTGTAGAAATTGAAAACTTGATTCTCCTTTATCTTACTGAGGTAAGAATCTACCTATGACCAGCACAGTACAGTCATAACAGATTAAGTCTGGGACACTGAGTCTTTTTCTGCCATGTCAATATGTAGTGTGGAATACCAACCACTGTTTATGTGTATCGTTACCAGCTTTCAGCATCCCCAGCGTGCTTTGCTGTCATTCTTTAGGCAAATAATATCAATGAAAAGGCTTTTGACTTGGATGTGTTATAGTTGTTTTTATAGTAGGTTTATTCTTCAATAGAATTAATTGAATATAAAAGACATTTTTTATATAAAAGATAAATAAAAATTCCACAGGGTAGTGGAATTAATATTTGTATCATGGTGATGTGTAAAATTTGCAGTACTGTTGACTAGTTACCTTGAAGTGTTGCTTCAGCTACAAAATATTACCACAGAAAACCAAAGCATACCACTAGGGAATATGTCACTCCTGTGCTTTATAAGAATACTGCAATCCCCAAAAGAATGTTATTTATCCTATGGTGGACTGTACACCAAACCTACCAGTGTAATCCTGCTGCGTGATTTTGCTTCAGGAGAGATGAAGAAGCTTCAACATTAGCTGCATCTTGGTTGGGGATCTAAAGAGCAAAAACTCTGATCTGTTTTCCCATGGACCCTGTTCATTCTTTAACTGCTGTAGGTTTGAAAATTTATTCCATACAGTGTAAACCTTTGTAACCCTGTAATGAGAGGATTATACAAGTAGATATGAACTGTAGTGATGAGACTCTCTCTAGTAATGTTTTTCTAATGGTGAAGGAGCCGTAAGAAGCATCAAAGAAGTAGGAAGAACAGTTCTGCACATGATTGACCTTGATTTTTTGGAAGCAGAAATTGATTTTCATACCTTTTCAAACTACACTAAGAACTCAAGCTCCTGATTTCCTCCTTTCCATATGATTAGAATTTGAACTGCTATTAACAGTAAATCTAAAAGAAAAAACACACAACCAGCCAACTTAGAGAAATTGTTCCATCCTGTTGGTTTGTTGGTTTTGGGGTTTTTTTTTTGGACAGAAGTCTGCCTGCTGTTAGCGTGGTACGAGATCACATGTGCTGGTGTTTTTTACAATATAGTTCAGAGGCTTTGTTTTCTAGTTCTTGTAAATCATCCTGTGCGCAACAATGGAGAGAAATTAATATAATAGAATATGCTGAATTGAAGTGACTTAGCAGAACTGTATTTTGAGTGGGTTTCTGTCTGAATTTAACATTTCTCTCAAAAATTTAACTTGGAAGACATCAGTAATGCTGCTTTTACTAATATAGTAAGCTGAGTGATAAAAAATACTGTTTCTGTAAGAAACAAATTCTCCACATTGGTGCATAAAGCGAAGACAAGCAGTACATCACTAAAACCTGATCGTTCTGCCATGCATAGAGATTTTAAGTATCAGAATATCATAAAGGATGGAATCAGTACCTGAACAAGTACAGTTTACTTGGGAAGAGTGACAAAAAGTCACTTTATAAAGTGAGGTCCTGCCTTGGCAGCTGCTTGGAGTTCTTTGAAGGGGTCAGCAAACATGCAAATAAAGGTGATATGTTTTCTGTAAATTGCTACCATTTCCAAAAGGACTTTGGCAAAATCTGTTACACAAGGCTTTCAGGAAACAAAAAAACAAAGAAACCCAAACAACAATCATAGAACTACAATAAGTAACAGGCTAGAACAAGGCTGGTGTAAACAACCAGCTCTTAAATTCAGTGAGATCACAAGCACAGATTCATAAGGGTCTTTCTCAGGAAATGTGTTTTTTGTCACCACAGAAAACAAAGTAGCCATGTATTCACCTGAGCTGTGTGTGAAAGCTGCTTCTTGAGTACTTGTGTACAGCCATGTGACTGATGCCTATGTGAAGTAAACACGTAGCACTTTATGTATTGCATGACAGCTGATATCCAATATCCTACTTGTTCTAAAAACATACTTTTCAAATAATATCCATAACAAAGATACATTTCAGATAAAAATCTCTATACAAACAATGTACGTGTACATAATGTACATGAGCAGAATTGTACAGAGCTTATTAACTTTGAACCTTGCAGTGGAGGAAGTATTCAGGTTTTAGGTTTCTTGCCACTTAATACTCAAGGCCTATGTAGAGGATCTCCTTTATGTTTAAGTGCACAGAATCAATAGTAGGGTAGTATGACGTAGATTTACGTTTCAGCTTGATAGTGTCATTTAACTAAAAGGTTTACTTTCTTATATCTGTGAGGAAAAGTCATGCAATACAGATATTTTATATACGTAGGTTGAGCTAGTGTTTTCAATTGCTACTTAACTTGTTTTCAAAATTTATCCCTGCTAACAGTTAGCTATTTTTTTGAGGAGAAAATTCTAAATGTATGAAAAAGGATGTATATAATACATTCTTGATAGCCTCTTTAAGACAAGCGGCAACTGTTTGATACAGGTAAGAATTCCAAATATGGCAATGAATGTTAAGGAAATGAAATTCTGTGGGATACATTACAAATCTATCAGAGAGCTAAATTTGGAAAAAGATAGTTGCCATTGCTGTGTGCTTGTTTGCATAGTTTAATATTGTGACAACGTTACACAGAAACCTCATCAACCATGACTTTGAAACATACCAGCTGTTTAATTGCCTATCATAACACAGAATGAGACCTTAGGAAATACAAAACAATAGCTCATCTACCAATCTGTATTAAAAATTGCTGATTTTGTAAATATTATCATATGTTTTTAGAGACACGTGTTTGTAAGAAGTTGGTGACGTTACTATATTTCTATATAAAAGGAAAGTGAAAACAAGTAACATCTGAAGGAAGTAGCATTTTTTTTTTTGTGAAATTGACATATCTCGATATAAATCTCAAAATCAATTTTTATTCAATGTGAGTAGCTGTAATTTAACCCACTGCAGCAAAATAGGTGTAGCCTATGAGAAGCTGTGCTGATGAATTTATTTCCTGTTTGCAATTTGCATTGCTGGTTGTAACAGTAGTCCAAAGGTAGAGCTCTCAGGGAAGCTTGGTGTTCAGAGCTTCCACCAAATTCAGATCTGAATGTCTGAGTTGGCAGTTATGTTGAGATATTAACAGGGTTTTTTTTCGTTTGTTCATTTTCCCTCTAGCATGACTGACAAATTTATAACATTACAGGTAGATAAATTAGATACCAGAAAAATAGTGTTACAAAACAGGCTATGAAAAAAACCAAGGCAGTGTTTTATTTTCTTATGAAATTGTCTTTTTATTAGATTTTTAAAATTAAATGTAGGAAGATTTTTGTACCAGATGACTGGCCTTTAGTCTTTTGCACTTTATCTTCTAGTTGCATCTTTACATACTTGTTGAAATAAATTGCTGACCATTTGCAGTGTTCATATGTTTCAGTTTCCCCTTCACAAAACCGCAATACTCATGTGGTGTTCTACTAGCTCACACCTGTGTTTGATTTAAGATGGTGATCACGTGTTCTGATACCTAACCTGCTTTAATGCTTAAGATGTCAGGGGGATGATATATGTAAAAAATGGGTGAATAACATACATAATCCAAACAGACAACTAATTCATCTGCAAAAGGATATCTGCAGAGCACCCAAAGATCACTTCACTTTTACATCTTAAAATGTAGTGATAATGAAGAGGAAAATAAACAACTTTAAAAGATCATCATCTCACTCCATGAGAATTCATCTTTTTGAGGTCATCTGAAAAGTTCATACTTTTCATATCTGTGAATTCTAGGCATGATTAGTTAATTCATATTTTACAAGTCTTTTGACCAGTGGCAGAATTTGACTTTTTAATACTCAGTCTTTTTATAATTTTCTTAAATGTAGAGGAGGTAGGTGGGGAACAGGCAGCAGTTTTTGCTGCTGGGGAAAATGTGTCCATAATTACTGCAAAGAAATATAAGAGAGTTAAAGATGACAGCATATTAAGAAGAATTGATTTCTCCCTTTTAAAAAATATTTTGAAACACAGACAAGGCTGTACGGACAGTTTTTATTAGAGTCCCTGATACTGGGACTCTTTTAGTCTAGCCACTCTGAATTACCACCTGCAGTGTATGGTAAGAAATTACCCCAAGAAAAATCTTTTGAAAATGTATCTGCCCATCCATTTTTGTTCTACAATAAGAAAAGTTAAAACATAAGAGTAGGACTGCAGATTTCCTCTGAAAATTACAAAAATTTTAAAAAAATCTGGGGGAAAAAAAAGACAACTTCTTGCTAATAACTAGATTTTCTTTAGGCTGTCCAACAAATCACTTTAAATAAAATGCTAGATCATGTTATATTGCCACAGATAATCATCTTTAATAAGGAAAATGTAAAAATTCAAACTTTAAAATTTAGAACTTATGCGTTCACAGGCACATTACCAGCTAACAATAGAGAAGACGGAGTTGTAAGATTCAAAGCTCTGACATTGTTTGTGATAAGCATTTACATCTATGAAATTTGTTAAGCTGCTGTTCCCATATGTCATATAGTATTCTGAAAACCATTATGTATAAAATTAGCATATAAAAATTCTTTCTAAACAAAATCAAACTTGCTAGCAAGGTAAAAAGTGATTGTGTGGTTTTCAAAGAAGGTGGCTGAGCTGAGGGCCTGGGTGAACACACTACATTTTCCTGATGTCATTTCAGAGCATGCCTATGCATTTCCTCTGGGAGAAAATCAGGGTGAGTATGTAGGGCCAGAGCTGGACTCAGCGTGGAAGGGGTCCTGCAATCTGGACAGCAGCCTTCGAAACATGATGTTTGGATCAGCTTTTCTTAGGAAAGTAGAAACACAGGAACTGCTTGATGGGTGTTTGTCAACTTTGTTTACGGTCCTGAAAGACGGAAAGACATTTCACTTATGGAGAAACAGGAGTATAGATAGCACCTATGAAAACCTATAAACTAATGATGCAGCAGACATGAGTGGTGCAGGTGAAGAGATGTAAGTTTCAAAAAAGTTACTTATACAAATCTCATTTACCTTTAATAGCAGTTGTGGCTTGCCTATATTTTCTGCCTTTGGTACTTTCTTTAATTAAGGGAAATGAAAGAGATGAAATTAGGGATCTGTAATTGCTCTTTAGGTAAGGATTATTTATTGTCTTCCAGAAGAATGTGATATGGAATGGAGCATTGGCATGCCAAGAATGATTCTCAAGCAAAAAACAACTGCATTAAGCATTTCTAAAGACCCTCCACATGATTAATCCACCTCTGAACAGTAATATTCTTCATTTGCAGTATGGTGTTAGTCAGGAATTATTGCTACATTTCTTAATGAAGTTTTAATAAAGCTTTTAAGCTGCTAAAATTACCTGAAAGTTCAGCTCTTTACTGCTGAAAACATAAGCAGCACATTTTACTTCAAAAAAGGTAGTAGATCATGTGAAAATTGTGGTATACGGATGCATTTATGTGCATCCTCAAGTAATAATTCAAGAAGAATGTAAAAATAGCATTTTCCCAGTTTAGTTCAACAGCTTAAAGGTAATTATCTTTATAAATAACTTGTAGCACTGTTAAAAATGCATCATTGTCAGATACCACAAGTATCCTTTTGTAAAATGAAGGGTAAACTGGTATGGAAGCAACAATAGTATTCAACGATGTTTGTGTATTGCTGACTTTGGAGCAGAACCAGTCTTTTTCAGACACATGATATATTTGCTTTCTAAAGTTGCTTGCGTTGTCTGGGGATGAGGATTAAGGCTTAGACTTTTTATGTTTGATCTGTCTGTGTCCAGGAGGTATTATTTATATGGCATGGGATTTAGGACATGATTCACATTTCCAGAAGGAATAAAACCATTTGTTTTCTGTAGGAAGGTTCAGTCTGTGAAAAGGCAGATTATAAAGTTTTGATACAGTTCTTTTGAAGAAAAAAAAAGTATATGCAAGAGCTTGTAGCTGGACGTGACAAGCTAATTAAATTATGTCCAACTCTTAATTACTAGGGCTTTGGTTGAAAAGGAATGTACAAGTATTTTGTAAATCCATATTTGGCCAAGCAATTTGATTTTTAAAATACGACATGTTTATGTTTTTTTTTTTATTATTGGAAAGACCTTAAAAGCAGGGAAAATATTAGGAAAAATAAACCTATTAATATATGAGATGACAAAGTTACTTATTTTTCTAATAAAAAGCTCTTCAAATAGACAAGGATGGAAACCCCTTTTTCAAAGGTGAAATTCAAATTAAATGAGATTGGGTTAAATATATTGAGTAAAGGAAGCAATGTTGAGTAGATAGTAAAAATCTGAAACCTTTGGGCACATAGTGCCCTCCATGGAAAACACTGCAAGTTTTTCTTCAGTCATTAATGAGCTTGATTGTGTAAACTGTCTGATTTACATCAGCTGGACACAGGCCAGGTCCAGCAACCACCTCCATCCTTGCAAGCCTACAGAAATTATCTGCCGTCACTTTTTTTGTCTGAGGGGGGAGAGAAAATCAGAGAAAAGCCTTGTTCCAGTGCCACCTAGTTAAAGAGAAGAATTACTAGATGATAGCAGGAACCCTGTTATGTAGTTTGATATTCATTAGGGAGTATTGCTTACAAAGAGAAGCATGCCTTACAAATGAATATTCAACATGGAGTTATGCTGATAAAGGAAATTAATGGGAGATTTTTGGAGCTGCTCCTGGTAGATATTGTTTTGCACAGGAAGGATTATGCAAGAACTTGAAAGGAGGTGTTTGTTTAGATTTGTTTTTCATTACTTTGACATATTTGTTGTCGCACAGAACTGCTGAACCAAGAGTGATTGAGAAGATGTGATTTTTCTTTGATGAATGTATACCTCTATTATAAATGCAGTTATTGATTTGTAAAAGTGGCTTTTGGAATATCCAGCAACATTCACTAGTATCCAATATGACAAAAGTAAAACTGGTAGTTATTTGGATAGTTTACGTACACGTTGTTGAACTACAAAAGCTAGGAAAAGTATTATAAAATAACAATGATAATGGTGTTCACAGAAGAGAAGAATAATTTCCATTAATGAAATCAAAAGAGGTCAACTCTTTGAAGCAAAGTAATATAATGAAGTATGACTCAGTTAATCTTGGTGTTATTAAAAACTTAAAATATTAGAAAAATTCTATAAAATGAAATTATAGCCTTGCAGTAACATTCTTTTTATTCAGTACTATTTCTCATTTATCAGGTTTCTGCTAATGGCCTTAGAGATTTAGAGAAAATAATCTGAGTGTTGTGCTTCCACGGGAACTCAGTTAAGTCTGCCTTTTGGATTATTGTTTTGGGATCTGTATGATTTAAAATGAATAAAACCTCACTGTATAGCAGTGATAAAGATTATATGGCTAGCACAGTGTCTTTCAACATACAGCATTTAGGGGAATCTAAGACTGCAAATTCCTTCGACATTTGTCATGAAATAAGGATTTACATCTGGTCGTAATGGAAAAAAAATCAGCTTCTATAAAATTTTAGTAAATAAAAGCACTTTGTGTTCTTGCACATACCCTAAATGAGTTATGTTGTATGTTTCTGTCAACATGACATCCTCACGTTGTCCTAAGAAAATGAAAATATTTCACTGAAAAAAAATACTTCTCACTTTCTTTTTCCAAAAGTTATTATAGAAAAAGCCCAATTTTTCAGTCTAGCTCCTAAGTTACTCTACCAATTAGTGACAATTTTTGGGTTGTAGCATCTTTGGAGCCTAGTCTCCTCTTACCTAAGTCAGAGCCATGAGAACAGACTGACCAAACAGTGGTATGTTAAAGCAGCAACTAGACAGAATGGAAAATAGAATAATCAATGGCAAATTCACTATTTACTGGTCAGGTAGATACATAACTTAAATGATTTTCTTAACCTAAATCTTCTTGGGAATATGTAATATTGTTATCTGGTGCTACCTCTCTTGGTGTCAGCCTCGGTTTTGTCTTCCTTAGCTGTGATTCCTGCAACAAACTGTTAATTGATGTATGTAGACAACACGCTTTGGTGGTACATTTCGCTGCCAACATTTGCCCATACAGGTAACTGTAATATGCACCTTTTAAATCATGACTGTTTTGAGGATAATGAGCAATATGATCAGGAAGATTTGGGTGGGTTTTTTATCCCCCTAGGTTATTCATCAGAGGAAATTATTAGGTTTCTGCAGTCTAATATATTTTAAAATATTTAACAAGTCACATGTTCCCTGGACTGAGATAATTCAATCATTTTTTTCCAGTATATTAGGAGAACTAAAAGAAATAAACCAGAAAATTCAGCAGTAAGTTTAATCAATGTGGTGTTTGTTGTACAAGTATGCTTTACAAAGTCATTCCAGTATTTTGCTGTTTACATAAATGTGTCTATTCACTGTAAGTGTTGTAAACTATTCTCAGTAAATAACATTACCTTCGTTAGGTAACATAACTAACAGCGTTCTTTCTGAAGCGCTTAGAGTGCTATTGTTTATGATACAAAGTAATTTCTAAATATATTTACAAGCCACAAAGCAACTTGAAAGTTTGTTTTGATCTGTTTAAGGTTCTTATTCAAAATTGTGTGAAAATTATCATATATGACGGGTTCTTTGGCTACAATGACAGTATATTATGGAAAAGCTTGAAATACTGTGAAAGGCTGTCTCATCATGTTTTTGTACTACAAAAGGCTCCCATTTCAAGCTTAGTCTGTGAAAGTTTGCCTCATCCTGTGCTTCAACAAATTAAAGCCTACCTTTTTTTTCCCTGCAATTAGTTTATAATTCTTTAGCTATACAGCCTCTTGTAAAAGTATATAATCTAATTTCAAGCCTAGTTTGCTTCTAATTATCTGTTTATCAGCAATTGAGAATAAATTTTTTTTCTCTTTACTCACAAATTTTAGGCTTTCAGAAGAACAGAAAATCTGGTATTGAGAGTGTAATGTATTAATTATATAGTCTCTAACCTAATATACATGAACATTTAATTTTGTTTTATTTCAATAATGGTCAGAAAATTGTTTTGAGACTGCTGTTCACTGTGTTCAATTTTCCTCTTAAAAAGCAGGCTCTGAAATGGATGGAAGTTTTATGTTTTTGTTTCTGTATCATAAATCAATTTCTTGATAGAAGCTATGAATAATTCATTTCTAGCAAGCCAAGCCTCTTGGTGTTAGCATGAAGGGTTTACTTGATCCTTCTCCTGGGCTACTTATAGTCACAGTGTTGCTGAATTCAAAGAGGCGTGGGGGTTTTTGTTGTTAGTGGTGTGTGGTAGGCACTGTGTGCACAAAAATACAATAATCCTTTGCAATATTTTCTAATTTCATTGAAGAGTTGGAGTGCTCTATATCCCAGTTTTTACTAAATGCTAGCACTAAAAGTAAGTCATCAAAGAGTTAAGTGACTGAAGTTCATACAAGTCAGTGACAAATCTCTGAAGTGCCAAACCCAAAAACCATACCAGTACTTTCTGACAGATTCTCATTTTAAAAGAAAAAACAGAACCCAAAGGCTAATCTTTGTCATGATTAACTTTTCCAGTTGTAAAACAAATGTATGAGGAGCCAGGACACAAACTGGTGCACAGTGACTTTGGTAAACAGAATGACTGAGTAGAATTACCCACCTGTGAACAAATGTGCCGTGCAATTTTTTAAAAACAAAAGTCTGTGGAGTAAAAAAAAAAAACCACCACAAAACAACAAACAACTTGTTAGACCAAGCGGAGCCTGTCATTCTGCATCCAGACCTGCTGCTATGACTAACAGGGTTGTGACATGTACCAGGGAAGGGTATGGAATAAGATATAAGTGGGAGACAGAACAATTTCAGCTGCAAGACAGATTTCTATGTTTCACATATATCTTAGGAAATACTATGACAAATCAAAGAGAAGGACTTGGAATTAAGGTCAACTTTCTATGGAGGACAGAGTAGAATACATGAGCTCTTAAAAGTTGTGTTGCTCAAAATAATTCAAATGTCTTTTTTAGTGACTCATTAATTTTCTAATATGAAAATGAAGCATCTTTATTCGCAACTTCATAGAACAGGGTTTTGTTAAATGTTTTATCTTCTTTGCTCTAACACGGTAAAAAAAGTTGTACAATATTTCAAAGAATATTTTCCAAATAATTTATCGGATTGTGGTTCATGCGTTCTCTGATGCTCTGTGTATTTACTGAGTACGTATATGTCTGCTTTTCTAAGACATCTTATTTGTGAGAAGGTGAGTTTATAGAATCCAGGAATATAAGTGTCTTTGTATTAAACTGAATAATTTGGTGAATGGTGAATATTTTTACAGGAAAGACTTCTTAAAAATATTAAGGGATGAACTTTGGATGGCTCCATAAGTAAAAAATATAGGTTTGTAAGGGAAGCTTTTTGTAAAGATAAATTTATTTCTCCTGCTAAATCTTCATTATTAGCTCTACTTCGGAAAAAGGGTGAAAAGTCTGTGTTCAAACCTTCCCTCCTTTCTTAGCCTTGGCAGCACTAAAGCAAATTACTTGCTTCATAATGTTTTTGAGAAACTGTATCAACCTCTTACATGACTTTAGAAAGTAATTTCAACTCTGCTTTCAAGAAAGGAAAGACTCAAACAAAAAAAAAAAAAAAAGCAAATATGCAGAATACAATAGTGAAAAGATTAGGCCCTGTAAAATCAGTTTTACTGGGTTAAAAAAAACACACCTTGGTTTTAAATTCCCTGAGATTTAAGATTTTATCACTTTAACTTAGGGGTTTTTTTCCAGTGGCCACATATAAAATTAAGAGTATCTTTTCTATTTTAGCATTAAACTCAATTAAACAGAGAGACTTACAGTTCAATAGGCCAATGTTTAAACAAAATTTGAATGTCAATTAAAGTTACAGACTCATTATCACAGATAGACTTTTTGGATGTTCTGCCATTATTCAATAGATAGCTTAGAATCCATTATAGAGAGTATTACCACCGAGTTATTATTTTTAATATAACCTAAAATACTGGATTCTTTTTACTTTTTAAGCATTAAAATAATTTAATTCATCTTTAATGGATATACTTGTCACTGTCAAAATCTTGGAGATCCTTTCCCCCCTACCTTTAAAGCACTCGCTGAAAAGCAAAGCACAAAGGCACACAAAATTTACCCAGACAAATAGTTACCACTTTCAGCAACGAATGCTTTCTGAATAGCAGTCTATTTCATGGTCTGCATGAACCGTAATGCCTTCAAGACCTGTTTTGGGGGAGAGGGGGTGATGAAGGGGAGCAGAGTTCGAGTGGCACCTGAGCTAAAATGGGCCAGGCGATGTCAGTTTACTCAGAAATATATTATCTGAGACAGAAAGCAGATTAGAGGAACAATGGAGACTCTGTGTTAATGTATTGAAATGTATGTGTGGAAAGAGAAGAAACAAACAGAAACAGAAGACTGCAGAAGCAAAGCGTGTGACATCATTTGTGATTTTCTATGCATTACTGAAATCTAATGTGCTGGTTCATATAGATGGAATATTAATGAAAATGAGTAACTCAAGGAGCCATGTAAAGGCGAGATTTGGAGAGGTAGTTTTATGTCAAAGGAGTCTCGGTTTCTGGCATGCAAAATGAAACTCCAGGGAACACGGCAGTGAAATCTTCAGGAAGTGGAAAATAATGCACGAAAAAAAAGCTGGGTTATCATTTACCCCTGACTGCTAATGTTGAAGAACACAGAAAATGAAATTGGAGGAGGTATCTGAAAATGTATGAAGTTATTGCTTAGAACTGACCTTGTAAAATAACTAAGATCAAAGAAGGGAATATACAGAAAAAAAGTTAATACTCATTTCTGAAAGTCCAGATTATGTGCATCCTTTGGGTATTAAGGAAATTAGCGAGAAATACCCTGCTGCACAACTGAGAATTTCTTTATGAAAAGTCATGTTTAACAGGGAAGGTAAGCAAATATTAGAACAAAGCAAACGAAGTGACACTTTTCAGAGGACAGAAGAGTAAACTTGTTAATTAAAGATAATCAATTTTAAAAGACCAAGGCTTAGTTCACAAAAGGCATTTAAAGTGTAACTGGGGCAGAATATAGGCATTTTATGTCAGGAAGTGTAATCCTTCCAATTTCTGCCCGAATGTGAAGCGACAACAATCTGCTAATGCTTCCAACTGCTCCAGGAAGATTTATCTAAATTCTGGGCTCTTTTCATGCACAAGATTGCTACTATTATGTCACAGTTTAGCTTCTATTTCACATCTTGCCCTAGGTGAGATCTTCTGCCTAGTTATTCCAGGTCCCTACTACCCCAAAGGAAAGACTAGCTACGCTCAGACCATACCTGATACCCAGAGTCCTTGTCCCCTGCATCACATGAAAGATACAGATCTCATCTCTGGAGGACCACAGTGTCACCATTTTTAAAAGAATTCAGCATAATCTGGGTATAGGAAAAAAAAAAAGTAATACGCAGAAAACCACGTGGAAGATCCTGGGAAAAGCATGTCATTATTTTCGCCTTGGGAAAGTGGTCAGGCTGAAAGGATTTAGAGGATTCAGGGGTTTCAAAAGGATTGAGACCAAATACTGAGATAAGTAAAGGGGCATGGAGTACAGCAAAATTCAGAGCTGATTTTGGTAACCAGTGAAGTGAAAGGAGAAAGGAAAACCATAATC
Source organism: Ibycter americanus (assembly GCA_035590275.1). Taxonomy (NCBI): domain Eukaryota; kingdom Metazoa; phylum Chordata; class Aves; order Falconiformes; family Falconidae; genus Ibycter; species Ibycter americanus. Next base: position 19,999,924 of record JAVJGI010000037.1, read on the forward strand.
AGCCAGACAGGTGAGGGCATCCTCAACTAACTAATCAAACCCAACAGACAGTAAACTAAGTTCTGTTCAGAGTCACAGACATCTGTTTTGGTTGCTCTACATGCTGCTTAGTAATGATGAATGTGAATACAAGAATGAAAATTATGCATATGTTCTTGTGATTTTGACAGCAGCAACTTCTATGTCAGCTCTTGACTGAAATGACTGATTTTCCCTGTGAGAAAGCTTGTCTACGTGCCCAGGTTTCAGAGCTGTCATGTATGAGACGCAGTTATTCCCTTGGCTATTGAAGGGTGAGCAATCAGGAGAGCCAGGATTCCTCACTTCCAAGGGCCTTCTCCACTGATTTTCAGAAACAATTACTATATTCTGCCTATCTGTGATTTCTGAAATTTTCACTTTCTGGTGCCATGCTTTCAATAGGAAGATTCTTAGGATGCTATAAAATATTCTCTAGAACAGCTAGAAATGTATATTTAAATCAGATTTGAACTTGCCTACTGTATCTAATTTATTTTGACTACAGCACTTCTATATAGACAAATACCATTATCATATCTAGATTTTTAAGGTGTATTACCATACACATTCTTTCTAAATAGAGGGATGGGCAGTTACTCTAGTGCTCGTTATAAGTTCTGAATCCTGACAGCAGGCAGAGAATTCCTTGAAGACATGAGCTTAGTGTGTAAGGCTCAAGAGCAGAGACTTGTTTTCCTTCAAAATTCAGATATCACCATTTTAGTTTTTTTCCTTGTCAATACACCAGAAGCTGTGAATACCATTCTGAGGTATACAGCCCCTCTAGATATGCCATACCAAACACATTTACATTGAGGATGTGGATTTCAGTGAGAAACCTAAAAGCTAAGTGTTACATTAGCAGTACAAAATATCATATGTTAAACTCCAGTGAAGTTGTGGTTCTGGTGAAAGACAAGACTCCTTTTTGTCACTGTGATTCTGTGGTTAATCTAAAAGTAACTAAGACCTTTAATCATGTGATAGCTTTTACTTTCATTGTAATATTACTTTACATGCAGCTTGCATTATCACCACCAAAAAAATTGTGAATAGCAAATAGTAGCTGTCAGGCAGACGGTATCAGACAAAAGCAGGTGAATCAAGCCTTGAACCAGGCTAGTAAGGGATATCTGAGAGTATAATTTCAATAAACCAGATTTGCATACTGAGGACCTAACATGTCCTTTCTGTATGGATGTGTGATGACAAGCTGACAAATGAGCTTAAAGTATATTCAAATTTCTGCATTTCAGGAGCAAAAGGACAAACTGTTTACAGTTTGAACTGTAAACCTGTAAAACTGAACAAGGTTCAGAGCATGCAGATTGAGTGAAATGTCACTCAGGAACTTGGAGAAAACTGAGGATATTTATTTTCTGAATTGTAAATGATGGCATGATTTCCTTAAAAAATATCCATGATTTCTTAGAATTACTCATAAAATGTAGTTCAAAGGAGTATAGACTGCAAAATTATGTATCATTCATGTAAATTTTCCAAAAATTATGTTCAGGTCATAAAGTATAATGCCAGACTAAAATATAATAACAATAAATATCAGAGACATTTGTTAGACCATCTCCATAATTAGAGAATGCATTCCCATAGGAGTAGAATTACTGTAATGTATGCTAGCAGGATGTTTGAAAACAACCCTCTTAATAAACAGAGTTGACAGAAAATACACTGCAAAAGAATTATTGGCAAAGGCATGTAAAGTAAGAGATTTGGCAGGAACTTTAAGAACACAAATATGCATCACTCAAGGGAGAAGATTTCTATCCAGGGAACATGCTGTCTTTGTAAACAGGATTATACCCATAATAAGCATCTAGAAAGCATATATGAATTCCATCAAAGAAAAATAATATCAAACAGAAATAAGGGATATAAGGAATATTTCAGGGACAGTTACTTCAGGTTGTTACTCTAAATAGTTAAAACTGTAAAATCAGTTTTATTAATTTTTACATTTAATTGTTTATTTAATTGTTACATTAACCAGTGACTTTGCTTTTCTATCCCCATAACAGATGTTCATTATAAAAACTGAATACATTAAGATGATTACATTATTCAAACTCTTTGATAATTCATTTGTATTAAAACCATAAGACTCTGTTGACATTTCCCTAGGGTACATTTGGTGAGGTTAAGCAGGATAAATGTCACAGTTAGTAATGCTGTTAAGATAAAAAACTTGCAAAGGAACTACATATTATTTCTCTGCTTTATGGTCCTTAACAGCAAGTTTTAGAGCTATATTTCCTTTTTAAATGATGCATTATACCTTGAAAAGTAAAATAAAAAGACCTGAAATTATGATTCTTGCTCATTTCATCAAGAGTAAATGAATAGAGGAGGAGAAATCTTAAAGAAGTATGCATGATTTTTTTTAAAAAAAGTTTTGAAACAAAAATAATATACTACATTTAAGTATAATGGCCCTGGTGAGATGTGGTAAAGACAACTGTATCTTAAAAAGAATGTAAGATGTGTATTAATTTCAATGCAATTGCTTCAAAGTAGCGAGTGAACCATAAAATCACTGAGATTCAAAGAGGAATCTCAAATATAGCAAGGATTTCAATATTTTAGAAATGTTTGATTGTATAGCATCATGTAGCTGGAAATGGAGAAAAAAATGGGTTGGAATGACCTATGGGGGGCCCTCATTTCAGCCTCCTCCTCAAGCCTGGGCTAAATACTAAGATTAATTCAAATAAAGGTATGCCCATTCAATTTATATGATTAAAGTTTTTAAAGTAAATTCAGATTGCTCATGGCTTTCTCCAGGCAAATTTTGAAAAAGTGCAAGAACTGATAAAGCACACAGACCCTCAAGGTCAGTGGTCTGATGCTCACCTTCTCCCTTGTAGCCAGCCCAGCTGTCCATGGTAGAGACCTGTGACCATCACCTCTTGGTTTTCATTGTGTGTTTCTGACCAGTGTCATCCCCTGCCTCCTCTAAGGCTCTGCGTTAGGCGGCTGATTGCTGATGGATCCCCTGGCTTAGCCTTCCCATCCTGGAATAAACGAGCCCAGCAAATGCCCTCAGTCTCATCTCACCATAGGTCCTGGAGCTGAACCCCTACCATGGCACTTTGCTGGACTCTTCAGTTTGAGTCATCTCTTTTGGACTGGGGGCCCAGAACAGGACGTGTTCAATACAGGGCAGCGCTTGCTTCCCCCAGCTTGCCAGCTAAACTATGGTAGTGCCTGTCAGAATTCTCAAATGTCAACTTCATTTATACCTGTTCATTAATCTAAAGGCTGTTGCTCAAACTTCAGTGAAATCTGGTCATTGTGACAGTTAATTGTTTGTTTCACGTACTGAAAATTTTTCTTCAGTCTACTTGAACATGTTTTAAAAAGTAACTAAGTATATCTTATTAAAGAATAAATTGCAACAACTCCAATTAACAGTAAGATTAGATGGAGGTACAGGAATATAAAATGTTTTGCTTTTATTTTTAATTCAGCAAAATTAACAAGAAGCTGCTTAATAATGAAAGTTGATTTCGTACTACTCAGCTAGATACAAGGTGGTTTTGGTTTGTTTTTTGTATCTGGGTCACATTTAATATCTGAATAGAACATTAATTATTAATGTTTTATTAATTACTGATTATCAAACAAGTGATAGTTTTGCAGTTGTATTTAATTGCAATATCTTTGACTATATTCAGGTTAAACAAAATTGGTCCTGATAAAATTTTTAGTATTAATAAAAAAATCTCATAATGCATGCTTTTGTGAAAAGAGAGCCACAATTTCAGGGGCTAATTAAAATAATCGCCCAGCCAAGAACTCAAAAAAGAAATACATAGTAGCTGGATACTAGAGGATCTCTGGAGCTCACGGAGTCCAACACTCCTGCTCAAAAGCAGTTACCTACAGCAGGTTGTTCAGGGCTGTGCCTGGTCAGGTTTTGCAGATCTTTAAGGATGGCGTACTCCACAAGCTCTCTGGGCAACCCGTTGCCACTTTTGACCACTCTCACAGAAGAAGAAAAAAAAAAAAAAAAAAAAAGACAAACCTTTTCTTATGTGCAATTTCCTGTTTTTCAGTTTGTGCCCATTGCCTCTTGTCCTGTCACTGGATACCACTGGGAAGGGTCTGGCCCCGTTGTCTTTACTACCCTCATCAGGTATTTGTACACATTCATATGATCCAGCTGAACAATTCCAGCTCTCTTAACCTCTCCTTATATGAGAGATGGTCCAGTCTCTTAATCACTTCGTAGCCATATGCTGGACTCTCTCCAGTATGTCCATGTCTCTCTTTTACCGGGGAGCCCACAACTGCACACAGCACTCCAGCAGAGACTAATACAAGGTCAGATAATTTTCTTTTCTTTTTTTTTTTTTTTCAGTTCTAATAATAACATTTAAAGGCACTGATGTTTTCTGCTTTATAATGCTGAATGACATTTTCCACACTTACAGCACTGGCTAAAAAGTGATTCTGTGAGATTAGTCAAAGTCTTGCAAATAATAAAGTTTAAATGGAAGAGGAAACTATGTAGAGAGGAGTTGCCAATTACCAGCTGTCAAAATGGAAGTGTAGACTAAATGGGGTTACCTTGAGCCTTGTCAGTTGATATCACAGATGACTGGAAGACAGAGAAAGGGAGTATATATACTCATTTTGTGCATGGCAAAATGCTGGAAGAAACTACAAGTAAGTCAGGGTTGTAATTCAAAATTAATTTTCTGTAATCTATTAAAAGGGGTAGGTCTGCCACTGGAACAAGAGTAATTGTCTAGACAGCAGTTCTTTGGGTGGGGGAGTCTACTTAGGATTTGCAAGCTAAACACAATCTATTACAGCATCTTTTTACCAGCAAGGCAACCTGTACTCTAGCACATAGGAATATGAATTTGTGTTTTGCTGGATGCATGAATCAACCTTTTTCCTTCCTGCACTCAGCTGTTACAGGGGCTCAGCTGGAGGTCTTTGTGCAGATTTGACACTCCAAAAGTCAAAAGGAAAGAGCAAGAATGGTAGGAGACACAGCAGAAGAAAAGATTAAAGAAGCTGTGATTATTCAGGCTAAAGAGGATAAGATGAAGCAGGAATGTGATGGGTCTTCAAACAGAAAAAGCAAAGTTTGATATTTTTTTCTAATAGCAAAAAAAAAAGAAGTTATTTCCTATGTTTATCCTGCATAGACAAATAATAATGGGGTTTAATTGCAGTAAGAGAGATTCAGATTTGATACGAAGAACAGTTTCTTAGTGGTAAAGATGCTGAAGCATTGTTACAGTTTGCTGACCATTTTTGGCAACTTTTAGGAAAAGGTTACAAACATCTGCAACATAGTTAGAGCCAATCTACAGGGAAGAGATGAGATGACCTTTGAAAATCCCTTTGAGCTCTGATTTTTCTCATTTGCAGATGCCACCATACAGACTTACAAAGTCAACAAAGGAATCAATTGTTAAAAGCAATGGACAAAAGAATATAAAGTGCCTGTCTCTTTCTGTGCTGTACCTTTCTCTGTTCAAGTCAAGCATATTAGCTTTGTGTTTGATTCAGGCTGTTTTGGTTGCCAGTGTTCTCTTCATTTTATCTGAATGTTTACGTTTATTTCCAAACCTATCTAATATGTCAAAGGTCTGAGGCTATTATCTAAAAAGACACAAATGAACTGCAGGTGTTGCTAAATGTTTGATAAAGTATCTTGGCATTGTTTATGTCTAAAACCCCACCCTAAGATGCTTGCTTCATCTAAATTATTTTGAAAAGCTAATTTGAACAGTCAGCTCCAGCCTTTAGATTCATAGACCATCAATATTGATATTAATTCCTTGAAAAAACAGCAGTTTTGGCACTTTTTGATACTTACCTAAGGTATTAACAGGCCATTTTTTGGCAAATACTTGAACTGAATAATTTTTCAAGCATAAACACACAGTACTTAACTGAGTGTTAGACTTTAAATTAGCTACCACATCTGAATGGCAGGTAGGGATAACTGGTATTTGGAAAGCAGCGTAGTGTAGAGGTGGTCCACCAAAATGAACAGAGGACCCCACATTCTGGTTAAGTGCGCTGCTATTCTCATAAGTGCAGTGCCAGCTGTGTCACTGCCGTGCATTATATTTTTTGAAACTCTACTATTTATCCACCAGTACGCATTCAGTGAGGTCTAACAAGCTTCTGCCAGAGAAGCAAACCCAGAGAGAGGATCCCTCTGCTAAGCTGTTTTGAAAATAATTCCATATTGTCCATGCTGAGGTATGAAAATAAGAGAATCTTATTTCATCCATTGGGGATGATATTAAAAAAAATAATTAGAAATTAATAAGTGACAAAGTTAACTTGTATTTATGAAAGACTTTGGTATCTTCCATATCTCTAACACTAATTACTCCGTTCCAGACATTTCATATTGATCAGGAAATCACAAGAACCCTGTTTTTACTAAGGATGATAACTGATTTCAACTCATACCTAATATTTCAGCTTTTGTGTTTGGCTTTGAGTTTAGTCACTTGAAATTTAGCAAAAACTTGAATGTAGTTTCATGTTCTGAGTAGTTCCTAGGCAATGCGTGGTGCAAGGATCAGAAAATTCATGTAGCAATCCAGCTAGACAATCCACCAGGAATAAGAGATATGCCTGATCTGCTTTATTTTGCTTTTATCCTGTTATTTATAGCTTTCCAATTTAGAAAAAGACGTGCCACTAAAAGGGAAAACTTTGTTTCCTAGTAAATTTAAGAACCAACCTACTTAAAAATACTTCTGTTAATTTTTCTTTACATATCAAAGTATTTGGTAAATAAACCGCAGAAAATATGAAATCAATTTTATAGGATTGATTCTCTTCTTCCCATGTGTGAGAAAAAGCTGGTATTTGTAATCCCACATTTCATTACATTCTGCAAGTTAACAAGTTAGAGAAGGTATATGTATTGTATAACCCTTGAAATCCAGGAAATAAAACCCACTGCTTCACAAGCTAAAGTGAGAAGTAGCTGTGTAGTTAAAATGGGTGTTTGGCATTCACTGGAAATTATGCTGGATCACATTGTTAATAACTATGATTTTCATAGTGTACCAAAACCATTTTACAATTTTATCTTCTGAAAATAAAACTAGGGAGTAGTTTTATTTCTGGTTTTGGGGTTGGTGTGTGTGTGTTTGTTTTTAAGGTGGGGAAGCTGATCATGTCATATTGCTTGATAGAATTAGTTTACTTGGAAGACACCTATTACTAAATTTTCCTATCTTAGGTAAACAAAGGGGAACATACTGAGCATTCCTGTGCAGTAATATATTTGCACATATAACTCGTATAAATAAGGCAGCATTTTATGTGTGTCAATCTGTGTGTCTTAAGCACCTAGGTTTGGACATGTTGACCATGTCTCTCCAGGGAAATTATGATTTGGGCCCACTGAAGTTTCTACATGGCCCTTGAGTATTGGATTTCAGTTGGCTGCCTACGAACTTTGGAAAATGTTATCCTTATTTTATCACTTTTTTTAATCAGTCTGATCAATAAAATAAATAGCACCATTTTTAGGACTGATAGGATTTTAATTTACATATTTTCACGTCAACACTTGAGTGTACAGGAAAAATACTAGAACTCTAAGGGATTGATGATGAAGTTGGCTTGATAGGAAATTTCCTGTCTCAACTGCCATGAAAGTACTTTGGATGAAAGAAGCTATGATAAACACATTGTCTAAACACATTCCTTCATCAGGAAGGATATGCTGCTCTATGAGAAAATGGGAAAACAATGGATGGTTGTATTTAATTAATTTACTGCAGGACACATACAACAGGACTGAGCAAATGCCTGCAATCTATTTCTATTTTTAAGAAGACTTGCTACACTAATACATGGAATCCCAATGTCATATATATTGCTGGAAATTATTGTGGGTCCATATACGCTCTCTTAAATTAGCGCCGTGCACTTTTAAAAGCGCTACTTGTAAATGTCAGTTAAAATACACCGGTAATATAAAACCAAATTGTTTTCTGCTATAAAAATACACTTCACAGATATTTGACAGTTTCCTTCTTGCTCTGTCAGTTTTGGAAATGGACTTCTCTTTCACGTTTACAGCATGCAGATGCTCAGGGATACTGGGCACAGCAAATACAGTGCAAAATTAGCGTAGGAAGAAACCAGCTGTAAAAAACCTGAGATAATCTTTCTCACATATGACTATTTCAAGGGTATGTGGAATGCTTTAAGGTCTGTTTTGACAGTTTCAGGGGCTTAAATGAAAAACACTTCACAAATTCTGTAGTAACCATGATCAGTAGCAAAGAACTAAGTAATTTAGGTCAGAGAAAGTGATCACTGGGAAGCAACAGAGCATCTGTTCTTACAAAAAAAGCGTAGAACTATTCGGATTAGTAGGGACAACTTAGTTTCGTTGTGACAAACTCATTGATATTGGGGAAAAAAATAGTTTATTGTATTTCATTAGTAAAGATGTCTTTATAGGAGGTTTTAAACACAAGACACTTGATGACAATAAGTTGTCAAAAAACATGAAAGACTTTGCAGAAAAAGGCAAGAAATTTAAGTCACATTTGCTAGGCAGTGCCTTAATATTTCTAAATTATTAATTCAAAACCTGTTCTTTTTGATTTTTCTTTTTTTTTCTTTTATGCCAGAGTGGAAGTTGACTGCTTATAAATTAAAAAAGTAATTTGAAAAACTACTGTTAGTTTCAATTGTTTTTGCAGATGTCCAGATGTGACACTTTTTTTAAACTATGAAATTCTGTAGTGTTCTGTATATTAAATGTTAAAAACCTGCTGTGCAGACATACATATTGTGATTGGTATGCTCTTAAAATTGAGTTATTTATTTATTTCCTCAGAATAAGTTCTTCTGTTTCGTATAGTGAAATGAGACCAGGGGGTTACTTTATTTCAGAAAGGTAGTAACTGTAAGATGATTTGCCAGTGGTAGGGTCTGATATTAAGAAATGCTCTGTTCTTCAAAACCTTAAGAAGCTGGTGATATGTTTAAAATGACCTACAAGAAAATAGCTCTGAAAGGTTTTCTGTATTTTAATTACAGTGAAATACAGGATTTTGCCGAAATTGTCCTTTAAAATATTTATATACCGTAGATTATTGTTTTATAGATATATATAAAAAAAAAGTGTTTCAAGATATTTCAAGACTTCTCATAGCATTTTTCAGTGAGAACTCTAAATCTCTCTTGAAGGAAATCACTTTTTGAAGAAAAGAAGATTTACAGAAGACTTAATGATATTTTAGGAGTTAAATCTACATTGTAAAAACAAACATGTTGTCATCTGGGGCGGTGCAGGGGGGAGTCTAATCCGTAATAGTTTTTAAAGTTCAGTAAATTGCACAACAATGAATTACAGAGGAGACTATCTTCCTATTCTGCTCAATCTTTTGTTTCATCAAACGGAGAAGTACTTACTCTGGAAGGAAGAAAGGGAGAAGGTCATATCTGCCTAGTAATTGAAGCCTGGAAGTGAAGTATGGATGTTTCACTCCAGTTAGAATATAGTTTATTACAAAGAGATTTCTTCACATAAAAATATTTGCCTGTAATGGTGGGAAAGCAGGTACAGAGTATATACAAAGGCTTAGTTTGTAGGGGCTTACCATTTGTGTTGAATACACAAAGCTGTTCTGATTAAGTCTGATTTCAGTGCAGTTGTGTAATCATTAGCATGATTACATTATCAGGTTGTTTAAGTAACTGTTGTTGAAATGCCAAAAGGAGAGCATGTTACAGACTAATTTAAAAATGTTAGTGACTCACAGAAAATTTCTATATAATGTCCTTCCAAGCAATAAAATACTAGGGCAGCTCTTCATTGCTTTTCTTCCACTTTACAACAAATTTTCAAAAAGTTAACAAGAAGTTTGTAGAAACGCCTCAAGCGTCATGAATCTAGAAGATCATTCCATATAGATTTGCAAAGATATAGAGAGGAAACTAATAGATGGACACAACAGAGAATCACTTATGAAAAGTTAGGACTCCTAGAACATCTGGGGTGACACAGTGACATATTAAATGTTTCCCTCCACAGACTTCCATTCTGGCAATACAGTAACATTGGCCAGTAGAGTGTGCAGAGGTGAGAGCTCCTCCTTTCGTCCTGCACAGGTCTCTGTGCCAGATCCAGAGCCTGTGTTCCTGTTCTGTATGGAGGTGTGGATGCTTCTGTTCAGAGGGGCCTGAGCATGGCCCTTTGGTTGCCCTTTTCCTAGCGCATGCTGTCTGTGGAAGTTGAACGAACCTTATTGCCATGGTACGTCATTGTGGTTGCTCACGACATGCTGAGAATTAACAGTATTAACGATCCATGCCAGGTCCCTAATTCCCTGGCATCAAGTTCATTCTGCTGTACAGGCTGCTTTATTCTATAGCCAGGTTGTAGATCAGTAGTAGATACCTTACTGTCAAGTAGGAAGTTTCGCAGATTAATTTAATTACAGGATGAGCTTTCATAGTAAGTGAAATGAATGTTGCCTTTTAAATATGCTTATGTTTGGTTGTTGTTAATAACGATGGTGGATGGAGGTTTATCTCCCAAAGAAAAAAGTATTTCACAATGGGCACTACACAGCTTTTTATCAAAACCCTGCAGCAAAGAGGCAAACCTGTCCGGCGCATCTTTGGTGTGTAGATTGGAAGGTATAGCAGCTTACAGCAGAGAAAAAAAAAAGTGATGTTAGCTACTCAAAAACCCCAACCCTCCATATATCTTGTGTTTTGCAGATTGTTTAATTTTAAATTTTCTTTCAGTGTGAGAGCACTACAAGTTTATCACTAACTTCTGTCTCTCTTAATAATTCCTCTGCATTACAGTTGTATAGGTTTAATTAGCTGCTTCTGCTTCAGTTTTCTCATGTCATGTTGTCTTTTTCATTAGATTTCTCTTCTTCGTTTGTGTTAGATGTTTGCACGTTTTCTAGCTTTAAGCAATGTGGGCTATAATTGGGTTCTAAAGTTGGAACATGTCTTCAGTTACTGTTTTGTTAATTCCTTTTATTTTCCTGTCAAAACCGTATGTTATCACGTATTGCCAATGAAGTGAAAGAGAAGTCAAAGGTAATCCACATCAGCTTTTTTGCTTCCAGCAAAGGTTTGTGTCTTTAGACTTGTTTTCTGTTATAAATGTTCCATGAAAGTATCCATACTATTTTCATTTTCTGTTTTCGTAGAAGCTATGCACAAGCATGTTACAGAATGCTGGAGGCTTTTAAGGTTGTAAAATCAAATGTATCAATGACGTAGTTTTCTCAAATTCTCTGGAACTGTGTTATTGCTTTTTTTCCTGTTGCATATAAATTTAATTTTTCTTTTACAATATTAAGCTGGGGTTGATTTAGTGTGACCAACTGAGTTGAAGCCCTACTAAAATTAAGTTAAAAAGGGGGAAAAGGAGATAATAGAAGGCAGAAGTAGCAGACTGGAAGCTGGAAAACATGATTGAAAAAAGGCAGGGCAGTGCCAGCATACAGGTAGTTTATCAGGTGTATGTACCAGGCTTTGTTTTTCCATGTGATATTTGAATGACTGTGGGGACAGATCATGTTTTGGTTTTGGATGGTGATATTCTGGGGGTGAAAAGATGTGGAGACAGCAGTCTTCTGCAAAACTGTGGTTTTAAGGTACTGAAATTCTGGAAGATATAAATAAAAGTAGTAATAAAGAACACACTGCTGTTGCATAACTTCAGGGCAAAATGGCATTCTACTCTGAAATGACTGATATCATCAGCTTTTCAGCTAAGATCTGTACCCCTGTAAGTATTTTTGAGGTTGAGAGTAGGTATGGGTGGTTATTCTGCCAATCAAAAATTAAGAAACTTGAGGAAGTAAAAAAATTTTAATAACCTTTTTCCTTATTCATTCTGTGTCATTTTTCATACTAAAAAAAAAAAAAAAGTATAAAAAAAATTTCTCTGTAAGCCGCGTGATATCTTTAGGATTTGAACACAGTTTTGTCATAGTGATAAATACTTGGCTTCCAAAAGTTTTCGTTTTCATTGTGCAAATATGTGTGTTTTCGGCATAATAAAAGGCAGATTTTGGATGTGTACTGCCATGAATTTACCCAGGTATAGTGAACTTTAAGAATTTACTGCTTGTTTGTTAAGTTCAAATATGTGATTCACTGGACTGTGTAACAATTTTTTCTGTGATAAAGCTGTTAAACTTACCTTAGCTGAAGACAGAAAGTTTACTTAGTTGAGGATAACTGCACTGTGAGTTATTAAATTCCATTTCTCTGACTACTTCTGCTGCTCATGGCATGTTTTAAAAAGTCATTTACTTGTTTGTTTGTTTCTTTGAAACAGCCGTTGAAATGAAATTAATTGCAATGACATGTTTGCCATTGGATGGGAACAATCTGTGTTTGAGAATTCATTTCAAGCTGAGAAGGAACTGAGCAAGCAATGTCAAGTCCAGCTCCCCAGTGCCTTTGTGCAGTCATAATCCCAAGTAAGTACTTAACCGTTTTGACCAAAGCTCATTACAACAATAACTCTTTTTCTATGCTTTCCAACTCTGTCTTCTTCCAAGGCTGTGACAATTCTTGCATTATATTTGGTTCTAATTCTTCTCAACAACTCCTGTATTGCTATAACGATTATTCTGAAGAGTCAGTCCTATATATCTGGTTTGCCTCAGCTTCTCAGGAATGCCCCCTTCGATGTTCTGCACACAATCCTTTACCCTGTTTCAGAATCAATGTCATTGTTTATTTGAATTAATGAAGGCAGTTTCACCATCAGGTTCAGTTACCAAACTGCGAATTTGCAAAAAAAAAAAAAAAATTTCTGATTAAAAAAAACACCCAGCAGCTACTCAAATTAAAGAGTATGGAAAAGATTTATAGGTTAAAGAGGTAGTGTAGCGTGGGGTTCTTTTTAACTTTTTAAAAAGAAAATCTTAAATTGTTTTTGGTTGAATTGACTGTTTCATTCCAAGATATTTATAGATCAATTACATGGAGTAAGTCTTTGGTTCAATATTAAAATGGAAAAGGATAAAATAGGCTAAAACTTGTATATTTAAAACTGTGATATGCATACTAAAATCTCTTGATGGAAATAGTTTATCTCAGATGTACAGTAAGCTATCCGGGAGGCGGCACTGAGGTCCAAGATACAAAAATCTTGGTACAGAACTAAACCAGAATACCTGTAAGTAATTTTTTGCAAAATAGTTTTCCAGTATTTTGTCTGTCGAGATTCAAAACTCCAAAAGGAAACAAATATAATATAGATTATGGTGATATATATTACTCCATTAATGTGCTTTCAATAACAGCATCAAAACAACTTTCTTATAGGCCATCTATGTATAAAATTCAATATGAGATTTTAATTAGAAGGGAGAATTAATAAGTTGTTAAATAAAAGACTAGAAAAATAACACAAATGTATGTTGAATACAAATGCAAAGAAAATTATGTGAGAAATAAAGACTTACTGTGTCTTTGTTATATATTAAAGCAGAATACAAAATTGTATAAAATAGTTGATTTTCATTTTTCAAAGCAGAAACTTTAGAAAAATAAAATAGGTGGACTAGAACATGGAGTTTTGAAACACAGATAACTATTATTACAGTTAAAATGAGGCTTTAAAAAACACACTTAGTGGTTCAGCAGTTTGCAGGGCTAGGTTTCCTTTTTGTTAATGAACCGTAGAAAATGAAGATAAGTGCATTTATATTATACCTTTTCAAGTGTTGCATATATATACATATATATAAAAAAATACCTCGGATATATCAGTGGAACATCTGAAAATGATGTGATATGATGTGCAGAGACATCTCCTAGTCCGTAAAGCATTTGCCCTGTTTGTATCATGACAGGACACCTGTGCAAGTCCTTTGAAAATGGGTTCCTATGGAAACGGTTTTGGCAATACAGTTACTAATATTACAGTCATGCAACAGCACAGTGTAAATGCTGTACTGTATGTTACAGATACAGCCAGAGCTCAGGTTTCACTCAATGAAGTTCCAGAGTATGTGTTCTTATTCCTGTGCTGAAATATCTGACTCAAACAAGTTTGGGTTGGGTTTTTTTTAGTCAAGTAATCTTGGTTTAGAAAAATAATTTGGGAAATAGTAGAAGTATTGTTTAAGAGCCATCATGAGTAGAACAGAGAAACTGAAGAGTCTTGCTTTTCAGAAGTTGTGTTTGAAGCAGAAAGAGAGGCAGTGGCACACTGGTTTTAGAAGAAACACAGAAAAATAGAGGTAAGAATCAGAAAACCTCTTTGCGAAAGATGGTGAGAAAACATGTTCAAAGTCACTGTTTCATTCTGCTCCAGTTTCCATGGCCAGATTTAAATAGATGCAGAGATTGTTAATGTTATGGAGAGAGTTCTACTCGGATCTGTGTCATTACAGCAGACATTACATTTGCACATATTGACTGGAGCAAGTGCTGCCAATAATGATAGAAACTTCGTACTGTCAGACACATTAGTCATTAGATTCCTTCATTCTGGGTAGTCAGCAGGAGCATATACGATTAGCTGGTCAAAGAGAATAACCTTGGAATAAATGAGCACGAATTGATACATTTTCAGTTAAATAGAAGGATTAACAAAAACAGGTTGGTTACTAAGGTTTCTCATTCCAAAAGAGCAGACTGAGAAATTACAGAAACTAATTAGTGAAGTCAACAAGACTGAAGTGCCAAGGGACTTACTATGAAGGAGGCTGGAATCTGAAGTCAAGGCTTCAAAATCTGTCTAAACTGCAGTACAAACAAGGAAGCAGCAATTTACAGAAAGTGGAAACATCTCTTCATTATTTGTTTAAAAAACAAATTATCTAGAAGGCAGCAGACATCAAGAAGGGAAGATGGAATCAAAAGGACATTTTGGCTAGTGGATATTAGCCATAAAAATGAAAAGCACAAGAAAAGAAATTAGTGATTAGTTTGATGAAACAGACATTTGTATTTGTAAATAAGATACTCCAAATACATCCCCCAAATCAGTTATGTTTTGAGTCTAATTTCAATATGACAGAGGTTATCCAAGGACAGGCAGGTTATTAGCAGGTTTGAGCCATCCATGCCTTTTTAGCCTCAGAAAAGTTTGTCTTTCTACTCCCCCCGAATGTCTGGCTATAACAGTCACAAAAATAAACTCCTAGGTAGTCAAAACAAATTCAGACATTTTTACGGATTATTTTTACACTAAAAGAACAGCTGCTGGAGAGACTTTTCATGATTAGATGAATGCTTTGTCTTTACCAGTCTAACATTTATAAATATTTGGGTTTTGTATTTGAATACACATAGTTTAACAAGGATTGCTTTTAGAGGGTCTTATTTCTTAAATATGGAACACAGGTTTGGTTTGTTTTTTTTTTTTTCCCTCTGATCTCTCATGCTTTGGGCATAAGTATAAAGCTTGATGGATTTTGAAGTTACTGTGCTAGAAATAAGGCAGCTTAACCATAAATGCTGTATTGTAATGTAAGATGTGAATTCATAACCTACTTACCTTGTCTTTACAACATGTAGCGAGCAATATATATTTTGGCATACATATCTTAATCGTAAAAGTAAGCTTTTAGCATCTATTTTAGTATCTTTCAACAATTTTGTGGATTTTCCCTTATGTAGCCAGATGTTTTTTGGGGTACGTTTTCTCCAGATTTACAATGAGTTCAGTAAAGTTGTCAGGATCAGCAATTCCGAAACAGCTATCATTATAGCTATAATGGAAATTGCTGAAACATCCTCATATATCAGGTTTAAGAGGAATCTTTCGTAATTTGAAATTTTAATATTTTAAAGCAGTATATTAGGTCACACATTATTTAAAGCACTCAAATTTATTACATTCATGCATTTTCTCCCACTGCTATTGATTTCCCAAATAGTACAGCTTCTGCTTGCAAACTGTATCTTAAAGAGCAAACCCTTCTTGCTCTACATCCTGAACTTGGCTGCTTCACATCAGAGTTCAGAGCTCACAAAAAGCGTTTATTCCTTTCAAAGAAACTCCAGAAATTCTAGTTAAAGACAGATAAAGTAGTGATTGCTTGCAGAAACTGTAATTTGTTTAAATTAAAAAAAAAAAAAAAAAAGTCTCCAGCAAGAGAAAAGACGACAATGATCTGGAAATTTAAATTGGCATATAACTGTTCTATTCCTGATTCCGGCACAGATGCACTTTCTGACCTTACTTAACAAAGATGCTTATTAGTATATTCAGGCAGTACTTATTATCTTGTTGTGCCTTAACCTGTGATGAATTTCCACATGATTAATATGGTCCAAACTATTTGGAAGCTATTATTTATAATTTAAAAAAAAATAATCCTGAAGCACAAGGGGCACCTATAACTCAGTTTTTCACAGTGGAAATGATGATTAAATTAGTTTCTGATACTGAAACCTTGTTACAATGTATTAACTCCATAGAGGCTTGGTTTACTTCAAGCTGTCTCATTTACATTCAGACCTCTGTGCTCCACAGAAGTCTTTTAGTCTTTTAAAGCCCAAGACCTTATCTTGACTTCTACGGCATCAAGTTTTGCAGACTCCAGATGACTGCAGAAAAATCCTGCATGACTTCTTTGCATTCCCACTCCTCAAGAACAAATAAAATAAAATAACTGGCTTTTTGGTCCCTAAATGGAATTTTGAAGAAATTTGAATATTCTTATACTTGATTTTTCTCATTTAAGATTGGCTGCTTTTTTTTGAAGATATTTCTGCTAGCCGCTTACACACTAATGATAATACTGTTACTGGAGATGGTCATGTGAATTTAAGAAATGCCCTAATGGTGCTGATAAGAATTGAAAGTTAATGTTTTTATGCCTGCTATGAAATAATAGGTTACATTAATTGAAGACTTTCAAGAGATTAGAAGCAAAATTCCATTTCTACTGTAAAAGGTTTTTAAAGTAGTCTGTATACAGGAATAAAAGGTATTATTAAGGTGCAGTTTTTGAGTGGGAAATCACAGTTAGAAATCAGCAAAGTATTTAGCAAAATCAATAACATTTAATGAAGTATTCATTCCATTGTCAAAATGCTGAAAATGAGAAAACTGTCCCTGGTATTTTGGGAGGTGTTTTGGGTGATGGGGTAAAGACAATCGAAGAACTTCCATCTATAGTAGCAGTATTCCTTTTCACTACTATTTCCTATTATTCTTCAAGCTATATTTGAAAAGAATGCTCTGTAGATCCATTCGAGAAGCAAGGCAACGCACACATTTTAGTCCAGCTGCAGCCATTCTCCCTGCTGTGATGAATACAAAGTCCAAGTAAACGTTCAACTGTGGACAAATTAGGCATAGATCCTAACAATTAAGAGGTTTTTATTTTTCTCATTTCAACTCATAATGTAAGAATTCTTCTGAAAGAAATTAATGTTCTGTCTAGATAATGACCTTGAGTCCTCACAGGAGCCAACAGCCCGCTGTCTCCAAATGCACTTTCCTCATTAACTGAGAGTGATGAGGTACATCATCTCCTACTGCTGTATTACTTGCTGTGGCTACACCTGGGTTCTGGGCTATTCCACTAGTGTGGACATCCACACGGTTTCACAGGATTTGATCCAAAATTACACTCTTGATTAAGTGTATATGTTTCCAGACAAGTGAATACTTTTCTTACAATATTGATTGAGCTATTCTTCTGTAAAAGGTTGGTTTATCAAGGCTTATCTGTCTCCTGAGATTTCTTCAAATGTCCACATAAAATTTTTAAAATAGGATGTACTTGGTCATGTTTGCAGTGTAATAGTCACTAATGTTTCGCTAATTTTCTATCTCTGTCCTGTTCTAACAAAAAAACTTTAATTAATATTTCATTACTATTTGAAAGACTACTGGGCTATAGGGAAAAAAAGTCAAGATTGGACAGCGGCCATTGTTAATCAAATTTTTATTTATGACTTTAATTATGAGAGAATAAAAAGGCACAGAACTGTAGTTTTTAAATTGCTAAATAAATGGGATTATTCTTATACTTCCTGCTGGGGCAGCAGCTAAATAACCTTGGACTGTAGTATTGTTACTATTCTGACTGTAGTTTTTGTCTTAATGGTAGTACTGAATGCTTTATGGGCTGCAATGCAATCTTCCTCTGAATAATAAATCAGTGTTCTTTTAGTGCCAGCTCTGACCTTTTCTGATTGAAGTTGTAACACATCATCATAAAATAATGTCAATGTGATAGAGAATCATCTGCCCCATGAAGAGTGATTCTACATATGCATCCTTTAAAGAGTTAGCTGTCTCTAATCATAATTACTTTTCAGTTACAAAAGGGTAACGCTAACCTGACAAACTGTCTTAAAAACCCAGTAATACACTGCCCTAGAATAAATATATGCTTTCAAGAGTTCTGCTTCCGGAAATTTCTCAAGATGCAAAGGAGGCAAGCATGCGCAGTGATGAGTGTCCTCAAAGGTAAACTCAGGAGCTTCTCTTCAAAGAATTTCTGTTGCCATTGATATTAGTCAGTATGAATATTGAAATGAGGTCTTTCTTTAAAGACGTTGGTGTTTTTCAGATCTAACTGCTTTGAAAGCTCCCCACTGCTCTGCTTTAGGGTTTTTTATATAACGAAATGTATTCTGGACAAAATGCTTGATTTCATTTTTCCCTCACAACTCTCTGGAAAATTATTAGATTTTCATATAATTTTTATCCACTTTGAAATGACACTAGGTGTATCAAGAAGTTCTTTGGCTTGGATTTCTTACTGTCAAATAATTTATTCTATTCTTCATGTAGCCCTTCGGTGAGTGGCTTTTCTACAAGGTAGTGATTCTAGGGTTGTTTTATTTATTACCGATTTCAGATAATGAAAGTAGTTGCCTTTGAAGAAAAAAGTCAAATTAGTACATATGTGTGTTGGAGTCCCTAAACATGTACCATAGTATTCCCATTTGCACTTCCATTCATGTGTGTGTGTATACGTATATGTATTTATATATATTATATATAGTATGGAAAGAGAGAGAAAGAAAGAAAATACGAGTCTCTGAGAAGGTATATGGACCCCAACAAAGCTGGAGTGGTATTTTCTCAAGCAGAAATAACTTTAACATCCAATTTCAAAAAATATCTCTACCTTTCTTCCATGTGTTTATTTGTTATTTCTCACATTTAAAATACAGTCAATTGATTCTCTGTGAAACTTCATAGCACTCTATATTGCACAATGCTTATATATATGATCTATCTAAATCATCTATGACTTACAGAACTTGTATGTATGAGTTATGAGAAGAAGCATGGTGAATTTTTTCCTTTCCTTTTTCTCCCCTCCTCTATCATGTCATGCTTGCACTTAACCTTTACTTATTTAATCCCACTTTATTGATAATTGCATTGCTCTCTACTCCATTCATTTGGCATCATTCAATTTTTGTGTGATCTTCATATATTGCAGTGCAGAATTGGAAAGTAATCTTAAAAAAGTTTCAAATGTTTCTTCTACTTACATTATGACACAAGAATAAAAAATATCACCAAGGAAACTGTAGACTTCAGAGACAATTTATTCTTTTAAGTCAGACCAAAGTTTAATTTAGATGAAAATCCTAGAAGACATAATTCCTCACAAAGTCACTAATGTTCTTCTCATTACCTGGTAATGATAGTCTAATTCTATCAAAAGGAATTTTTAATAATATAGCTGCATGTCTGAAACTTAACAGTTTAGAATGAAGATGACACTATCCAAAAGCTTAAGAAAACACATTAACTGGAGCTAGAATAAATCACCAACAAAGAAGATTGTCGTTTTCTCAGCTAATATTTCACCCCTCTGGCCTCATACCAATATAGCTTTTACATGTTTCGGTAGTGGCACATAAGTGATCAGAACGTCCAATCCCCATGGAAAGGGCAGAAGAGGTCACATTTAGAAGTTTGCTTTAACTTCTAGCATTCTTCCTGGTTTTCTTTGTATCTGTCGAGTATCATTCTGCTTTGCTGTGTAGCTTTACCATACTAACCTCGGTGTTACTAAGAGAGAGACAAGAAGTGCTAATTCCTGGAGATGGAGCACAGTCCTTCGTGCAACATTTGTACATCATCCCTCGCAGCGTCTTACAGGTTACTGCAGCTGGTTGCTGGCTTCTGATTAAAGTACATAACTATGATTCCAGTTCATGTCCCACTGCAGAGTAGTCATTAGTAGCAACAACTTGAAAGAGCTTTACTCTGCATTCAGGTTTAGATTACATCCTGAACGAGGGGAGGGGTAGCTGGGTATCTTTACTGGTTCTGCTGTACTGTCTTGCCAAGTATGAAGATGTCAAAAGTCAGAAGTAATAGAAATGTATGGTACAGCAATGATGAAATACGATTAATCTGTACAGTGAACACTGCTCAAATCAACAGTTTTATACAACTAAAGGAGCATGTGAACCTGCTTTATTATAATACCAACATAAAAGAACTTCTCACATTAAATCGCTGTAGTGCCAAAACATACAGAACTGTAACCTTTCTATACAAAAGTGTATGAGAAACCCACCATATTTATAAATACAGCCTTTAAAACACATGCTTTTTTTTTATTCGCTGAAACGTGAGAATACTGATAAATGGAACCCAAAAGCTAGTCTTGTGAATTCATTTGCAGCTCAGCCATGACTGGATTTCAAAATGTTTGGCTTGTATTTCAGGTTATTAATTTATATTATTAACTGCATTTATAGGGTAAAAAATGTCAGCCTGAGTTATAAAAAATTTGTTACTCTCCTCTAAATACTAACCCACACTTGGAAAAACAGGGAAATTATTAAATCTTTCATCTGCAGACTATTATAGTAGTATTTGTTTTTTAACATTTCCCCCTTTATGATTATTTCTCTTTTCTTAAAAGCAAAATATGGCCGGGAAGTTCCAGTTCTTATATGCTTTTTGATTATTCTTCCATACACTGAGTTAATATGAAAAAGGCTGAAAGTTAACATTTCATTTTACATTCTTTTAATAAAGAAAATAAATTTTGTGATTCTTTTTATGGGCCCTTAATAGTGCTACGCATATTGGCTACAGCTCAGAGTCAGAGCTGAATTTTCTTTAGAATCACAGAAATTTAACCTTATAATTTAACCCATTATAAGCAGATTCAAACAATATTCGTTCTAAAGCTGAGTCTTCATCTTAACTTCATACAATGTCTTTCCAGCAAAATTAAATGTAAATTCCTGCCATTTGACTTGTTTTTTAACCAGTTATTCTGACCATGCTAATCTAAACTTTTTTTTTCTTTTTGCCATTAATATAGTCTTTATGCATCCCCTGCAAGAATTTAAGACACAGACATGTTTTCACAAAGTGTCTGCATCCTCTTGCAAGTGGAATACTCCGACTATGAAGGATGCCTGTCCCTTCACTTCAGAACTGAGTAATCAGTAAAATAGTGACATAGAAGGATCTATTGCAATAATGACAGCACTTCAGGGTAAGTATCTGTAGATTTGTAGATTTTTGTGATAGTGATAGCTCTTCTCATATTCATGTCTCAAGAAGTCTTTGCTTGATCACAGGATGCTCCTTTCCTAAGGCACCAACTGTATGCCTCTGAAAGGTTGCAGCCTAAACACCTGCTGAAGCCTGCAAATTTAAGCAAGACCTGCAGGACTGATGCTGCAATTCTTCCCCTTTGTAAATTCTTATGTTCTAGATTATGACTGAAACTGTGCTTCTATAATTACACAAAAAAATACTATGGATGTATGGCAGGTTTCCAAGTTGTTTATGAGAGAGCACTGCTTAGAGGAAGATGTAAAAAAATGATCCAATGGACTGATGGTTGCATGCAGTTTATGCATAAACTTTTCAGAGGTCAAATTTTAAAACCAATGTAGTATGGTGAAACATGACCCCTTGGTGTTTTAACTGTAATGTTACTTCACTTATATTTTTTGAAACAATTAGCAATGACTGAATATTTGTAGAACATTCATGAGAAAGTTAGTCTGAAATTTAATCTTGGAAGTTCAAACATGACAATTTTTCTTTTGTTTTTGTTTCACACTGTTCATCCTAATATTTAGTAGTTTGCTCTAGTTATCTGTTAGGAACAGTGAGTCAGATTTGTCAATTAGTGTATTTTGTTCTTTTCAACAAGGAAGTTGTGTGTTGACCTTGGAATACAAATCCTGAAGAAACGTGTTTTACATTTGTAGGTTGGGTTTGGTTTTATATGATCTGGAGTTCCACGAGTTCTTTACACTGTCTTAAATCAGCTCCTTAGAGAGATGCCTTGGTGAAAGAGCCTTTACAGTTATACACAAGAGATCTGTTTCTTCATAAATGAAAACAGATGCCATGTAGTTTGGACACTGTTGATGTACACAGTGCAGTGTCCTGTTGTGCTATAAAATATTCATTCTGGTTAACTTTTAACAAACAATATACAGACTAAAATATCAAGCTATGAAGATAATCCAGTGGATAATCCTGAGCAGCAAGAAATAAATTAAGCTTATTCAGA
The DNA here is from genome assembly GCA_035590275.1 of Ibycter americanus. Classification (NCBI taxonomy): domain Eukaryota; kingdom Metazoa; phylum Chordata; class Aves; order Falconiformes; family Falconidae; genus Ibycter; species Ibycter americanus. The sequence goes on from JAVJGI010000037.1 coordinate 20,022,447, forward strand.
CAGTGGCATGCAAAGAGGCTTAGTTCTCAATCTCTGTCCTTTCCTTTGCTCAAAAAAAAAGTTATACTAACTTGAAAACTGTCACTTATTTAAAGGTGTGAAAGTGAAAATAGGATTGTGCTAAATTTTGCTGGCAAAACTGGACCATATTATTTTCTGCAACATTGTAGATATCGGAGACAGTTGAAATAAACAGTGTTATCTGAGGGGATAGTAGACGTGATGATCATGGGGAAAGCAATCAGAGAGATTTCCAAACATCCTTGATTAGTAGAGGGCAAATACATTTTAAAGGACATAAATCTAAGAGGAAGTTGTTGTGAAATGGAAAACTGCCTTAGTAGCAATAGGTTTGGAAAATCAACTTTGGATTTATTATAGTTAAAAACCCTAAGGCTCTCTGCCTAACACACATATGATATGGAGAAACTTAACAGATGCTTTACTAAGGGACTTGAATATAAATCAGTTTAGAAGCATTAATCTGTGCAGAGCTGAATTTAGTTTTTTCTGATGAAAAACTTCTGAATTAGACAAGTCAAACAAGTGTGATTTTCCACTCATCCCACAGTGAATTGCATATGGTTTTATAATATAAACAATTTAGGGAGCAAGATATCTTTGGTAACATTAAATCTGTGTGTGGATAACATTGATTCAGCTCATTCCTACTGGATAAAACTGCATTTTTGTAAACGTCTCTTCTACTTTCTCCGTGATTTGCTTAGTCAGCTAATCTTTTCCCTTCCTGTGAATGTAACAAATAGAAATACATACTTTTACTGTGATGGTTGACATCAGTAATGGTTACCCTTCAATGCTTACTAAGCCATTGTGTTTACAGGGCCACAAGTGAAATTTGGCAGGTTTGTAATTAAACATTAACTGTCCTCAACAGCACATTTTATACAATTGTAGTGAAATTACAATTTTAGGTAAAATTATCTCGTCTCCTATTCTGAAGGTAGTATAAAAAAAGAAACAATGCATTTTCATTCTCCCACTCTTCGGCCATGTTAGAAATCCTACCTGTTGCCTTCTCTCACTCTGATTCCGATTAATGACTTCCAGCAAAATGTCAGCAGGAATCACGCTGTCCGCACTACTTGGAATCCAGAAGCATTACAAGCATTTACAGTTGCATCTGTTATACTTTGAGGCCTATTAATGCTTTTGGTATTCTCGCCAAGCAATTTTATTGTCCTTTTCACTTATTGTTAGGAACTCTAAATTTCTCCATATCATCAGTTCAGTGTCTCTTCCTTTTAATTCAAGTTAGCTTAACTTTCTTCAACAAGTCTTGTAAGCTACTTTATTAACAGCAACTTGTGTGTTTTCAGAACTTTTTTTCAGAAATGTGCATTAATTCCAGAATATGGATAAGGTTTGTAGAATTAATAAATGTGTGGCTTTTTGTTTTTTAGAAATTATTCATATATTTAGAAAATAGTGGGATGATAAACCTTAAAAAATTCAGGGGGTTAGGCTTTTTCAATTTTTATTTGTTTGCTTTGGATGCATGTTAAGCATGGTATTATGCTGGACAAAATATGGCAGAATTACCCAGAGTCAATCATTTTGAGGTATAGTAACATTAGAAATGGGAGATTAATGGATAAAATAATATACATTATACGCTTTTGCTTAAGGGTGCAATGACATGAAGAAAGGTTAAGATGGAAGAATCTAAATGAAAATGCATGAGTTCTGCAGCCTCCTAGAGAAGAATGCCAACAGAATACTAAAAGCTTTCTCTCTGAAAGGATCATGTCTATTTATTTCCCAACTAAAAAAGTATATTTCAATTTTATTTCAATACTTTAGAATTAGGAAGAGCCTTTATAAAAAAACTGGTTTGGGTTTGTTTTTTTTTTAATTTATTTTTAGTATTGGAATCCTCTGCTCTGACCTTTTGAAATATGTTGCTCTCTATGTTTATGTTTGGATTGAATATTCTCTGGAGCAAGAACTAAAATATATCTAACTCAAATCCATAGCTGGTTAGCAGTTCTTGCCTTTGTCATATCTTACCAGCAGGCTTAGCCTATAAACACGTTTTACTAAAGACTGAGGTGTTTTAATTTGTTCGATTTGTAGAAAGGATGTTTCTTTTCATAATAAAATCATTAACGTGATAAATGGTTGTGAAATGAAGTATAAATTTCAGACAAGATTTTAAGTTTTAAAAAAGGCTGGGTAGAAAGAAGTGCCTTAGCAGCATATCAGACTTTTGCAGAATCAGAAAAATTTAGGTTGGGAGGCATCTCTGGAGACCATCTGGTCCAACCTTCTGTTGAAAGGTTATGCCTGTCAAGTTGAGGCTAGAATCTTTCCAGCAAGGGAGATTCCACCACTTCTCTGTAACTTACTCCAGTTTGTTTTTTCCCTGCGATGGATTGTTTTCCTATTTCCACACCAATATTTCCCCTGAATCAGCTTAAGCCCATTGCCTCTTGTCCTGTCAGAATGCATCCTTATGAAGAGAATGATTTCTATAATTTCCCTTTTAGGTACTGGAAGTTTGTGGTTGGTTTTTCCCTGAGCCTTCTATTCTCTTGGATGAACAAAAAAAATTCTTTCAACCTTCCTTCACGTGCCAAGTTCTTCCACTGTCTGATTATCTTAGTGGCTCTCTGCTGAACCTTCTCCATTTTTTTTATTGTCTCTGAAACTGGGGATCAAAACTGGACAAATTATTCCACACATGGCCTGGCAATTGTTGAATGGGGTGGAATGTTCACATCCCCTGATCTTTGTGGCTGTTCTCTTGCTGATGTAGCCCAAGATGCCGTTGACAACCTTGGCTGCCAGGGTGTATTTCTGGCTCTATAACAGCCTGTACGGTTATCTGGGATTATTCCACCTCACGTGTAGAACATCACACTTATCTTTATTGAACCTTGTACAATTCTTGCTGGCCCGATCTTCCAGCCTGTTGAGGTTTTCTACTCCCAGATTTTGGGGTTTTTTTTGTTTGTTGTTTTTTGTTGTTGTTTTTTCAATTTTGCAAATTTAGCATTTGCAGCCTCGGTGAGGTTATATTCACTCCTGTCATCCAGCTTGTTCGTAACGGTATTGACCTTTATTTGGATCTAGTATTGATGCCTGAGGAATTCCACTGGCTAGGACCTTCTTCTTGCATATATAAATACTGCTTAGATCCAAGTGTGAATGCAGACTGTGCTAACTCCTTTTCAACTTGAATCCCTGTCAACATCCCTCCCTGTGTGGAACATGGAGGTATGTAGCCAACACAGGAGTAAAAGAGGAAGGTTTGGGTGTGAAAGCAGTTGGTTTATACGGGAACAGTACCATAAAGACTATAAATAAATTCAGATTTTATTCAGATTCACAATACAATTCAGTTCAGGTATTCACAATAAACTGGGAAGAAATAGTATACCCTGCATCTCACTTGTTGGGACACTTATCTAAGGTTTGTAAGAACGTCTTCCCGGTGAGAAATGAGCCTCCTTATTGACATAAGGATTTACACAGCGGTTCACAACTCTAGACAGATGGGGCAAGGAGATTCTCTCAGATCTGCCAACTGATATTATTTGGCCGTATTTAAATAGGCTAGACGCAGAAAGACTAGCCATGCCAGCATCAGTTGACTGTGATGGATGTCTCTTTTCTGCTTACAGAGTTCTACTTTGTACGGACACTCAATCTGGCCTAAAAATAATACTCAGAAGTGTACAGAATTAGATCATTGCATGGAATATAGTACATCCAGGTGCCAGAACACATTTTAAAAATGGCATGACAGGAGAGAAAGTCCTCTGGAGATGTTCAGGATCTTCATGCTGAAAAATGAACCTCATCTCTGTTGGGAAGGACAGAGAGGCACTGCAGTTGGTTCCATTTCAGTTGGATACCTCAAATACTGATGTGTTGGTTGGAAAATGTTTCCTTCTTCATTTCTCTGAAAGGAGTCCCTGTATTTTTCTCTCAGTCAGAAAAAAATAACAATTTAAATTCAAGTTATGTCAGCCATCCCATTGCTCATCCAAAAAAAGCCTAAACTTTAAAACCAGAGGCCCCAACAGTAATGACCTCTTACTTTATCATACCCTAAGAGGGGCCTCCAGGCCTGTCTTTGGAGACCGAAAATTTTCCTCTTTGTGAAGAAAAATCAGTTGATTTTTGTAAACACACCTGAAGGCTTCTATTGAAATCACCAATATGTTTCATAATGTTATTTATATAGTCCCTTTACTTAGACTTGATAATTAATACTAGGCGCCATCAGATTTTTTGTAGTGATTTTGAATCTCCTATAGTAGTTGGTCAAAGAAAATGAAGATTTATTTATATACTCTATTTACCCCCTATCGTGTGTAACCTTCGCGCAATAATCAATCCTGCTAGGACTATGGATCCTGGCTCTACCACTCAAAGGTCAAAAGTGAGAAAAATTGATCATCTGTTTTATACCTGTATATCAAGATATATAGTCTTTCTTCAACATGCCCCTCGTTAACATTTCTAGAATAACATTCTTTATAATAGAGTTTTGTCAGCTGAAGTCTAACATTCTACTTTTTCACCAGAATTATACGAGAATTTAAAAAGTACAGTTGGAAATTACAGCGAGCTATTTATACAATGAGAGGAACCTGTTAGTTACAGAAAGAGAAATCAACCATTATGTCATTTAGAAGTTTTTACAATTAAAAGTTTTATTCCTGGAGGAACTGAAAGACAATTAAATGAAATGCTAACAACAAATTAAATGCTTTATAGGTCAGTCATCCCATTAGGTCTCTTTAGGGAAGCTGTTCTCATATAAAGCATGCCATAACCTATTTGCATAATGATTCTATCTTAACTGTGCCTTCTGCTCTTTTATGGTGTGTTGTTTATCCTACTGCATGGCTGATATAGTAGAATCACAAAGAAAGTAAAAGCTGCTATTCATGGCAGACAAAACATTGCACCATTCAAATATATTATGCAGGACAGTACCCAAACTGCAAATATGATTTAACACCCAGAGACATCACACTCCTATTGCAGGAGCTTAATTGTTTGAATTATATACACTGTTACCATCATTGTTTTTATAAGATTATACACACAAAAGCAGTTCCAGCCAGAGGATGGGGAAGCTTGTGAAAGAAAATACAATGTTTCTAAAAGCAGGGCTAATGGTCTGAGCTTGTTTGAAAAAGCAAACCCCTTTCCACATGGGAAAAAATCCACCTCTTAGAAATGCCTATCTCCAATACACACCGGCACAAACATTCTGTCAAATTTTTTGGAGGGAAAGAAATTTCATGAAATAAGTCTTGATTTCTGGCTTTAGATTATAGCCTGGTTATTTACAAGATTGGCTTTGTCTCCATGGGCAGAAGGTGAAAGTAGCTAAAAATCTTGGCATACAGTCAGAAAGCTCTGTCTGTTTTTTCAATTTATTTTTTTTAAGTATATTGTTTTCAAAAGGTAGAAAGGAAGAAATGTAAACAAGTAACATTTGAACTCCAAACAATGTCAGTTTCACTTGCCCAGCAGTAGAGAGTTCCTAAAGTTCCTTGTTTTTCTGGAAGCCTAGTTTAGTCACCCTGGCTCATGTGTAACTTCAGAAGAGCAGTAAGGAGCCTGGGGGAACAAGGTGCCTTTGCTCCGCTGGCCAAACAGAGCTGCTTGGATCTCAGTGGGATCAGGTACACGTGCAAGGTATGGGATGCATATTTTGCAGGCGGTAACAGGACTTGCTGTGATAAAGCCATGGGATCAGAAGCCGTTAGCGGCACACTTTCTTGCAGTTTATCATCTTTAACCGGTTAACTATGGCCAGTCAATTTTCAGTTCCAACACAAGGGAAGGGAATTCAAGAACAGGACCAAACCTCCTCCTTCAGTGGTAGATCACCATCAGAGAGGTTTACTTGATCGTCAAGCCATACATCAGTCATACGAAACTGTATTGAATAAGCTCTCCCAGTTCTACAGACTGCACTGTGATAAAACTCCATTTGGGTTTTCACAGGTGTTCAATTCTTTTCAGTATCTGAGTAATTCCTGAAACAGTGTCTCTTTGCTGTTTGGGAACTTGAAGAGAGTGGTTAAGTTTTAAAACAGGCCATGTAGTCAACGGTTCACAGTAGCTTCAAAAATAAATATTAAAAAAATAACAATTGAAAAGTGTTTTTTCCCAGGAGGATACTCTCAGGTTGTTAAGAAAGCAGATATTCTTAACTTCTGCATGTTTCAAGCATCACATTGTGTGTAGCCTTTCTGCTCTTGTGTCTGTGCAGCAGTGAGACCCAGACTGTCTTGAGGTACAGTCATGGCAAGCACAGTTTTAAACTATATCCTGACATGTGCTGCAAACTTTTGCCTCAAGTGTCTTGGTCCTGTAGCTGGTAATACTCAGATGTGCTGCTTTTTGTGAACCTGCCCTGGATTCTGTGTCCAGACCACTGTTGATCACATGATTAAACAGATCCTACTGGATTTACTAATGAGGAATCCGAATTTTGCTTGGTAGGGGAATCTCTTCTTGGATGTGAACCTCTCCTGCTATTGGCACAAAGTTTTGTTTCTCTTTTCCAGACCTCTTGAGAGCATGTCGTTCACACTATAGTGAAGCATAAGTCAGTATCCATTCTAGTTGGAAAACGTCAAGACTGGATGCACAAGTACCAGACACAGCCAATATCTTTGCTGCTCTTAGCCAAAACACAGATCTTACCATTTATCTTACCATATATTTTTCTTGAGTATGAGTAGGATTTGGACTTCTCTCTGTACAAAAAGTCTGGAAGATGAGAATTACCTTATACCCTTTACTTTAATGAATTATTCCCTTCCAACTAAATGTGCATTTCGCAGCATGAATATGACACTAAATGTCATGCAAATGAATTAAGCACTTTCCTCCAGAGACCTGAAATAACTTCCTTCTGTTACAAAGGAATTTCAAGGAACATCCTCTGGTGGACCTTAGCAAATTAAAAAGATCACTTCTGCTGTTCTGGTGTCTCAGACCTTCTTCCCCTCAACACATATCCAGTATTTACCTTTCATCTTCATAGAATGGAAATGTTTGTCACAATTTTAACTTTAAAAGGAAATAAATCACTACTCTCCGTAGAATTAAAGACTTGATCTGTGATGAGGTTAGTGTATATATTTAACGTGAAATGAGTGGTGATTCAGCCTCATACAGACAATTAACTTCTCTGACCAGATATGTTTTATATACTTCTGGCCTGACATTGTACTTGAGTGCACCACCTTTGCAGAAGGCAGCAAGATTACTGCTATCTGAACCTGTGATGTTAAATACCTGTGTTTCTACGCTGAACAATTTCATGCTTTGAAGCATGACTCTACTACCGTTTACTGTGACAATGTTATTTCAAGATCTCTGTCTCTGAGGGATTTCCCTGCATGGAAAAGGAAGGTTGTGTATAAATTATTTCCAGCATTATTTTTGGAATAAATATATATCCAGGGGAAATTTCTAGTCATGGCTGTAGCTACTGCAGAGTTCAATTTTATTTTTCTTCATTTCTCTTCAAGATAAGTGCATCAAAATAAGCCTTCCCTTATTTTTTGAGCTTATGTACAGCTAGAATATTTGTAGCATACCTGAAATAGGTCTTACTTGTTTGTAAGTACCTTCCTGCTGTAGTCCAAACTAAGTAATGAATAGATTACCTAACTTGCTTTTAAATGTCTCCGGTGATGGAAAGTCCTGTAATGCTTCCATCTGTCAGGAATGATGTAGGTATTATCTTCCCAGCTTTGTCTAGGATGCTAGACTGTGAGCCTTTATGTTCCATTTTCTGGGTGATGCTGAGTATTCAAAAGTTTATATAATTTTATAATTTTTTTCATAAGTTCTAGGGCATATTCAGTGTTTAATGTCAGAGGATTTAATGTGTTATTGCTTATCAATGGAAATGTGGGTGTGTCACAAAATCAGGAGGTAGAGTGGCATGTTTCATCATGCTCTGTGCCAATAAGCCTTAACCTAATAATTAACAATTTCTGTCTGTGCATCATGTAAAGTTGTGGAGGAAACTCTCTTTTTAGTCGAAAAAATTATGAACAGTGAGGGAAAAATGCTCTTTGTGGTCACTTACTTCCATGTCCTTCAAGATCGACAGGAACTACAGAATAGAAAATACTGAGAAGTTAATTAGCAGCATAGTTTCAAAAAGCCTCTTTTACTTACCCAATATCTAATTGTTCAGCATGCATTTATTTTCCCATAAATTCATAATCCTTTATGCTGCTGACTTTTTGCTTATTTATTGCACTTATTTTGATTTTTTTAAAGTTTTTATCTGAGTTCTCATACAGAAAACATTTGCTCTTACAACAAAAAGAAATAAAAGGCAAAAGAGGGGAAAAAAATTACATGCAAAGTACAGACTGGGGCACACTCTGCTGGATTATGCATCTTCCAAGACTTTCTCTGGAAGTATATTATAAAGAAGATTTCTTCCAGGTTAGAGTGATCAAAATTACAAAGTACATACATTTTTCCCAATTAATTTAAAAGCAAAGGATGCTTGCTGAAGCTGTATTTTGGCTGCAGTGTGCTGCATATTTTAGACAATTATTATTATGGAAAGTGTATCGTAATTGATATGATCAGTCACTGGTTTTTAAAATGGATTGTCTAGCAATTAATTATTTCCAGGCTATCTCTGTAACGGTACATGACACCGAATACAGTTTATGCATGAGATATCATTCTAGAAGTATGTCCAAATGCTCAAAATTACTTAATTTGAAGACAGAAATTTGTGTCAACACCTTGAAAGTTTGTAATGTTATGGCTTGTCTTACAAAAAGAACATTCTGCCAGGTCTTGATTCATCATTATTAACACTTAGCGTTCAAAGCAGGACATAAAAATACCAGGCCAAATGTTCCAGAATCTCAACATTTTACTCTGTTGATATCAGCAATGTCTTACCAGTTTTAACACACTTCATTAATGAACACCCCATGCCAGATGTGCCCCTGTTTAAATGCCTAAAAATAACTCTTAAGTTGTTCCCTAGCAAATGCTAAGCTGACATAAAGATGAGCTTATGGCAATAATTATATTGCTGCCTTTAAGGTTTATGTTGCACTTGCAATTGAACACACAATTTGGGATTTTTACACTGAGAATGGTCTTGAGGATACTACCTAGGAATATTAGAGAAAAGTTACGATGTAAAGAGAGAAAGGCATATAATTAATTTTGTCTAAGAGTTATACTTAAAGTAGTGAACAGATGGACAGTTTTTAAATCTGAAAATCCTATCACTTGCCAGCTGTAGTATGTCACATATAGTGTGGTCTGGCTCAAATACAGAAAAATCCTACTTGCAAAGTTAGCAGGTATCAGGAATATTTTGCCAGTTCTTTCTACTGTTGCAGGAAGAATATTTGCTGTTTCTAAGAAACTAGTATGTAGGATGAGGGAGAGAGTGATATTTAGTCTTGTTCACGAGAGGGAGACAAACATGAAAAGGAACAAAATAAAGCTTTACCGCAACTTCCTCCTCATAATTCATTTAACATATGAAATAAGCAACTTATTTTGAAGTACATATATTCATTTCAACAATTCCATTCTCTTGTGTACTCTTGAAATATTTCTTGACATTTAGGCCTGTTTCCCTATGTGCTTTTCAACCTGTGGATGGTACGCGTGGAACTTAACTCAGGAATGACAGGTGTTACCCACTAGAAAATAGTATCTATTCTAGGTAGTATCATCTGTTTGTAAGAACACTATTTTGTGGTGTTTCTGGTGATGACATCCACCTGTAGCTGTCCCCACTTACGAAGTTTTCTTTAATTCATCCTTAATGAGTAGTGAGGCCCTTTGAACTGCTTATCTGTAGTGTCATCATTTAAAAATGATGCTTACTTCTTAAGTACCAGAAGAAAAAAAGAAATTCAGAAAAAATGTTAAAAAGGGGGAAAGCATGTTCTTTCTATAATGGTGGGATCTGTGGTCACTATGGTGAAGGTCATTAATTTGACAGAAGAAGATAAAGTAGTTTATAATTACTACTCAAAATATGCCTTTGTAAAAACTGGGAGTAAGCTAAAAAGTTTTATCTTGACTATGTAAATGTCATGCTACTGAAGTTAGGGTTTCATCTATTAAAGATTTTGCAGAGGTTACATATGTGAAAATGTTTAGAATGATTTCTAAAAAGTATGAATACAGTCATCGGCATTAGTGTGTGAAAATACAGGTTTTGTTATACAGAAATGGAAAGAGATAACTGTTTATATCCTATCTAAATTCCATATGTTGAGGAAAGAAATGTGGGGTGGGGTGGGTGGGGCACATGTGTGTCTGAATGTCCAAAGATGTCTGGTCCAACAGCTTGGATACAGTAAACAGGAGACTCCTTTCTCCTTTTGTATGCTTATTCCCAGTATTTCCAAAAATCTGGGAAGGAGGAGTAGCTGAAATGTCCACTACATTACTATGAAGAACCTTAAGATTATTTTTATGTAACTGTAATTTTTAATAACTGAAAGTGCCAGTGGCAGCGTTAAAAGCTTATGGTATCTAATAGATAACAATCCGACAATTGTTTACACAAACCACTTTGTTTTCTCAACAAAGTTCCAATGCCTAAACTTAAATAACAAACAAACGAAAAAGTTCAGACACAGAAACACTTTTGAGAATTAATCTGTTGTAATTTATTTGCAGCTCAGAATTTGTGGTCGAGGACTAAAGGATTAATTCAAGAGGGAGACCCCAACTTAATCTGTTTTTAAACCAAGATGAAATTTTAGCACATACAGAGAATCTAGCTGTCCTGCCACTTATTTAGACTTCTCATATCCCTTTCTGTGTAGCCAAGGAGGTATATTTTGAGAACATTTAATCCTTAAAAAGATTTAAGATGAAAATATACTTCTGAATTTCATCTTGTAGCTTTAATACTGATACTGGTAGTGGTTACAGTAAGCTACTTTTCAATGCCTATAATTGATATCACTAAGAGGTTTTCAAGTTATTTTATATCATGTGTTGCCCAAACACTGTCCTTGCACATGCTTCCTGGTAGCTTCCACAGAAAAGGATGTCAGTCTGTTGGCTCGTTCTCTGAAGAAAATATACTTTAAGTGCAAGTGATCTTCATTCATTCTTGTCCAGAACAGTTCTGAAGATTTATTATGACAAAACATAGTTGTAGTTAGAGATAATCCAGTCTGTTGTCTCTTTGAAATGAGAAAACATCAACCGGAAAAAAAAAAAATAATTTTTTTTTTTTCCTTTTTTCCCTCCATGTCTTTTGTTACATGAGAAAATGGGAAAAAACATCTGGAGTTATCTATGAATTCAAAGGTGCAACCTGAAAATTCCTCTATTGGCTCATTACACCCATTATCTGTCTTCATTTGCTTCATTTGCTGCCCTTTTTCAACTGAATCATATACTATTTCCTTCTGGACTGCTGTTATTCTCTGCTTCATTAGCTGCTAATGAGTTGAGATACAGAACAGCATGTCTTCTTTCTTTATTCTTTCCTAACATTTACTGAGGTGCTGGGGGCTTTGTTTTTTCTTTTTTTCTTTTCTTTAGGTGGAGGGCTGGTGGTCTGAGAGGGAGTGCTAGCAATGTCAAGATAAGTGATATCCAGCCTGATATTCACAGATTTAATGGTGCTTACAGAAGAATTTTTTCGTGAAAATGAAAATCGACTTGATTCTTTTGAATCACAAAATGTATTTTTTTCTTTCCTCAATTAATCCTTTTTATTCAGAGCTGTAATATGTATGCTCTCATTTTTTTAAGTATGACAACAAATGTAAACTGAACTATTCATTTTTAATCCCTGTTCTGATGTTGACTAGCACTGGGAATGACGATTCACACCTACTCTGCATGTCCCTTTACTGATATTTTAGTTATATTTAAAAAAAAAAAAATAGGAAAGGATTCTATAAGGAAGTATAGGTCCTAAGGTTTTGGTGATTTGGGTTTTGTCCTTTGTTTTTTGTCTTTTTTTTCCAGCAATTTGATTATCGAGGTGGGAAAAAAGAAGAAAATGGCTTTGAAGTGCATGCTGTCTTCTAGTCTCTCCAAAGTGAAAATGTCAATAAGGAAAAACACTCCTTGCAAGTTCTGGGATTTCTGTGGAAAAAGTAATGGACTCTTGCTGTAGCTGTGTAGGTAGGTTCTACCAAAATGATTTCTTAAACCGGGAGCCATGGTAATTCCAGTACAATGACAAAAAAAGCCCATTTGTACTTGGAAGCACTGACTCGTTATTGGTATAGTGCTCTAAAACAATAATACATTTCAAATGCAGAACACAAGATTGTAGTATTTTGAAAGATGTTTAATTTATGATATCCAATACTGTCCTAATTATGTCCAGAAACTATACAAAATTTAAATGCAACTAATTTAAAGGTAATTAAACATATTTTAAAATACATAATTGACTGTTCAGATAATCTGTCATTAAAGTTGGAATTCCAACTCATTAAGTAAGTTTAAAGTTACGCATTTAATCCACGTGCTGGAGTAACACCAGATTATGAACTACTGCAGCCTTTTGAATTCGGTCAGTAAAACTGTTTTTTTTCTGTCAATACATTTTCTCTGTTCTTGTATTTGTGGAATTACATGCAAATTTGTTCTCAAGCAAAAGGCGCTTATGGGCATATTTTTCCTTCTCTCCTTAACTTCATAATGTGATGAAATGATTTTTGAAATGCAGGTTTTCTCATGAAAATAAACCTGCTTTATATCTCCTGAATAGGAAGCGATGGCAAGTAGATTTTATTGGGATTATTTATCCATTTATTTTGATTTATATTTTGCTTCCTTTCCAATAGTTATGTATAGACGTAAATGTAAGACCAAACTTTCAACTTGTCATATAACTGCATAACATTTTCTGGGTTTCAATGTATGTTTTACTCTGAGCTTTTGGGAACTCCCAGTGATATATGCAAACACTACATATCTTTGTCACCAAGCCCAGAAACCCAGCTCTGCATTGAGAAAGCATCTGTGATTGAAAATTCACCTTCAGGTAGAAAACCAGCATTTCCATTTACACCTGACATTGGCTTTCACTTAGAGACTTGTTAACGAATGGAGTTGTGCAATGTACAACAGCTCCTGCTTTAGGGCTGAGCATTAACACATTCTTTTATGTCTTTTAAGAATTAATATGGAAAGAATACGTTCAAAGATATAACAGCCTTGACCTAAACTTCATAACGTGTAGCCACAGTGAGACTCCTGTCCTCCACTCCTTTGATGCACAAAAATATGGTCAAATACTGTACTGCAGCAGAACCACGATTGCAAAGGAGCAGGACCTCAGAACTGGAGAACTTTGGGAAATTTCTTCCCCGGGTAACAGCAAAATTTATTTTATCAAAGACAAAAGAAACAAGGCAAAGAAATCACTAACTAGATCGGATTTGAAAGAGGTATGAAAATGAGTTAAAATAAATTGAATAAAATCTGAAAAAAATACAAAGAAATAGGAAATCGTTATCATAGTGTCTTCTTAATTTAGAGACTTGGACATAGATGTGCAACAGATCAGAAAAGGAATTTTCTGGAAAAAATATGAAAGGCTAGGCTCAATGAAATGTTTCAGAGATAAAATTTGAAATAATCATATTAAGCCAAAATGAAAATGGCCTTATATCTCTCTAAATAAAATGTATTTGCAAAAAATAGAAGGAATAGAGAACCATGAGTCCATGGGCTTGTCTAAATACAGGATTTGAAAGCTCACTTCAGAACTGTGTGCTTTTTACATTTGCACTTTTTATATCTCATCAGGTTACCAGGAATGCAAATAAATAAATCCATACGCTGCTTAAAATAAAAATAAAAGAATCAGAAAATCCAGAGATCACTGATTTGCCATTAATTCATAATCACTCTATAGACTGTAACACAGGACTCTATCAGTTACATATCCCGCAACAATGGTTGGGTCTATGCACCTCGCAGAGGAGGAAAACAATGAAAGTAGTTGCCTTGAGGAAATGATTCCTAGTCCTCTGCTCACATAAGTTCCTTTTTAAGATTCTGCACAACGCTATTGACTGAAGAGTGACAGTGGTACAGGTTTTTGAATGTTCAGCTGTTCCTATAAAAATAAAAAGGATAAATAAGAGGAAGAAGAAATTTATTATTGGCCGTCCTTTAAGTAGAACCTTTATTTTAGTTTAGTTCAATCAAATTACAATTTGTAATCAGTCTGTGACTACACTGACAGGTCATGGCTGAACGCTATCTACAGTGCAGATAAAAGGAAGTATAGTATATGCTACAGCTAAAACAAAAGTAAAATCCTCTTTAGGTCAGTCATGAGATAACTTTGGAAAAGATCTAAATGAAACTGTACTCAGGCTACCAATCAAATCTTATTCCTCATTACCCAGCAATGGACAGCGCTAAGCTTAAAATATTACAGTTGTATTAAAACTTCCCCTTAAAAGAATTTCAATAACACAATGTGATAATTTTCCATCCCATTTACCATCAACTCTCCTCTATTGAATAAACAGTGCTATAGCTCTCGCATGTGTTTAGGATATAAAGGCGGCCTGTTTTTCTAAGAGGGCATCTAATAAGTTTTGACATGTAGCCTTTCAATGCCTACTGGTAATGATGAAAATTTAAGTGGTTTTATATGAAAGATTTAATTTGAGTTTATGCAATACAGTACCTGGATGGAGGTAGCTACAAATGCCCTTGCCTATCAATATCTGTGAATTGAAACAGGGACTTATTTTTATGAAATTAAAAAAAAAAAGATACATCCAGTATCCTTTTTTCTATAGGAAAGACATTATAAAAGAAGGAATGAGCATGATAAGCATTTTGGAAAGAAAAGAGTGCATAAAAAATTTATGAGGGTTAATAAAGCAGTTGTAGTTAATTTGTTATGCGAAAATATGAGTGGAAGAAAGATTTTTAATATAGGAATGATTGCTCCTGTGTTATTATAGAGCTCCTCAAAATTAAGGTACACGGAGGTTAGGGATGTTTCTAAGTTCATCTGTGTCTTGGTACTCAGTATTACACTTACTGGGTGGTGGGCTGTTGCACCAAAATCCCACCAAAATTTGTTTATAACAAAGAAGTAAAGGAACAGAGTTAATGAAGGGTGGTTGGGACAGTGGCTGTTAACTCCATGCGTTGCTGCAGAAACTACTTCTGTTGCAGACACATCAAGTTCAAGACATTTTAAATTTAAATTTTTAAAAGACTTATTTGGAAAGCTAATGTTCAGTTGGAGCGACAGTCTCCTCCTATAAATATCTACAATAATGCTTTGTATAGGTTTGCAACTTCTAATATTAAGGAGAAATATAAATTAAGACTTTTTAAAATACATATATACACACAACTCTATGCAGATGAGAGGCAATTTTTGTTGTGCTGATGGAGTTGAAAGTGTCAACTACTACTGGTATCTCATAAGTAACTTGTTTACCACAAGGAGCTATTGTCCAACACAACCACTCTCCTGATGTATATTTTAAAACCACAGCATCGCTCTTGTTGTGTTGAATGAAATCTCCCATAGCCCTAAGAAGAATTTTCTCTCTGCAAATTCAAGATGACCCTTCCTGCGTAATAATTACAAAACCTGCTCCCTGTCACATTGCATCCTCTGCACACCAAGTCATTGCAAGCAAGCAAAGAGCCACCAACAGATGAAGATGAGAGGAGGGAGTGTTTAATGTTATTTCAAAGCGGCACAGATTACTGTTCAGATGCGTGAGTTTCAGTTCTGCTTTCTACCATTGATAAGAAAGTGAATACGCATAGCTCTTCCCTACCATAAAAACTTAATTTAAAATAACCTCAGTCTGAAAGCAAAAGTTTGTACATAAAGTTACTTGCACTCTCCAGTGCTCTTTTTGTGGCCATGACAGATAAGTCATTGCATAAGATCAGCTTCGCCGTCATGGTTCTGCTTATGAAGATAAAATTAAAAGTCCAATTAAACACAGCTAGAAAGCGTGAAAGAAGTCAGATAATTATCTTAGACTTCCAGTGCTTTCTAACTGATGAAAAGCATGCGTTGAGATTATCAATAATCTACCTAAACTAAATATAATAATAAAAGCAAACTTGATATAACCGCTTAGGAAACAAACTCACAGGAAAAAAAATACCCAAAGGCATTAATGTTAAGTTTTTATACAGACAAAAACCCCACAGTTTAACTTCTCTGCGTGCTATTTTATCTCTCAGTCAAAGAGCAGGTAATTATTTCAGTATCTTCCACTCTGTTCAGATTTCCTTTAGCAATGTCTACTAGCTATTTTAAAACCGGTACTTTTCCTTGGCTCACTTGGCAATTTAGTTAGTTTCAAACTTAAAACCAGTGGAATATAAAATCATAAGAGAAAATTATTAATATATTTTAACCTTGCCTAACAGTATGTTTCAAAACATTCATTTCAGCAAATGGGAAATGTATATAACAGACTCAGAAATAGAGAACTGCAGGTAATAATAAAAGTTAATAAATCGTAAATACACTAGTTGTCAAAATAAAAAAAATAAATTTTCCTGATCATATTATCGCTCGCTGAACAGATAACTTCTTTAAATCTGATTGAATATTTTCAACCAATTAATTGTCTTTGATTTTTCATTAGGTCAAAAGACATTTCATATGTTTTATCTCTCTGGCTATGTAGAAAACAACTTTCTTCAAAAACATATCTGTCAGTCTTTTATGGCTTGCTTGAAAGCTATGCACTACTATTAACTCTAGAGAAATTATATAAGAATTCTATTTGCTTTCTGTGTAAACTTGCGTTTGAATGGAAGCAGGCATGTTTTCACGTTTAGTATGTGTAATTGTTTTTAAGTTCTCCCATCTTAACTAGATATTTGAGACGACTGTTAGTACAGATATCAGTGTGCTTAAAAAACATTCAAACTGTTCTGAAGTCCACCTTTAAAGTGTAACACATTTTTGAAACACTGCGTTTTTCAAAATGGTGAAATAACACTGTAGGGAGGCAGATACCTGTTTAAACATTAAAGAGAAGAAGGTACTGTACTTTAATCAGGAAGAAGGAAAAACTGGAGCTAGGAGAAGTTTAAATTTTAAAGTTTTTTCCGTTTAAAGTAAATGTCACATGGAAAGCTAGATTTACTTCCTAGTCTACTACTCTTTGCCTAATCTCCTTGTAAGAAACCAAAACTTCTTTTCAAACTATTCTATTAAAAATTTAAACCAGATAGTTTCTTCTAGAACAAGTTCAGATCTGTATTCATAGTCAGTTTTCTCTTGCAGAAGTTTTGGGTTTGGTTTCCCAGCAGGCACAAAAGGTCCAAAGCTTCTTCCTTTGTTCTGAAAGGTCTGTAGTTTGTTTGTTTAAAAATATCACCGGTCTGCACTACCAAATCAGTTTAAACTTCTGAAAAGGGAAGACGGTTTAAAAACAAGTGGTCTTAGAAAAAGGATGGTCTTTCGAAAGCTCAATCTCATAAAGGAATATTTCTTTTTTATTTTAAAATAGATGGCAGTTTTGTCATTTTACATTCATTCGATTTCAGTTAATGGAAGTTATTGATTTTGTCCTAGTTTCTGCCAGTTCAATGTATGATCTGTAAGCTGTTTAAACACCTATGGAAACACTTCTGTTTCGGTTTTCGCATTCTCTCACTCCCTATTTTATTAACACTGAACATCAGCATAGTCGCGTCTGTACCATTGAAAGGGCTGTTTGCAGTCGGTCACAAGTCAGGTTTGTGACCCACCTCTGGATCTTACTGCTTTCCACAGGGTTGTCATCAGGAAGCTCATTTTAATTTTCACAGATTCACTCACTGTTAATTAACTCTGAAATTCAGAGCACTGAAGCCTTCTATTTTCATATGCAAAAGTGGACTGCTCCAATCAGTGTTTATCCTGGAAAATGAACAACCCTGAAAAAGAGCCTAAGCAGGCAAAAATACGCTATATAAAATATGCATTGAGTCAGAAGAGGGAAGAAAATCAACAGAGTTCTTAGAAATTCTGTTAGCCCAAGGGCATCAGTGACTTGCGATATAAGCCAACATAATAAGTGCTTTGTTTTGATAATTTACTTATAAATAAATTTATACTTTTCTCAGACTAGTAACAGAGCACTAAAACCTCCAGCTTTGGCGTGTCTGTCTCCCCTTTAACCTCTAAAGTTGCAGATGTGCTGACTTGGGGCTGGTTTATAGATGGCATCCTGTCCTGTAAGCTTTTCAGCATCTCTGATTTACTGAAACATGAAAATATATATGTGCAGATGACATCAAAATGGGGATAAATTGAGACATAAGAAACAGAATAGAAAATAATTATAAAATAAATACAGTTTGTTCAAGTAATGGCTGTATTTGCTACCACAGATTTTGCACTCAAAAGCAGGATTGCAAGTATGAAGTGAGCTGTTTTATTAAAACTATAGTATGTACTCCTGGCTTGCATACTGTGGCATGGTTACTCAGCGAGAACATCCTGGTAGAACCACTGTTTGAACTATGTTTTTAGAGCATTTAATTCAGTGTTCTATTTGATGTCTACAAAAAGCTGTGGATTTGATGAATTTTTATCAAGCTCCAGGAAATACATATCTTTTTTTTCAAGAAACATATAGTTATGCCTTTCAAATCAGAATAATTTTTCTGTCTGTTGGTCCCATTTATCTGCCTGTTAGCCATAGCTTATAAATTGTACCTTTCCCAAACACGAAAGAAAATGATGTTTGCTCGTAGTTGCAGACAATTTTCAAAGCAGCCACAGCTTCAGCTTTTCATACGGAGTGGATGTGCTTCAGAGCAATAAAATGAAAAAGAACAACTATAAAAAGAAAATAGCCAACACAATCAAATCGAAAGTGGGTCTGACAGTGTCATTCTTTTGGTAGCTTTGTGATAGCTGTTTCCAGACCAGCGTCAGTCCCTGCCTTTGGTGAAGTAATGTCTATATATGTTTCTCCCTGTCCCTTAAGCACAAATAGCTGATTGCAGATGGTCTGACTTGATGATCAGGATATCAGAAATACTTTAATTTTAAATTAATCTACAGTGTCAGCCTGTCAGTGTCATCTGTGTCACCGCCAACACTTTCTCGAGGTTTGCCAGCAGCAGTAAGCCTACTGTTGTGCCCGTTTATGTCCACAGCCTTCAGTTTTACTGAGAAAGAGTTAAAAAAGATGCTGTTCAGAGCTGACTTTATTACACACACACACACGCACAAACACCCCCCCACACCCTGCTGAACAGTTCACAATGGCCCTTTCAGGTCTGAAGTTGGCTTTAAATCTGCCAGAAGAGAGTGCTAATAATATTATCCACCCGGTAATGTTTTATAGTCAGGAATTCTATGACTTTTTTGGCTAAAATTATTTGTTACAATCCAGAAACAGGTACATTAGGAGAGGTATTACTTACTCTTAATTTTCTCTTAAAATTAAATATATAGTCCCTGGAAAATATTGATATTACTGAATATTCGCTGTTGATACTAAAGTTAAGCATATATATCACTACCAGACTGTTCTGGTGATCTCAAGGCAATAATAAACTGATATTTGTACTTACAGAGTTTTTGCTCACCAATTCATGCAATAATTGTCATTGATATTGCGGTCCTGTACTGCTTGTATTTTTCTACTGAGTTTTTGCCTTTATCAACAACGTTTGTTTATCTTCAGGACTGTTGAGAGGTAAGGGGTTGTTTCATTTTTTAATTTTCTCTTTCTGAAAAGAGTATTTCGGTCTGGAGGTCTGACATTACAACTTCCTTTGAAAGTAACTTTTTTTCTTGGAGAATCCTTGCTCTAATTTGAATTGCAAAGTCAAATCATTGCCTTGACCTTCTTTTCCTGCCCATCTCTAGGTAAAGAAATAATAGGTAGACAAATTTTGGCCTCAGTTTAGTAATCTTAAATAGAGTGAGGTACACTATTTAGTGCAGTTACCTTGCCTTTAGAAGGACTGCTATTCTGTGAAGTATAATCTCAGGGAACAGTAACTAGGATGTAAATATTTTTATTATTTAAAAATAAGGTGGGGGAAAACATAAAATGAAATTTAAAAAGGTTTGCAACAGAAAAAAGCTGCACGTCTTAGCAATCATGAAGTATTTGGCTATCAGATTTTGACATGGTCAGGTTTGGTAGAGGTTCAAATAAGTGAAAACAATGTGAAAAACTGGTGAAGCACAACCTAGTCGGTTAGTAACTAACAAAGTCACGAGGTTGACCCAAAGTACAAGAACCAACAAGAGTAAAGGATCCTTCTAAAAAAACTGAGGTCACTCATTTTGTAAATTTTATACAACAGTGGGAAAGGAATCAAATCTGCTAAGATTAAAATGGTAATTTCAGGTCAGTAATGACATGGCCTCTTCAAATGAAACTACTGTTTGTTAAGAATTTCTTATATTTAAACGTGTTAACATTTAAACATATATTTAAATATGCTAAACATACTTGAAACCGATTTGCCATATAAATGCAATACCTTTAATTCTTAAAGAATGTGCACTTTTTGCAGTGTTGTATTTCAACACGTCCTGCTTCCACTGATACAATAGTGAACAAAATTCAAGGTAACTTAGAGAGAATTTCATGATTAAGCACAGTTAGGTGTTCTTGAGTTAAATTCGGTTTGACTAGTTTAGCAGTTATAAGTTATGCCTTTTGTTTACATTATAGTAACTACAAATTATTCTATTCACCACGCTCAAGAAGCCTTTCAGCAGACTTACATTCAGGTTTTCTTTGGGTGTCAAAAGCCAATACTTTATTGGTCACTGTGGCCTAACTTTTCTCAACTGTGCAGCTTTGGCTCCCCTTTATTCTTTCTGTTAGCTACGATGTTCAAACCCATTGCTTGTAGATCTACAATCAAGAAGTATGTAATGGAACAATACAGCCATAAGGGCTATGGGGATATCTGAGGCTTTGGGGATTGGTTTCACTTACAGGGGTTTGCCTTGTTTCTTGACTATGTGAAACGCAATGTGCTCTGACTAATCTAAACTATCATCAGAATTTTATATATTTCTTTACTTCACATTTACAATTTTATTGCTGCAAGAGGTCTACTATAATTCACCCCAGACATGGCCACTCTTCAGTATCTTAGATGTGGTGCCATGCTACAATTCAGAGGGTTTTTTTCTGGTTGAATACTTCCATCTCACTATCATTGTTTTATCTGCAGTTTTGATCTCAGGAAAAGCATCGCTGAAGAAGTAATTGTATTTCATACTTTAACCTTTCTTACAAAATGTCTTACTTTGCTTACATTCATTCTTTTTTAGGAAGAACTCTGGATATCTTTGGGTTGATGCATGGGCAGGATTTAATAGCAAAAGAATTTGATTTATGTTTGCTGCTTAGAGCCATAATATTTTGAAAAAACAGCAGCATTGTAATGACAAGTAAATGTACAATTTATTCTTGTCAAACAGTGTGGGTGTATTTGAAGTTGACAAGGCATAAACTGTGAAGTGGTATCCCTTTTAACCAATGTAGCACTAATGTACATTGATATAACATGAAGGAATAATATAGTCCTTCATGAACTGAAACAGCAAGAATTATGTAGAACTTTTGGAAGTTAATTCTAGTATTCTGGTACAAAATATACTGGATTATTTTACTTTAATATCTAGAGAGTTTCAACTAAATGTTTTTGGACAAAAATTTGTAAAGACTAATAAGGAAAAAAATAATTTAAAAATTGTACACTGAAGTATTGTAATAGCCATAGTTGTTATTGTATTAACATTCAGTATGTGGAACAGAAAATAGTCATTCAAAATGCTTTTAGATTGAGACTGTCAGAAAAGCTATGGGAAGTCAGGAACCTATATACCATTAAAATACATATACTTTCCAATTTTGTAAAGGCGAAAACCCTAGACAGAAAGACATGTGAAGATGATCAAATGGGAGTTATTTACTGAGGATTAAATTAATAAAACTTTAATTCTGAAACAATGGATAAAATTTAAGAGATATGATTAGACTAAGAGCATTGGCTCTTGATTTTTGCCAAGTGCTGTATGTTCTCTAAGTTACTAATACAATTAATGTAACACTTAATTGTTTGTATAATTTTGAACACTGATTTTGTATTGCACATTTGTTAGTGCATGTTTGTTATGAGGGATTTAAATAGGTGTTGCTGACACTGTGCATACTTAATGGTAAAAATTATGAACTATATAATCAAAAATAGAGAAAAGTAGAAATTTTTAAGCTCACATTGAGGCCTGAGTCTTCAGTTTACATAACTACACAGGGCTTGCCGTGGTGGGTGGGAGGCGTTTGCATGCACCAGCCTATACAAAATACCCCTCGCAGAAGATGGTGTCATGGCCTCTCTTTCGGGTCAAGCCTCTTTAACCAGGTACAAAGAGATTCTGCAAGCAAAATATACATCACGTAAAAATATAAAGCCATAATTCATTGGCAAATGCACATAAACAATTGCCATGATGCAATGAGCTATGGAGCTAAGCGCTTGCTTACTCCTTCCAGGAGCAGAGGGTAGAGGTCTGTGGCACCCAGGTCAGACCTTGGTGTGGCTCTAGGTCCATCTCCTACCAGCTCTGTGGATATCATCAAATCATCCTGATGACCTGGTGATGCCCAGCTGACCTGATTATCCCCCCTGGTTTGGTTTGGTTTTGTTTCCTTTGGAATTTTATGCCTTTATATATTGGTGCGTTTCCTCCTCCATCCATGGGCTCTACTACCAATCCTGTCTCAACAACTTTACCTCTGGCTGAAACTTTACCTTCCTTATTTCACTACAGACTATTTTCCAGCACTTCAGCTCCCAGTTGGGTCCACCAGTCCTTGGTACGCAGGCAGCAGGAGCTGCGGAGAAGAAACGTACTTATAGCAGGTACTAAGTTTTCTTAGGATATACACCTTCTTCACGGACTGGCACAGAAAGAGTAAATGTTTTCTTGTCTTGCCTTCAGATATTTGTCAGACTTCTGCATGTTCAGCAATACACTTTGAAAAGTTGGTATCCCATTGAAGCTCCTGGATGTGAGCAGTTAGACTAAAGCCTATAGAAAACAGGTTCCATAATTAAAAGCCCCAGCATTTCTTGTCTTTAAAATGCCCTGGAATTGGTCTTTCCTGTGATATTTCATACCTTGGCAGCCAGTCCTACAAAGCAACAGAACATTAAAAAATGTTCTATTATTAGAGCAAGCTTTAGGCAAACTACTTAAATTACCAAAATACAGATTAATATAAGGTTACCAGTTCCAGTTAATTTCCAACGCACAGCTGTATCTGGGAAAAAAGTAAAACTAGATATTTCCTTTTCCTACATTCAGATATTGTTTACCTTTGGTAAGGTTTTTCTAGGAACAAGGTTTTTTTCACCTAGTCCTCCGTAATTAACATAAACCCTCAGCTCTCATTTTGCATCTTCGATAACTTATGTGAACTTAATGTAAAACTATCTTTGCAATCATAAACGGCTGTATAATATTTTGGAGAAAACAAATCATTTCTCCAGTCTGATGAAGTAGTAACTGTGGGTAATTTACAGAGGTATGCTGTGGGAAATATTTTCAATTTGCAACTATTTTTTTAAAGAAAGTTTCATATGCTATTTACTATGGAAATTAAAAAGGGAATTAAACGTATAAGATTCATCAAAATTTAAACTATTTACAAATAAGTATATATATAAAGAAATTGTCTCATGTGTGTACTATATGTATTGGAATAGAACAATTAAGATCTGTACGTTTCATGAGTTTTTATTAATTTTAAAGAATAGTCGGAGGTGGTAAAAATAATTAGGAAAATAATAACCAATTTTGAGTATTTGTCCCCAACTTCTTTAACTGCAGCACACATTTCAACCTTAGCTGCCAAGTTTAATGGGCAATCATACTGGTTTTAATCACAAATTAAATTTTGACTTATTAAAGTTCTTCCAGTTTAATCATTAAAATTTACTTCACTGCTTTCTGTTAACAGAAGTTCATTTTCAGTACATAATCAGCATTTGCTGGATGTGAATATGTAGAAATTCTTTTCTTTTACAGGAAAGTGTCTTAGCAACCATGTCCTCTTGATTCCTTTGGGTACATAGGGGAACGAAATTAAACTTTCTTTTCTAATTAACATAATGCAGTTAGTCCAGATTGACAAAGGGGTGGCTGTACATCTGTGGCTGAGGGAATAAACCAAATATGTCAATTTGTATAAAAAAGTAAACATTCCATGTTCAGTACAGAATTTCAGATTAATTGTCAGCACAATAATTATGTAAGTGTAATTAATGTTTAGGCTCCAAAGTCACTTGAGTAACAAGAAAGCCCAAATACAAATCTGTAGTGTTGTCAACATTTATGCAAGTACAGGAATTTTAAGAGTGTTGTTACATGTAATTAAGTCAGCAAGCTGCCTGCTTATCAGCTAAATAAAATGATTAATGGTTATGACCCTGGTAAATTTTTGACAGTCATCTCTTGTGAGTGTAACAAGGCAGTTTTATGGAATGGTGGATTTTGATTGCATGTTGCCTTGTCAGTTGTGTCTTTGCTTTCACCTTGCTATCCAGGCAGCTTCTCCATCTCTGGCTTAGAACTTAAACTAAAAAGGTGGTTGTTAAAATTTTCATCATTAGGTTTGTTCTTATTGCCATTACTTTGTGCAGACTGTAATACAGAATATATGTTTCAGTGCAAGCTCTGTAATTTTTGATATGTTTACTTCAGTTTGAGTTTGTACACTGAGTGTGGTTGAAGGGCTCGCAGAAGAATTTCAGCCCCAAGTATTATTTCCACGGGTTTCTAAAGAATACCAATGATATTATTTCATTTCTGTTGAAATAATTTTTAGGCTTCGGACAGAGGATATATACTTAATTTGTTCATAAATTGCTTTTTCTTAACGGTGGTGGTGGGAGAAGCAGAAAGAAAGGAGAGAGTTGGAGATTACGCTTTGTAGGAGCATGGTTAAGGAGCATGACAGAGGGTGTTGAGCTGAAAGGCATTTCTGAAGAACAGTAAAGCAAATTGGAAGAAATGACAGAGGTTGAATGCTGAAGGCACAGTCATATAACTCAAGAGGAGCATGGAGTATTTCTTGTTTTGTTGTGAGTCCAGCAAACAAGGAATAAAAGCTTGGAAGAGCAGAAATCTTGAGAAAAAAATAATATTCTGAATACTAGATTCTGTTTGAAATACAGCCTGCATTTATCTTTAGAGATGACAAGATTTTTTTTAAAAAAAAATTAGCGTGGTGGAGATGAAAGCTGAAGACTCAGAAATATGAAAATGTGAAATAAATTACACTAATTGAATCTTACTTTTCCTTTCAGATACTGTCATTAGTCCACATGTCAACCACAATTAGGTCCTCTAGAACCCAAGAACTTGCCTTTGAGGACACTCAACTTTGATCAGCTTGTAGCCAAGTGCCTTACTGGATGTAAATGACTTCCAAGTGGTATGGAAAGTCAACCTCACTTTGCAGTTCTCAAAGCCAGCCCAGACAGTACAGAAAATCTTAATTTGCTTGAAACTGCAAGCGTTTGCTTCACTGGTCACAGCACGATCTGTGGCTGGCTGGCCAGTCTGTGTGGTTTGTAGTGCAAAGGGATGCCAGGTTACGTTTAACTTTGTGTCCAAATTGTGATGATACTCAGATTTCAGTTTTTACTCTGAAATTTGACCTTATTTTAGCACAATTGTTTTATATTCTCAAATTCTGATAGTTGTTTACCTTGAAGTATTCAACAACTACAGTTTATATACTTTTACATTCATTTTCCAATAATAGAAAGAATATACGAATACATCATTCGTATTTGTTAGAAGAAAAATGATGTTGTGTCTATCATTCTGTTTCAATTATGATTCAATTGAATTAAGAGCATCAGCTGAAATAAAGATACTTCTAACAATTTTAAACACATAATCTTTCACACTAACAAGAAAATTTGGCAGCAATGTCATATTCAAACAGCAGAAAAACAAATGTGTGACTAGGTGTGTGTCAAATATTATGTATAGGTCAGTGAAGCAAATTAAGACAAATGTAATTCCGTTGTCTTAGCTTTCTACTGCAGTTCTGCTGTCCGGGTGTTGTCTCTGTTTTAATATGGTGAAGAATTACGGCACTGCAAATTTAGCCTGTATATCTAGAAATGTTTTTCATGGCTTTTTCAGCGTTTCTGACTTTCTCTCCTGATTATGTATATTCTCTGAAATGCTTTTGAAATTGCAAAGTGCTAAGCCATCACCTGTAGCTCCCTGGTACTGTCACTTCTTTTATTTCCATTATAGTCTGATGCAAATAGTTAATATACGGGAAATGCAGGATAAAACTGCCATTTTGCGTGAGCTGTTTGTATGGTTGGACATGGTGGAGCTGGCTCAGGGAACTATCGATCATGCAATGCAGCATTTTTGTGCAGAATCTCTCTTCCTAGACCTAATTGCAAGTTTCTCCACTGGTCTCCTGTGATCCAAGACTTTTGTGTGTGCTGTTATAAGGCTCAATGTGGGGGATTCAGTTTTGTGTGAATCAGCATCGCGTGTATCATGGAGACCTAAGAGATCTAATATACTATGCACCTCTTTTTTCCAACCTAGTTCTTGGTGTTTGACATTCTTTTCTTTTTATCCCATGATTTCATTTTTTCTCTCCCACTATATATGTGGATCGAAGGATAGTCTTATTTATGAGTTGTTGCTATATATGTTTTCCCCATAAATCTAACAAGGACTTTGGATTATTGCACTTTGTCTTAGTGTTTGAAATTTGATATAGTGGCAGATGTTGCACTGGTTTGTACACTAGTAGTGCTTTTGGTAGGGTGTTGGGGTTTATTTTGTCACGTAGGACATTCTCTCCACTTCCACACTGACCTTTTCTGATACTTGAGGTCCCTGTAGGAAAGAGCACTTTAACTAGGAGCCACAGTCATCTGTCTTGCCAGAAACTTAGGTTCCTGAGATGTCCCTCCGAAGGACACCATGTGGAGGGAAAGATGCCCAGATGCTGCTGGAACTGCTGCTGTGACAGCTAGGAAGACGGTTTGGAGGTCCACTCTGAATCTCACTAAATGCAGTACAGAAAGCACAACTTCAGGGAGTAAGATAAAAAGCACAGGTATTAATAAGAAGAAATTATATTTGGATTCTTTCCTTTCAGTTTGTAAACTGTGTTTCTTTAGGCATTATTCAAATATTTACATGACAGCAATAGATAATATTAAACTAGAATTAGGTAAGATTTTATTACCTTCAAAACAGCTCAGATACTGGCATCCGTCTCACCGTGAAGAAACAGAGAAATTCCATCTGTGAACCATTCCAAACAATCTTGCATTCATGTTTATGAACCTGACTCCTTTCTCCTTGCATTTCAGATTTGAAGTGTGAACTGAAATGTGTCTCTGTAGATAATAAACAATAACAATGAACACTATGAATAATTTAGTTGGTAAGTCCAACAGATTTGTTCATGGAAGCAAAGGTGATGCAAGGATATGGCAGTTCAGATAAGCTATAGGAACACCCTTAGCTGGTTGAACTAACTCCCTAATATTGCCAAGAATAACTCTGGAAGTGCTTTGTCACTTCCAAAGGAACACTCCATTCCTCACAGCATAAACAACTGTACAAATGCATTTAATCTTTTATTCACATGGTGGCTGGTTGCCAATTGTGCCTTAGCTCTCTTCCAGATTCCTAAGAAACTGTTTAGGATGTTCCACTCTGTCATTTACATGTCACTAGTCCCGCATTATTCTAAATATGTTCTGGTTTTTCTTTCTCTTCTCCCCTCCCCGCCCCCAGCATTCCTTACAAGATGTTTCTATCTCCCTGTCTGTTTCTTACCTAAAATGCAGTATGTCCACATATAAATGGTGCTAAATTTCCACCCATTAATATAAACAGATACACATTGCTTTGGAGCCTGTGTTCTCGGAAAGATGCCTCCTATCCTAATTGCCCTCAAAATACAATTGGGTATACAAAGAGTAGACCAGACAAACAGTAACCAGAATGCTGAGATACGTCTAGAAGAGAGTTTGCTAAACCTTCCTCTTGTTAAGTTTCATATTGTATGACAGGTATATACAATTAACTGAGAAATGTTTTTTTGGAAACTGTATAGATAGGAAAAAAGTCTTGCTAGTCTTATTTCACTTTTTTGCACGTATACAGGGCCATGTATTATTATATTGCCATTTCTACTGTTAACAGGTTATTCAACTAACAGTTCACAACTGCATAGCACAGAATTCTGCCAACATTAGTAAATTAGAAATAATTATTTAAGGATATTTTCCATTGACTTCCAAATAACATACATGATGACATCTAGTTCAAAATTTTTGTTAATGAATACAATATTAAAACCAGCAAGGACAGGGACAGAGCAATGTTTTCTGAAGCTGGTGCCAGTAACCCAGCACAAATACAATGTGATGACCAAACTGGTCTCCCCCTCCATCTGTGTTTGTCTTCAGACAAAAATAATCATGTTATAAACAACTAATACTTGCACTGCAGGCAATCTGTTAACAGAGATATCACAGGCAGGCAATATCTGAGAACTCTTTATGTTTCATAACCAGAAAGAATCTGAGACACATAAAAACCATAGAATTAACACAAAGAAATTTACCTACTACTTAAACTGGAATGGAATGGACTCTACATGGCCGCAAGGGAATCTCTGCTCTGGGCTTGGAGCATCGCCTCTCCCCGCTTCTTCCCTGGCCTTGCCACTCCCAGGGCCATGCCTGACGCTCTTCCCCTTGCTCCTGGCAGCCTTTTGCCCTTCCTCAGCCATGGTTTCCCGCCAGCTCCATGGATCGGCTCAGCTCTGGCCTGCGGTGGGACCAGCAGGAGCTGATGTGGGGCACGGGGCAGCCCCACTGCTCCTCGCGGAGGCGGCCCCGGCAGCCCCTGCTGCCAGCCCTAACCAGGTACCCGTACGTGTAGGGGATGCTCAGCATGCCCACCCTGAGGCTGCTGGTTGCCTCGGACACGAAGGAGCGTGAACTGAGCTTCAGGGAGCCAGTGCCACCAAGGAGGCCGTATGCAGATCCCTGAGGTGCCTGCTCCGCAGGAGGATAGCCAGCACCAGCAGCCTACCGAGGTGATAAGACTCTCCGAAAGCAGGGTAAGTTCTGCCTTCCTCACATTCGCCACATCACTCGTTTCTCTGAATGTCTGACTATGAGTCCCAGAGTTTGCTACAGCTAGTTAAGGCGGGAGCAAGCGGCACTGAATGTTCTTCTGCCTTTTGTAGTTCTGCTGGTGCAGAAGCAGAACGCTCCACCTCCCAGCCACCACGTCTGCGTTCCGCTGCCTTCCTCTGGCGAGAGCCACAGCGGGTTTGCTGGGTTATGGTAGTTACAGCAGATTAATCATAAGCAAAGAATGAAGAGATAAAACGTGATAAAGAACTGGAGTCAAGGCCTCTGTGTTTGTACCTAATAGTGCTTCCAAACTGGAGAGGAAAAATGAGATTTTCTTTTTCTAAAAAAAGTAAGAAGTGCTTAAGAGAAAATACAAAATAAAACTTTGAATAAAAAAATCTCCAGATGGTCATTAAATATGTTAAATGGCAGTCTGCTTTCAGCCCACCAGGCACCAATTTTATTATTCTAATAACATCTTAAAATGAAAAAGATAAAGTCTTATAAAAAGAGGCTGTTAACTTTGATGGTGCTTAATCCAGATAACTTTTAGAATACCCATTAATGTGCAAAGATACAAAACATATATTTAGCAACAAAAATAGTTCTCTCCTGAAAGGCCCTCGTGCAGACATTTCCAGCCTTCTTCTGTTCTCTTTCACATGCAGATGCTTAAAACCAGGAATCTTCAAAGGAAGAAGCTTAACAAACACTGTGTTTTTAAACAAAATGGTGATTTATAGAAAAATCAAAACTATGAATGTTGAAAATTCAGGAGTAGGAGAAGAAGAATTTGGAAAAGTAGTTGCATTTGCAGTCTGAGCATTGCTGTACATTTGCATATTACTGCATACACGTTACTAACATTTGATACACGTTCCATGTACTTATTAATAACATTAGCTCACATAATAAAATAAATCCTTCTCAATTAATGTGCATTATTTGAATGCAAATTTATAAAGGTATTCAATTTATGTGTAGTGAGTTGGGATTTCTGTATTCATTTTGGGACAAGTATGTATATACATATTTCATTTGGATATTATATAGATAAATTTTAGCAGAGTTACTTTAGGTTTTCAAAAATTGAAAATTGAATGCTGTGATCTCGGTTCACCCACTTTATGTGAGGGACCCAGATGTGTAAAGTCTGAGATCCTGGAATGGAAACCCTCCTTTTCTAAAAAACCCCAGCTATTTACAGTGGTGTTTCAAATGAAGCCTTACTTTCTGTAAAGGAGTTTTAGAATATTCACTTTATAGGGAATTCTAATTCCAATGCTGAGGCAATATAACCTTCCAGATTTAGATATTTAATAAGATTTTTATATTGGTTTAAGAATGCTGTATCAATTTTATTGTGTATCCAAAGAAGGGTTGCTTTTTTTCTTTGATTTCACATGCTAGATACGATTGTAAATTTTTCAGATATTTACATTTAATTTATATTTTTCTGTTTTACTACAATGACATAGTTCTAAAATGTTGGCCAAAATATTTAATACTTCAGTAGCATTCATTGGATTAGACAGTTCCTATTAGCTTCTGTTACTTATTTTGGATGATACTTTCCCCTAAATACTTTTTTCCAAGCTCCTGTATAGGCAGTTCAGCCTCGTCTGTGAGAACAGTGCATAGACCCAGGCAGTGACCAAACCGAAAGCGTGCACGTGTGCCTGCCCCTTCCCAGGTTGTGTTAGCACAGCTGGACGGCAGGTTATAACGTGCAGTAGGAATCTAAGGTGGTACTGAGGCCCAAAACATTCAATAACGATCAGCATGACACAACCAAAACTGCAGAAGACAGTCTATGATTCATTGTTTACATGTGTATCAGCTTCTATTAATACAAATTAGGACAATTATTGAATAATATTGAGGAACCCAACTTGGTCAATATCTTTCAACGATTATTCCAATCCAGTGTCCACATTCTTTGTTTTCTGTCCTTGTTTAATTCATCTCACCCAACTGAGGTAAGCTCCCTGGTCTAAGCGATCATCATACAATTATTAATTATAATTAATTGCTTTGTTTTTCACTGATTTTCGAAACTATGTTAGAACAACAAAGAAAAACAGTGGTAAAATTAACTATTTCACTTAAGTATGGAAAGACAATTTTTATATCCCTTATGCAATATACCCTTAAAAAAGTCTTAAGTAAAGAAATCACTTGTGTTCTATGAAATAGAGGAATAAAATCCTATTACAAGCTAATTCTTTTTAAATAGCAATTTCTGAGAAGAAGGGATGAAATATACTGCTGGTATTAAGGATAGCGCACAAAAATCTGTTTTAAATGCAGGCAGGTCTTTTTACGCCTGCAGAATTTTCCTTAGTGGAATCCTGGGAAAAGGAAAATGGAAAAATTTAAAAGGTGTCCATTCGTACCTGTTCTTTAGAAATAGGCTATAATTCCCTCCCCCCGCCTCCCTTCTGCCTGCTTCCACTCCCCTTTGCCAAAGTCATTCATATTGTTCAGACTTGAACATCTTTAGTGACTGCGTGTCTGGAAAGCGTGCCTCTATCAGTAAGAAAGTAATTTATTAAGCAGTTGAAACTAGTAAGAGAAATTTCCTTCTGGAAGTGAAATAAACTAAAGAAAGTGGAAATAAGTTGAGGTCCTTATTTAAGAAAGTGCTCAGGTTTGGATTTGTGTTTTTCACAGTGGAAAAAAATAGGTAAGTGGTACACTAGGGATATTATTCTATTTTGGGGAAAGAGGCAGCCCTATTACTAAAGTATTCTAAAAGCATAAGTGGGACATCAATGGTATAGGGACTTCTTAAGTGTTGGAGACATTGAGAATCCTGGATTTTTGCTAGTGGTCTGAAAGGAAGATGCCACAAAAAATAGCTGGAAAAATGGTACCTGTTTCTACTTGAATTCATAAATATTTTGTCAGCTGGATTAATGAACGTGAAAACTTCACACATTCCACAGTTTTACGCATGTGATTTTATTTGTTTTGAGATGAAGTTCTTGACCAAAGGATGTAAAAAAATGATTTGAAAAATAAAATGGCAAGAAACTTTTCATTACACTCAGAAACAGCACATTTCTCAAAATACAGTAGCTTCCACACTGAAAATATATTCTCAGTATTTGTTCATTTTTTGAGGAGAGCACTGAATACCTTGAAAAACATGCACGAGAGTGGATATTTGAACATTTATACATATATATGTATATGGTAGCTGGCTTCAATAGTAACTTTTAAAATGGATCGGCAGATACCTTTACTTCTGAGCTGCATTACTGCCAAGTCTTGTGAAAAAACCCCACATTCCTCCAAATGTATTCTGCATAAAGAGACGACTGGCAATTACTCTGGCCAGAACTGTGCAGCACAGCTAAAGTAAACTGGAATGAACCTGAAAGAAATTTGTCCATAGCCTCTAAATACAGGTAAATGCATTTAGCTCTTTCTCTAAATACATGACAGTAATGGAATAGCAGTCTCATCACCAACTGAGTTCAAGCAGTTAATTTAATCTTTGGTCTTTCTCTTCTGTTAAAAAAAGTACAGGTTTTTTTTGTTCAGATTTCTTTTTCTTTTATTGATACAATCTTTTTCTTTTTGAACATGATTATATCATAACAAATGGGAGAAACGCAAGAAATATATTAAAGATAATCTTTTAACATCTGTTTCTAGCCATTATTGTTTTGAGATTATTGGATTTCAGAAAACAGAGGATAAAAAGTAGAAGATTTTTTAAGAAAGGAAATAAAAAAAAGGGGGGTGGGAGTGTTTTTGCAATATATTTGTAATCTTAGGATTCCCAGACCTTACAGCAAAATATATCAAATTTCATCTTTCCAATAGCTAAGTAACCTGATACCATTCCCAATACATGAGAAAAAATAGCTTTCTGTAAAGGGACATAGGTACTGCAGGTTTATGGAATGATACAGGAGATTGGGAAGGGTTAATTGAATTTCATAAGGCTTTCTCTCTTCTCCTATTGCAGATTAAAAAAAAGCCCCAAGGCATCTCCAAAAGCCTTAGAAAGACAGGGTGATTTTTCTGGGTTCCTGACTGTGCAAAGTTATTGCAGATATGCTTACTTGTTTTGGCACACAAATATGGTTAAATCCTTTCCTGTAAACGTGAAGTACGTCTTACCAGTGGAGGAACTCCCAAAAGGTTTGCTGTGCTTGTGGGAGCCTGCAAGACATACAGTTTGCAGTTTGAAAGATATTCGAGAAAAACGTAACTGTATATGGACTAAATCAGCCGGTCTGTTTTGCCTTTTGAGTTTGTCAGACTGTGAAAGAACATCAGAGAACGAGCAAAGAAATCTGCCTGACACTTTTGCCTATGGATTGAAGTGCAGGGGCTATTACAGCTAGTTAGCTGCGTCTGGCTGGGAGCGTTTGCTGGTTGAGTTGCAGCAGCCTCAAGTCACGTCCCTTCACGGAACGAACGAGAGCAGCGGCGGAAGCGGGATTCACCTCAGGGTTTCCAACTTTGCCGCAATAACTGCACAGGCTGTCACTATTCAAACCTTGTAAAGCAGCAAGACGTTTTCCGTAAGAGTACCTAAACAAAGTGGATGGGTTTTCTTTCGGAATCCTTGATAATCTTTCTGAGATTTCCCTTCAGTTTCCTTTATTGATGTAAATGGGGGCACACACAGTTCTCAACGTTGTCGAAGATTAATAGAACTGAGGTTTCTGGACAACAGCCAGGCTGCAGATACAGCACCGGAGAATCATGCATAGAATGCCATTATGAAACATATATTTGAATTTTGATTATAGTAAATAAACACCAAAGATCTATGCAGCTCTGTAGCAGTGTCCAGTACAGTGCAGAAACGGATGTGGGCTAGTAAATAAATTTGAAGAAGTTGGAGATCAATAGAGATCAACAATGGATAAATAATCCAGCAAAATTTATGTTGGAGAAATGCTTTCTTCCTCCTTTTTAAAGCAGAGTAACTTCTGAGGACGTTTTTCCCTTGTTTTTTCTCTGATTTTCAAGGGGGACTGTTGAATTGAAAGTAGAAACTAATGTGATTATCGGAGAACACGATTCTGAAGCACAGTGCAGCAGTTCAAAAACTCTGCTCTTCTAAAAGTTCAGATTTATTTGTTGAGAGGTCTTCTGTTCTTAACAATCCTACTGATATTAAAATGTATAAAAAACTGCTCCGCTGCATGTTTTGACAAAATTTTAAATGGATTAATAGTTTTCATTATGTTCACGAGTGCAGATATTGGTTTTGTTATAAAATCTGCTAACAAAAGAGAATTTAAATTATTTGATACAAAACTAAAATACAAGAATACAAAATTGCAACTTTGGTATCGTTTAGTGTTACCTAAAAACTTGCAAAATCATAAATACACATCCTTAAAGCAAATTCTAATTTATTCCACTTTCATGCTCAGTTTCATTGCAAGTGCAATGTCTAATGTTTATTGGTTCTGATGAATGTAATGGCAGGTCACAGCCTTGGGGTGAGAGAAGATGAAGGCAGGCATGAACGTGTTCCCAAAGTTAGCGTACAAGTGGAAGGTTCTCTTTATTAATAAAAGTTCATGTTTTTCAATCGTTATATACTTGATTTTCATTTTCAAGTGGGAAATGTGTCAAATACAGCTTTTTTTATTATTATTCACTAGGGCTTAGATATAGCTTAATTTATTTCAGTAGCTGAAACCTGTCCTCTTAGACAAGTTTCATCATTTTCACATAATGAAATCTTGCAGCAGTCCTGTATTAGAACGGGAAGCAAAGTGTCTTGTAGCTTAACTTTCAGGGTTGTGTAACCTTGTTATCACCCCAAAAAGGGAGCAAATTTCGCTTATCTAAACTAGTCACATGTTGAGATTCAAATAGAACAGTCACAGCAGAATGGGGTTTCAGAGCAGAAGGGTTTTAGGGAAATAGCAAACAATACCTTCGGATCCTGCACTGGCGCTAAGGCAGCCTACCTTCTCAGCCCTTTGAAAGGGAGTGCGGAACTTGAAATTTATGTTTAAATAAATACACAAGGCATCATTCGAAGTCTGCCAAGGCTAATGCATGGGAAGTGTCAAAACTCTAATCCTGCTAAGGGAGCCAGCCAAGGCAGCCTGCCGCTTTTGTGACGGGAAGGCACAGCAGCCTCCTGCACCCCCTGCTCTGATTGATCTCCAACTCATTGCGAGACTGTCCTATTGTTATAAAATTGAATTAGCCCTTCATTATGAAGGAAATAGGTGCAGATAAATGTTTGATATTCTGCCTCTGGCAGTGGCTAATACTATATGCTTCAGAGAAAAAACAGAAATATCCCATAATACCACTAAGTCCAATCTGCAGTGCTGGATGTGAGATAACATGCCTTCCTGATGCCTGTAGGGCTGAATTATGCCCTGTTGCATGAGACTAAACTCATCTTTTCCTAAGCAGTGTTATTTCAGATATTGCGATTGGTCAATTGTGGAGCCCTTCTTAAAATTCCATGCTCAGCTGTTGTATTGCATAAGTGATTATTTCCTATTGGGTATTATATGTCTACTAACTATAAATCTTAGTGAATAACCACTTGTTTATCTGACAGATGCTCCCAGGGAATGCTTGTTAAAGGCAAGAAGTGCTTCGGTCTGCATCTGGTGAAGTCAAGCCCAAAGCAGATGAAATACTGAGCAACACTGGCCAGAGATTATGCATCCCGATGCTCACAGGTAGGCTTTCCCTTTGTATTGGCAAGTGCTTGGAAAAGCACTGTTTGAATCTACTGTGCTCACAATCCATAAGGATTCTAGGTTTGTTTACGACAGGCCATCCTAATTTAGAACTACGCTGTGTCACTAAATTCCTCAATAATTATAAAGGAAAAAATCATAGTTCCAGGACTTGTTCTTTATGAAGTGAGCTTGACTGTGGCAAAGGTAAAACATTTGATACGATAATGAAACATGGAACATTCTGTTATTCTTTTTCCTCCCTCTTATTTGGTTTATTACAATTGAGGAATAAAAACCCCAAAACATACTAGAGGATGTGGAAGACATTTCTACTCTAATCTGAATAATTTTAATGTCTTAATCTAGACCTTTTCAGATCCCACCCCTTTTCTGAGGTATACTTTCTATGTACTGGTGGCTCAGTGTCCTCCTTCAGTTTCTCACAGGAGCACTGTAATTTTCATTAAGGAAAGGGTATGCCAAAGAACAGTAGTGATTTTGCAAAAATAATTTTAGCTGGGCTCCAGTGAGCTTAGAATTGGTCTTACATCAGGTTCCAGGCAAAGTCATATTTTATTAGAATACGTGAGAAAGAATAAAATAATGGTAATTATTTATCTTTAAGAATTTATAGATGATGGGAACGTATTAGGCTGTGTTAAAGAAATAATTCATCTTATCAATAATTCTGCCATCTCTCTGCCAATTTGCTTTTTCAGTTTTCTCTTTCTGTTGGTCAAGGCCAGAAAAGAACTTATTAAAAGAAAAGCACAGCCTTCTGCTGCTAGCAGCCTCTGCCTGGTGCAGAGCTGACTGAATAGAAAAGGGACTTCTTTTGTACAATTACTTCTTTTACTTAAAAAAGACACGACCAAAAAAGCCCTTGACAGTTGCTACCCTTTCCCTAGTACTAGACAGTTCTCCATAACACTCACAAATATATTCATAAGCTATGGGTTTGACTGCTGGGTGACCGTCACTCACTTGGATGATCAGGTGGTGGTCAGAGTGCTGCCCACTGGTGATCATGTGCCCCACACCATGGTACTTTCTTGCAGTTCTTTCCTTAGACCAGCTCCTTACCTTTGAGCCCAAAACATTTTTATTTAGGAGTAGCTTTGCAGCCACAACAGCGTATACAACCATGTGATAGACTACACACGGTTTGACAGTAGCAATAGCTTTGCCGTGGTTTTGTACCCACTGGCAAAGCGCGGCATTCATTTCCAGTAGCTCCAGATGTGAGGAACTGGGGCGTGCTGGGGAACATCGTCTGCAGTGCAGGTGCTCCTGGTGGGCTGGGAGGGGAGGCAGGGCCAGCAGTGCTTCTGTTTGACAAACCCAGAGAAAGTACCTCAAGCTAGACTTGGTCTTAACTCATCTTTCATGGCAGAGAGCTAAGGAGAGGTATCAATCACAGATGATCCCAAAGGAAGATGGGACGTCTTAGGATCCACAATGCAAAGCCTACACACAGCTAAATCAGCCCTAGCCTGCTCTAGGGTTTCCTACGTCTTCACACTATACCTATTATTCTTAGCCAATTTAGTCTGGGTTGTTTTCTTCATTTTGGGGGGTTTGTTTGTTTCTCCCTGCTGTTCCTTGATGTCTCCAACACCATATCTCCACCAGGCTAGCGAAGCTGGCTTCTAAACAGAAACGTCAAGAATTGAGTACAGAAATTTTGCTATTTTTTCAGAGAAACTACTTCTATTTCATTTTAGCAGCCTTAGGGTCTTCAGTTGTAGGTTTTTTTAATAAGGTCAGTCTTCTTCCTGAAAAGTAACAGATAAAAGCAAGATACTATATTTTACTATAAAGCAAAACCACTTTACCTGTGAAGGCAATGAAACGGAGTGATTATATTAAGAACCGAAGAAAAATGCTGTAATAATAAGGAATGGACATTATGGGTAAATACTGCTCTGTGCAGCTATATCCTGGGTTTGGATCACACAAGCGGGACTGTGAGGAGCCGCCTGTACACTGTGTTTTGATCAGTGCTTGAAGAACTTTTTCAGATGTGCGCTGCAGGAGCGCTTCTATCACTGCATAGCTCCTGACAAGTGATCTAAAGGGAAGAGAGTAATTGTATGCTAGCTCAGAGATACAGATCATCAGCTGATTTTTGCTCTGAGATTTATATATGGATGACTGAAGAGGAAAATAGAAAGGGAAGTTAGAGTATTTTGAATATATTGAAGTTTCCTGCATCTTCGTAAAAGTAGGGCATATATGAAAAGGAGAAGTGTCCCACACTTGCATATTTGGATTTTACTCAGCAGCTACTCAGCTCTGTTGCTTTGCTGCGATTTGAAAACCAATGTTTTAATAATCAGTGAATAATTATTAGTTCTTAATTAATTAGTTAACGCTTTTTCACTTTTGATTCAGCCTAAGTACATATCAAGATTTTACAGTTGCACACGAATTTTCTTATTCATGAATAACAATTATAAAATCATGTTGATCAATAACAATGTTGAACTTTCAGAGAATACGAGTTCATAGTAAATAATAACCACAATACAGACATTCATTCTAATAATTTTATGGAGTAGTTAGATTTTAGTATGGTGTTTAAATGCTGAATTCTTTCAAAGGTTAAATGTAAACCTGGGAATGAGTAGTGCAGATACCTACCACAGTGTGTTTTTACACACAGATACTTCAAAATTTATTTGTCTTTTCCTTTCTGTTAAATCAGAGGTTTCATATATTATGTTTCAATGGTCATCCACTTGAAAAAAAGGCTGAAGAATTTGTAATTTCAGAAATAGAAAAATAGTTTATCTCATATTCCACAATTCAAACATGCATATTAAAAAAATTCTCCAAAGCAAACAGCTGTTCTGTGAGAATGAGGTCTCTTGTACTTCTGAAGACACTGGTACCTTGAAGAGTAGTTTTCATTCCTGTTATCATTGTGGGATACAGTGATTGCTGGTGTCAGTCTCTATACAGTTCCTCAGTGCTCCCATTACCATGTCGCTGAGTACCTTTCAAGCTCTAACATCATAAGATTATAATGGTTCATAATTACTTTGGGGGTTCTTGAAAGTTGGGGTTTTTTTCAGATGAAGGAAAAAGTGTTAATTTTAGATATCAAATAAAATAAAATTTAAAAAAAAGGAGGAGAGAGAACATTATCACATTCAGGAGTTGGAAAAAAATATTTTTCTACCAGATGCAAATTTCATTTATCTTGACATGAAGCAATCTATTTTAGGTTGCTGGCGGGGGAAGATTTTGAACAATTTGCGTAT
This sequence comes from Ibycter americanus, assembly GCA_035590275.1. Classification (NCBI taxonomy): domain Eukaryota; kingdom Metazoa; phylum Chordata; class Aves; order Falconiformes; family Falconidae; genus Ibycter; species Ibycter americanus. The sequence goes on from JAVJGI010000037.1 coordinate 20,061,589, forward strand.
TGTTGTTGAATACCTATAGACATAACTATGCATGATGAAAAACCTAAGCATTTGATCTAAGAGATAAGAAAAAATTAATAATGTTGAAAAGGCTATTGTTTAGGTAGCATTTGCTTTAGGTATAGTTATGCATTTATAAATGTCAACAATAATATATATATAAAACAATGAAGGATCTGCTTTCTGAATTGTCAAATAAGTTAAAAAGCACCATTAAATTAAGCCAAAGATAAAAGTAGAACTTTAAATAACTATTTACTTGTTTTTAAATACTTCTAATATCTCTTTTCATGGGTCAGCTAAAGATACAGTTTACAAAGGAATGTAAGGATGCAGAAGTGTACATCTCTGGTATAATATTTGCTTCATACGTTTTTGACAAATATACAGACCCTGTTTTACTTACTTGCTTTAACCAGAATCTGTCACCTAATAAAATTATCATCCTTCATTTAAATTTTGGAATTTCCCAGCCAGCAGCCAGCTCAGAGGTAGGTGCTCTACAGACTTAGAGAACTGTGGCCTATTCTGCAATTCCTGTCCTTAGTCATGGCAGCCCAAATGCTACCCTCACCCTCACCTTGCCTTTTTTTCCCCAATGATAAAACTGTCTGCATTTTCAAAATATGTGCACATTAAAGATGAAGCTATCAACCCCTGTAATTTTCACCAGAGATATCACTACTTTTTTTCCCAAGAATCCTTGCAGACCAAACCTACTTGATGGCCATTTGGCTGACACCTAGAAAATGCTTCACAAGGGAAATTTTTGACCCTAAGATTGATCATATTAGGGCCTTTTGTGTAACAGGATGACTTGATTTTCATCATCAAAAAAAGAGATTTTTAGCAATGATCCAATATTTATGCTGTCGTGGAATACGGAAAGCTCTTGGGTGTTGAGCTACGGAGAAGGAGCGGGCAGGAGTAATATTGTAAGGAAGATACTGCACCTGCAAAGGGTAGAAGGAGTGTAAATCCACTTGTGCTGTAGTGTAGCATATCCAGACTCTGAGTCAAATTATCCAGACATCACCACCTCAGAGCATGAAAAACTGGGGGAAGAGCACTAGCTTCTTCATGTAAGAAAAAATGAAAGAAAAAAATTACTTACATGTGTGCTTAATAATTTTCCCTCTGTTAAGAACAGTTAAAAAAACTATCTCCTCCAGTTTGATTTTGCATGATTTGTTATTCAGATTTTGCTCATTAATCTATGGTGGTTAATCTGGTTGGTGTACTATGTTGTATTTATTTAGTTATGTCTTACACTGAGAGGCTGAGCCTGTCATTGATGTTGTTTAGTCTTCCGCAAAATACCAAAAATTCGAGTGGCAAATGGATTATCTCATTGTTACAGAGAAAATGCACAGTCCTAAATGCTATAATATAATGAAGATGAAATTTGGCATTCTTTGCTTTTACTAATCTGCAGTCTATCATTTCAGTATATTAGAACAGACATGTCTTTCTTTACTATTTAATCAAGTATCTAAAGATATTAAAACTAGAACAAGTTAAGGGCTTTTAATAGACTCTGAAAATACAGCAATTTCAAGATGGTCCACATTAATTATTCTTTAATTAAATGCAGTATGTTAAGCCTAAAGAAGTGCAGAAATTTGGTTTGAAAAAAGGGCATAGGGATCTATAGAAATCAAACCTATTAATAAAGCTTAATTTGTTATATGGAGAAGGGAAAGAGACACGATGAACTGTATCATACTTGAAGCAGAGAGGAAAGACAACTATGTGATTAAGGACAGGAACAGAAAACCCACAAATCTGTGATTCAGGAAATGGCTACTGAGCGAGTTGACTATGCCAGATTTAGATTTTCAGACTAATCTAAAGAATTAAAAAAAAAAGAGTGAAATCTGTTTGTAAAGGCAGTCATGACCTTGGGTCTTTTAGGTTTCATTCAAGAGAAAAGGTTGTGTTTCATAAAAGCTTTATAAGTATAAAACAATATGTAAGACTTACCTTGTGGAGACTAAATCCTTTTGCATTATAAGGTTTATACAGCGGTGTCACAACCTTGCTCTGAACATCTGAATATTGCATTATAATATACAGCATCTGATCATATAGGTGAATATAAGTAATAAAACCTAGGGCTCATAAACTCTCTCAGACTGTGTACCTGTGCTGCATTTTAATACCATCTCTCTACTTTCTGTATCATTAAATCTGACACACCAGATTTTATTCCCTTTAGTAGTGTTGTTAGGTTGACTGCCTACTAAATATGAACCATAAGTGAAGATGACTTCACCTTGGTACTGAGCTTTCTTTGCTTCAATTAACTTTAGTACTTACCTTGCTTCAATTAACTTTGCAGGATCTGTGAAAAGGTCTCCTTATTATTGTGAGATATTTCGCAAAGGAAGAAAAAATGTATTTGGGAGTACACAGTGATACAGAAATGAATTAAAAGAAATGGCATCTTTTAGTAAGTAGCAGCAGTTAAAGGCCATATTTAAGTAATAATAATTGTTATAATCTGGTTTTAGTCCCTCTTTAAAACCTTATTCTCTTGCTTAACCATCTACAGACTGTCTTAGGACAAAAGCATCTTTGCCTGTCTTGTTCCTGTGCTCCTTGTTTACTTTTATTTCTTTGAAATCTCAGTGATGAACTGATTTTAAACGTTTTGGTCTCCAGACTTGGTTAACTTGCTGCTGTAAGTCTGAGCAGGAATTTTGATCACAAATGTTGATAACTCAGTGTGAAAGCCAGCAATGGGGGAATTTGGGAAATGCAATTAAGAAGCCAAAATTATTTTTGAGCTATCATCCAAAGGCTGTTTTAGAAGGCATACATTCCTTGAGATATAGGCATTTGTTTTCCAACGGGAAAATACAAGATTGAGGTTATGCAGAATGTGAATGAGTTAGAATGAGCTAATAAATAGAAACACCAAATACCCATGATCTAACTTCAGCCCTTGATTCTCACCCCAGGCAAATATTCAGTGGAACTGGTACATCTCAAAGGAGAGTTTGTTTGAAACAGTGACAAAGACTAGGACAGATATTTGAAATATCTAAAAAAATTGTTGAATTGCAATCTAAAGGAAAAGCTGCCTCATTTTAACAAATTTCTCATCCTTGCGAAGTTTGAAAATTTAAAGTCTTCTGTCAATCTCTCTATTTTGCTGTGTCTTTTTAATCAACAGATTATCTAAATAAAGATGTTTCTTCTTTTCTAATATGGATATTTTCTATATATCTTATTAATTAACAAGTGCCTTGCTCATCATCAAACCATGACTCACACTAGTAATTTCTTTCTTTATTAACCTTTGTCTTTTCCTGCTGTTCTGTATGGGCCTAAAACACTTAAATTAACCTGAATGTAGCTATTCATCGGGTAAGATTTTTAGGAAATCGATATTTTTTTTATTAAATGTACTGTACCGTATCAGAACCGTGCTCTCTCTACTTGTTTTTCAGTGCTCGTTTCTGATATTTTTGCTTGTTTTCAAGAGCACATTAACAGGTCCTTGCAAAATACCAATATGCTTTGCCTTATTCTTGCCCTTTTTTAATGTTATGTTTGTTGTTTTGTTGTGTTTTTTTTTTTATTGTACATAATCTTAGGACTCTGTCTTTTCAGATGTTCTTGCTAACACACCTTATCGCATATCATGAAGACTCCCAAGCTTAGACAACTCAGAATGTGAAAAGGACTTCTACAAAGTTTTTTCATGTTTGTGTTATTTTATGGACTTTGACTGCCTGATAGCTGTGAGTATTTAACTTTCAGAGTTTCCTGTTTTCTTGTAACACTTTTTGCTTTGCTCTTTCTTGCCAAGCTCATTGCTGCCTAAGTTATTTACATGTTCAGTGTTCAGTTTTGTTCAGCAGGGAATTCCTGTAACGTATACATGGACGTTTTCCGTTAGCTGGTATTGCATTTGATTTCGCTATATTTTGCACTCTCTATTTCAAGAAAGTAACAGTGGAATATTCTGAACCGAGAAATATCTGTTTTTCCTTACATACTCAGTTCATTTTCCTTGTATTCACCTGTCTGTCTAGCTGTCATGGTGGAACTTCAGAAATAATCCAGCTGCAATGAAAGCATATAGGTGCTTTCAGATTAGTTTCTAATATATTATTTATGCATTTTTTTTTCCTCAAGTTGGCCTGCACACAAGAGATATCAAGCAAAACCACATTAGTCATTTTCCTTTTCCTTTCTAGATCTGCAAAACTTTGATATTCCTTCAGTTGCTGAGTAGGCTCTTGTCCCGTCCACATTCCGAACTCTGACAACTTGTTTAACAGCTCCAGTTAGTCAGAAATGAATTTGAAAAGAATCTTCTCCTCACTCTTATAGCTCTGTGTTTCTGTTCAGTACTTCTGATCAAATACTTCTTTCCACAGTAGAAAGCTACTGCCTTTACCACTGAATGCTGTGCATTTGTTCTCTGTGGTAAATAATCAGTTGGTCTGTGTGCTTTGGAGGTTTGCTGCCTTTCTCTTGTTACAGCACATCAAACTTAACGAAAAGAAAGTTGATGAATGGATCTGGATCTGAATGTATGGCCCAGATTTCAGTCGTGCAATATCACACACGAAAAAAGGGTTTACTCTGCTGGAAATCAAAGAGAGGCAAGGCGTTATTCTTTGGTGGCACATGACAGGCTTCATTCAGTGGTTGATGTGTATTAACTTGGGTTTGAACCTAATTGAAAATCAACTGTTCGTCTTTGTTAATTTCCACGTGGTTTAGCCAATAAATGCTTTGAGGGTAGATATTTCTTTAGCGAGACAATAACCAAACACACGGCAGATGTTGGCTACCATCACTGGGATGTTTAGATTCATGAGTAGCCTGTGGGAAGCTATCTGAGCATAATGCCACACCATTGATGGCCCTGGCAGCACCAGGTCACTTGCTGCTGACCAGAGCCTTTAAACAAGCCATTCTGTCTTCTATGTAAGAAATCACTGGAAACGTGATATTTGAAAGAGAAATTCATTGTATGCTACTTCAGAAGAAAAAGTAGGTTTTAGGATCAAAACTGACACATGCAGCTATAGAAACTATTTCTACTGTTTAGACTCATGTAACCCTCTTTCAGCCAATCTACCTTATACTTTAAAGATTTCCCACCCCCCTTTTTTTTTCTTCTTTTTTCTTCAGCAAAGTAAACGGAAGAATAGCAAGGAATGAGGGTTTGATAAATATATCATTTTCCCTTGGATGTTTTAAAGCTTAAATAGCTAGGCTATTACACAGTCTTCTATGTGTCTGTAAAGACTTCAACATTCTGCACCTAACCTAGGTACTCTTGATGCAAAATGTGTTTAAAAATTATTAATTTTTTTTCTTCAAATTTTTTCTTCTTTTTTTAATATTACATCTGAGAAGAGCTGCTGTTGTGTTAGGTTCTTTCCTCGTATCTAGACTCCTACCTGTCTGGAATTCTAATATAAAGAAAAGGACATATCAGTAAAAATTATAATTCATAATAATTATATAGAATAAGAAGGTTATAACCTTATATATGTATGTATGTTATAACCCTCGTATATATGTGTATATATATATGTAATATATATGTATATACATATAATATATATGACCTACACATTTCATCCCACAGGGCACAAAATCATGACCTGAAAAAAGTACATGTATTTCATTGCTCTGTTTTCTATGGTACTGTTTATGGAATGTTTGAATCAAAGTATTGATTATAGCGATTTTTGTGATTTTTGGTGAGAGAGGTAGCTGTGGATGTATGAGAGACTTGTTTACAGCACAAGTGTGTAAGCACATTTTGAAGCAACAAGGAAGAAATATGAGAGAGATAATACGGAAAATATAATAGTGAATTCAAGAAGATTAACTATGACTACCTTTTCAAACAAAAAAGTAATAAAGCAGCAGAATAGTTAATTATATTCTAGTTTAAAAATATTATGTCATATTTTCATATTATTATGCTTTTACCAGTTGTGTCCTACTTCTGTACTGCTATTCTGTACTGTTGTCTTGGTTTGCAAGACCTGTGCTTTGGGGTTTTTTTCCCTCAAGGTGAGCTTTATGCTTTTAGAGAGTTCTAATACATAGCTATGAAGCACGAAACAATGTTCAAGTCTGTTGGTCATATATAAACAACCGGTATTCAAAGGATGACATCTGTTATGACTTCCAAAATTTGAGAGGTGGTTTTTTTTTTTTCAAAGTCAGTGTTCCCAATCTCTCTCAAGAACAATGTTTGGGAATTTGCTTTGTAGGTTGTTTTGCACATGGCTTGCTTTTTCTTATTGAGATGCAGTTCTCCTCATAAATCTACCCGTGATTTGTGTCTTGTAATTGTTTCTATATTTTATAGAAGGATTTATTATTGTTAGAGTGTAATGCAATTATTGATTGTTGTGTTTGCTAATCTTTGCCAGTCTTGCATTTGGTTGCCTTCATATTTCTGAAATAATTTCTTCTGCTTGACTAAAGCAGAACACATCCTGTATTTGAAAATATGACCTCTCTTGAGCAGAGTTGGCTTTCCCTTTCAAGATAATTAACATTCAATGATACATTCCTGAATGGACAGTGTACAAGGTATATAGTGTTGAATGAACAACTTTGTTTTCCCTCCTGTACTCAGAAAGATCAACTATGTAATTAATGTGCTCAAGTAGCTGTGGTCTAAGATAAGAAAAGTCAATCCAAATGTGTGTTAATAGCTTCAACTTCAATTAATTTTCATCAGACTGTCATATACCCCCCAGTGGCCCAAATACTATTGGAAGATGGCTGTCTGTGTATTTTTTTAATGAATTGACCAGATTGAGAAATAAATCAGGAGAGTAGCATACAGAAACCTTTATGAAAATGTAATCAGGCTGTTTTCCCCGTGCTATATCTGATCATTTTGTATTTAGTATAGATGTCAGCCACTCCTTGAAATGAGGACAAAAATGTATGGAGGAGGTAATATTCAGTTTTGTTTGTACTAGAGATTTTTTGGCAAATTATTTTCCTGGCAGTTTGTTAGCAAGCAGTGCATCAGATTTTTAGGGTATTTTTGCTCAGAAAGTGTAGGCTGTGTTGGCACTTGACATAGCAGGTATCATCAAGAAAAAAGTGACTTGCTTGTAATGGAGAGAAATAGTATAGGACAAGCAAAGTCAAATTTTGTCTTGCTTTCTGCTTAACTCCCTCAGAAAGGCCGGTGCCTTTTTTTTGGAGAAAAGAGTTTCCTGTCTTTATCTGTCCAGCTTCATCATGGTCTTTAGACTTCTTCACTGTTGAACCGCAACTACTTCTGCATAGTATGTGAACTCCAACTTCGCAAGTATAAAACCAAATGTGTGATGTTTACTGACTTCTCTTTCCTGGCTGTAATTAGCCATATGTTTGAACCTGATCTTCCCCATTCTCTAAACATCTCCCTCCTTAAGCTGACTGCTTACCCGCTGGGAGGCATGTGAGATACCTTGCCATCCCACTGGTGTGCCTCTGACTTCCGAGAGAGGTCTGAGACGTGAGAATGTAAAACTACACTTTACCTATTGTAGCCCGTACAACTCAAACCAGAATAAATTAGTTTTGGTATGAGTATTTTGTGACAGTCTAATCAAAGTAAAACAGAAATGTTGCCGAGGGAAATAATCTGCAGTGTATCATCAAACCCATGGCATACATGGTTTTACTTTGAGTTCCTTATTTTTAGTCATGTTGAACACTACTGATTCCAGACAAAATCTGGGGTCCAGCAAGTATATTGTTCTGCAACTTCATACATGGACAATACTATTGCATGAAGTATGGTTATTGATTTATGCCATTTTAAGTATAAATGTTTTCTAATGAATTGGAATGTCTTCAGAATTTTGGCTGCAACTGTACGGGCATTTTGGTTCACACAGCAGTGCATTTTGAAGCGAGTCTCCCACTTACCTGATTTACTGCATGTTGGTTTGTCTCATAACGACGAAGATTCAGAGGGTCATAAAGGTTCAGAGCCAGCACCAGTGCTGAGAAACTTGTTGAAAGAATTTAATTGAAAAAGATCTAATTGCAGTGTCCTGCAACATTGTGTTCACTCTTAAAATATATATATGTATATATATTTAAAACGCAGAGATTTTCGGTCTGCCATATTAAAGTACTGCTTCTCAGTCTTCCGACACAAAGGCTGGAGTGTGAGCTGCCCCAAGAGCTATTTGAATGGAAAGGGTTTGCTGGAAGGAGACAAGATGAAGCAATTTTTAAGGGACAAGCCTAAGTTAGAAATGTTTCATTGTTCTAAATGAAATCAATATTCTAATGAATGAGTAATTTAAAGTTACTCTGCAGTATTCAGGCTTCTGTAGTAAATTGTCAAATCCAGAATGTACTTTCAGCACGAAAGAAAAGCCTCTCAGAAAACATTAAGCTGCAGCTAAGATGAAGCAGAAGAGCAAAGATGAGATATTTATGTGAAAGGCTGGCACACACTCGTTAATACTTACCCCTGTGTATTTGCAGCTGCCAAGTGACTTACGAAGAATAATAAATAATGGGCATCATTTCAGTCTTTTTTTCTCCTTGCAGCTGATGCACATCAGAGATACAGACTTCCAGTATAAGAGGTGAAGGTGCTGAAGCAATTGTTTAAGCCCCCTTCTGCTTCCCAGTCCTGAACTGGTCACCCTTGCTGCAATTCAGACCTGTCTGGGAGCACTGGGAAGTGTGGTGGACACTGTGTACTCGGCAGTGGAGCATCCTCAGAACACGGCTCCCTGCTGTAACACAGGAAACTTTTTTCCTCTTCCTCTGCCAGAGCAGTTAGTCAAGGTTACTGTGTTTAAAAGCAGGTTATGAATGGTACACGATAGTCTTTCCATTTCAGAGCTATCAGCCAGGGAGATGTGCTTCATTAGTCTCAATAATTATCAGAAATAATGATGAAAAATAATCAGCAAGGCAAGGGGAAAGGGACCCATCCTGCCTCCAGCCTTGCTGTCAGTGGTCATTAGAGGGTCCTCCCACAAAGAAAAGTGTAATTCTTGGTTTATGTCTCTTAGCTTAATTCTCTGTTGTCCCAGTATATCCAAATGCTTAGAAGAAAGGAGATAAGGATGAGTAAGAGAAAGCTTATTTATATATAACCATGATTTTTCTTCACTAATGCCAGATGGAGTATCTTAATAATGCGATAAACTAATAGAGCTGAATTGCTGCACTGAATTTTTATGACACAAAGCCAACCTATGTTAAATCATATGTGGGCTCAAACACAGGGAGCTTTAATCTAAATGTATGAATCTTTTTGCTGCAACAAGTGAAAGCAAATTGTTCTAGCTCACTAATTAAGATTTATTATACCAACTTTTGATATTTAAAAAATATTACATAAAGAAATAACAGTAAAACCTACAAGGGATAAGTATGCTTTTCACTTGTACATTAAATGTATTTCTGTCAATCTCTGTTGATCTTCCTATTGACACAAGTACATACATAATGTACTTACACAGCAAATCTCACCAGTCTGAGGGGTGGGAGAAAGACTTGGTTTATTCTAGATGTATATTTGAGGTGTTTGAAGTGCCTTCAGTCTGTGCTCTGCTACTGTTGACATAATACACGAAGGCAACTTGACGTAAGGTCATAGAACGTAGGATTATTTGACTTTTTTTCTTGCGGGGGGGGGGGGGGGGGGGGGGGGGGGGGGGGGGGGGGGGGGGGGGGGGGGGGGGGGGGGGGGGGGGGGGGG
>JAVJGI010000037.1:20071409-20214728 GCA_035590275.1 Ibycter americanus
CGCGGGGAGGCCGGGCAGGCCCCGGGGGACACAGGGAGGGCAGCCAGCCTCCCCCCACAGCCGCTCTCCTATCGAGCAAAATACACTTTGTTCCAGATGTGAACTTTGAGGTAACATTTTTTTTTTAAACCGCCGGCCTTTGGCTGGGAGCAGAACCGCAGTGAGAGGTGGCCGCTGCCTCCTGGCAGCAAATGCCAAAGTTCCCAAGGTTGCGGTCAGTGTAACTGTATTTCAAAGTTGTCCTTTGGAAAAGGGAAAGTCCCATATTTTTCACTTACTTTTGCAGGTCCGGTCAGAGATACTGTTATTAAACAACGATGAGGCTAAATTCTGGTCCTGATTATGCAGGTATTTCTTTTCTTGGAAGAGCTGTTCCCTTCCACATCGCTCTAAGTGGGAGAAGAATTTGCTTCAACAAATACGCTCTTTTGTTTCGAAGTGTCAACTTCGAGGAGGGTTTGGTTTCAAAGGAACCATGTAGTAGTTTATGTCTCTATCAAGTCCTTAAGGATTGTGGTTCTGTTCCTAATAGTAGATCTGTGAACACTACATCAGAAATGACAGCGCTTTTCTGGATATTATTATTCCAATAAAATAAACTGTTCCTGGATACATGACTTCCAGGGCACGGAGAGCAGAGCTGTGTGGGAAGATTTGTTAGAAATAAGATACAGCTTAGAAGTTCATTTATCTACGTTTAAAAACAAACGCTAAAACAAACACGCAAACAAACCCCGAAAAAGCCCTACAATGCTTTTACTCCTAAAACACTTTAGTTTTGCGCCAGAATGGCGATTTTCAATTTTGCCAAAACAGCAAAAGATTTAACTGGAAGATTTCTCTGGAAGTAGCTAAATGTTGCCTTGTAAGTCAGTTTATTAAATTATTCCAAATGCTGTTGAAAAAATACCACTTTTTGCATACCAACACAAAGAATTTGGCAGCCTCACTAACGTGGAATTTTTTTTCTTTGTTGTATGATTATATGTTCCTTATTGTATTTGGGGGTGTCTCCCGAGAGGAGAGATGGTACCGTGCCGTTAGCCTGCCCCGCTGTGGGAGCAAGCCTGGGAGATGCCAGCCCCCTGCTCCGTCTGCCCTGTGTGGAATGGGAACGCGGAGGGAAAAGGCTGTAATACAGATATCAAGTGGCTTTGGTGGTAACAAAACTTTTCTGAAATTCTAGATTGATTTCTCGAGATATTAGAGCCTGCAGTACTTTGGGAAAAGTTCCAGCTTTTGAGAATGTTGAAATGCTGTTAGACATGTTCTGAATTTGTGGTTAACTTGGAGCTGCCTGAACCTTGTTTTAATACTATATGGATCCCTTTAACCCCTGAACCATGGCAGAATAAGGCCCTAAGCTAACAAAATAACTGTGAGTGCCCTGTTCCAAATTGTTCACATTTATAATGGCACTGGAAATATTTCTATGGCATGTGTGTGTGACATTTGCTAAAATTTTATTAGACCTACAGTTGGAAATTAATTCACAGAGGGCAGAAGCAGGAAAATCTTGATGAACCGTTAATCAACCCCTTCTTAACAGCAAAACCAGCCACATGTTTATATAACAAGTTGAACGCATTCAATGATAATTTTCTTTATCTGGAAGTACTCTCTCTGTTTCAGAGTAACGGTGAATGCAATTTGCTTATTATTACTACTTACAAAAATATGTTTGTTTAGTCTTTTATTTTTTATAGCTCTTACTGTCTGGGAATACTCAGGCGGCTTTGTCTTGTGTCATAAATGATAATACTTCTTTATACACGCATGCACGTATGTAGGCAAATGCGGGGGCACCTGTGGGTATTTATAATACTTCCGAGTCACGGGTTAGGGAGTTCAGCCTCTCTCCTAACGTTCATCATCTCCTGTGTTTGTGAACCAAAACTGATCTCGTTTCACGTGAGGGATGTTTCAGCTTTTACAAGTTGTGGGAGCAAGGGAAAGCTGCACATCTGTGGGTCCATTTGAACCCCGCTGCAAGCTTCTGGGCCGAAGTCTGGGCACCATCCACCTCCTGCACTTTCCTCTTCTGGCCCCGCTTCACCAGGCTGGAAGAGTAAATGGTATGCTGGCGCGCCAGGCTGGCTCAGCGGGGCAGCAGCCGCGGGTGAATCAGGCCCCCTATTTCTGCTGAAGTGGAAGATGGCAGAGCACATGTGGCAGTCTTCTACTGTGGATTACTGCTAATCCTTTAGTTGGTGGACTGATTTAAAAGTTATCAATGGCTAGTGTATATTACCAGTATGTATTCCTAAACCAGTGACTGGTGACTCAGTAACATCATAAACCCTGGGGCAGTTCAGCAGGGGGGTGTGCATCGTTACTGACCGCTTGTGTGGGTGAAGGGATTCTGAGCGTGCCCAGGAGACCTTGGTTATAAACCCCCTTAGTTACTGTACATTGTGTGCAAAAGAGCCACTTGTGTTTTAATCTAAATAACTTGAATGGTTCATTATGGGCCAACACGGACTGAGGAATTGCAAAATGCTGGGCTTTATCCAAATTTGTTCCCGACTAAAAGACCCTCTTCAAATGTTATATATATGTTTGCTCTGGATTGGGTTTATTTGATTGTTCTAAACACCAGTTGTGTATACCGTGCTTTACGGACACTTAGCGATAACAGGCTACCAGTATGAGAGACTGCCTTGCGTTCAATGCAAACACAATACAGCGTACTGCAATACAGCACAACACAAGGAAGGTATTCTAATTTTCTTGCATTTTCAGCTTGCTTTCCATTAATTTATGAGACGTTCTTAGTCTATTTTTATTTGAATATATCTGTAACAGTTGGTTTGAGAGGTGACAAGCCTCTGGTTCCAGATGCCTGATATAGCTGTGTCTATTTAGCCTAGAACTGTGCCCAAAATCTGCTGAGTAGGGGCTGGCCCCTGGAGATTTCTGCTGCCTCCATTTACCCACGCATGAAAAACGCAATCCAAACATCTCTTTTGGTGTGACTTTCCAGCCTCAGTTAGGCCTGAAAAAAAGGTGCGGAAATTAATTCGAACCTAAGCAATGTCTTACTTTCTGATCCTCTTACATTTCATCTGAACCATTTTGAAAAAAACTTGAAAAAAAATTTACGCTTTGTGGAAGTGAATTTAACTGGAAATAAGCACGGAAAATGTGAGGTAAAGAATCTCAGCTGTCTCGTGGCAGATTTCAAGCAGTTTTTCTCAGTGAAATTAGCAGAGTTTGTAAAGACAATTTCAGGTCACTTAATCATCAAAGGGTTAATTCTAATTTTGAACTTCCCAAATGTCAGTGCTCTTCTATCCAAAAATACAGCAACTGGCTTTATCAACATATGCTTTTCATTACCTACAAGACTTACAATATTTTTGGTGTCTGTATCAACTTGATTCAATTACTGGTACCATTGCGAGGGAACATTACCTCCAGGGAAAAGGGGGTGAATGCATCAGTGCCCATGGATACAGTGTACAGAGCAGATTAATATAACAGATTTACATCAAGACTGCTGACTCCATTACTTTAAAACTCCTGTAATTGACTTTTTTAAAAATGACATTAGCATTTAAATGGTACTATCGTTACAAGGGTGAAGGTTCAGCAGAATATGATCAATTTATTGAGCTCTTCAAATGTTCTTTTGATATTTATTTTTTGTTGTCATGCTGGAGGGTTTTTTAGTGTTTTGTGAGACACAAGAAAAAGTCTATACCATTGAGATCTTGGTCTATGCAGCTACTGAGTAGAAATGCATGAAAAGCTTACCTAAAGCAGGGTGTGACCTACTCAGAGTTACCTTTCTCACCTTCATCCCCCACACCTTGCAGCTTTTTCTGATGTGTAAAATTCCGGTATGACAGAAAGAAATAATTTACAGAAGCTGTGTTTGGTCTGTGAGAAGAGACCAGTGTTTGTGCTTCTTACACAGAAAATGGCCAGGGAGATTATCCACCATGAAGTCCCTTTTCAACACTACACGTCAAAATTATTTCCGTTGCATTCAAAACAGCCAGCCACCAGTTCAGCCAGTAGGGCTACTATGTCGAGGCACTTTTGCCAGATATTTCACATTGGCTTGGGAGAATGATATGCTCTGTATGCCATTGCCTTTTGGGAAGAGTTGCATGCCTAATGCTCTGCGTACCTTTTCAGCATCTCAGCACAGTGCAGGTTTTCTGCTGCGACATTTGTTCTGCAGAAGGTCTGTCACAATCTCACCTGCAGGCTCTCAGGCACGGGCAGTACTTGCCCGCAAGTGAGGAGCTCCGCGTTCCGCACAGACAAAAATGAGTTTTGCTGCACTAACAGAAATTTGGAATGGTTTCGTTAAAGCAAATGACTTAACCATGGTAGTAAGTGCTCAAGAGGGTCATCTTACAACACCTGGCACTTTGTGGTTGTAACTCATTAAAGACTGAATTATTGTAAAGAAATGTTGTTCGGGATGCCTAACAATTCAAGTGCACGGCTGAAAAGCATGTTGTGAAAAATCCCTTGTAGACAAACTTAAGAGGACACAGCCTGTTCTCATGGAAATTCTAACCCAGAAGTCTGGAATGGCCCACAGCTGATGCCTACCTGCAAGATTAATCCCCAGTAGTCAGCACTGATATACATATCTTTCTAGATAAATATGTGTATCTATACCTGAGTGCAAGTGTGTATGCCAATGTATCTATCAAATCGGTTAATTCTAGTCTAATATTCCGACGTCATCTGTGAAGTAAAGTTTTGGAAATCTCTGAAGACGGATCAAGGACTACCCATGACACTGAAATGGCCTGAGAAGGGCATCTTTTTCAAGCCTACAGGCGATGCAAATAGTGGACGTTTGAGAGTAGATCTGCGGTACCTTACTCGAACATCCCCATTTGTGTGTAAACAGGTTTTAAGTCTTTTCCTCCCAAGCCATCTAAAGTCACAAAACCAAGCACGAAAATGTAACAGTCTGTGGGGATGTGCTGAGTCTACTTTGTTTTCTTCAATTTTAAAAAGCAAAATCTAAAAGAAGAAGGATAGAACAACTGCATTGATTTTTTTTTTACAGTTTTAATCGGTGGCTCTTTGACTGCTGCTGCTACACATGATGGATCCCAGTCCCATTCTGTGTGGGAAAGCAGGTCTGGGACGCAGCGGCAGAGTTCAGACTACAGTGGCAGTAGGTAACTCAGTATCCCTCCTGCTTGCCTCACTATAAAAATGCTTCGTAATGACCCAGTTCGACCCTGCCAGTTCTCTCTGACCTCCTCCTTTTCAGGATGCTGCTTAATTTGCACTAATTACATTCCATTCTGACAGGAACTTGGACATTGTCTCAGGCTTTCAGGTATTTTCACTGCCATATTCCAATACAGAGTACTCTTGAGGCTGAGTACAAAAATGGCAATAAGTAATTTATGAAAACACACTTGGTTTAATATAATACGTAAGTAGCTTGCATGTAGTGGAATCTATATGCATAAATACCCCTTCAAGTTTGACTTTGCTTTAATCGTGAATTCTTACTAGGATTCAGGAGGTCTGGTTAAACCCAGCAGTAGCAGATTTGAATAATTAATACATTCATTGGCTTTGGGGTTTTGTGGTTTGTTGGTTTTTGTTGATTTTTTTTTTTTTTTTTTTTTTTGTTTTGTTTGCCTCCAGAATCCCAGGTTAAATTCCTAATAACAATTCTGGTGTTGTTGACCACTACAGAAAATTCTGCTTCAAAGAGCTCACTAGCATAGGAAAGATCTTTGGCAAAAAGGAAAACTTAAGGGACAGGTTTGGCTTTGCTTCTTCTAAAATCAAAGTTGAGTGGGGGTGTCTGTGTGTATGTACGTGAATAGATAGATGGAGAAATATTCTTTCAAATGGTTTTTTTGTTTTACAACAGAATGAATGAGAAACCTGTCCAACAAGTTGTTTGCAGAATTGAACTGTCAAAATGTCTGCTTTGGCCTAAATATAGCGTTTTTACTGAGGAAGGATCGGGGGCTCTGGCACAAGTGTGTGTGAAAGAACACGGGACTTCTCTCCCTTGCTTTGCATTAATACGCTTTCTGTTCCCTGCTCTGCTGATTTGCACGGAGTTTGTCAGCCCAGAACCCTCTGCATGGTGCAGAAAAATTTCATGAACAAAACATTCTGGATGCTTTCCTCCTCATTTGGGCATGTGCGTGATATTGAGGATGGCTCAAAACCTGTGCCTGCCCGTTTCAGCATCACCAGGTCACAATTTCCTTTTGCAAAGAGCAGGTAGAAACCGCTTGGTATTTCCAGCAATGTGGCAGCAACACAACCCTGCCGTGGCACAGCCAAGGAGCCGCTCCTGGGGCTGGGAGGAAGGGACCGCTCTCCTTATGGAAGCAGATCTCCCTATGAAGTCTCAAAGCGACGGATAAAAAAGTATCAAGCACATGCCAAGGCTTTGTATTACTTTCAAAAGAATAAGATACGAGCCATTGTTGGAGCTGCACTAAGGCTTTTAGGCACAGACAGTATCAGTAAAGTAGTTGCATGTTTCAAAATATTGTATCATTTTAAAGTGCAGCACACATTAGATCAGTGAAATGGGATACGCCAATTTGAACTGTGTCATATAATGCAGCTCTGTGTTTGGAGAGACAGAGGCACCCCGGACCCAAAATCCCTGGAGCTGTCTTTCAAAGAGTGATAGTTACGGAAATTAGCAGTGCAGAAATCCATACTAATCATTCATCGGGAGTCTTATTAACTGTCTTACCAGTGTTATTAGGAGAGGGCCCGGCCCCCGAGCGGGGCAGCGGGGCAGAAGGCTGCCACTCCCGAACCGGCACCGCCGGCTTCCCTTCCGCATCTCAGCCTCTTGCTCACAGCGGGAATCGTTTTGTAAACTGTCGCAGCACCAGGGAAAAAATGACCTCATCTTTACGTAAACTTAAGCGACACCTTGTGCCAGAGAATCTGATGCAGAGCGAAGGAGGTGAGACTCAGCCTTGAGGATGAGCTCCTCCTGCTCCTCCGTGAGCACCTCGGGGCCGGGGCGAGAACGTGGAGAGGACTCTGGTTAGTGGCAGGGGCGGCTCAAGCGTGTTAGTGCCGGAGGCTGGTGCTTGCTTTAAATAGTCGTGGCTGTACATGCTGAGCGCCCTGAACTCGTAGGCTGTCTCTCTAAATTTTGTATTTAGTACACTGGGAGTTACCATAATGTCTCTACTTACTGACAAACTTTACCTACCTAGGAAAAAAACAGTGATCTTCATCCCAGCTGAGCTTCTCATAGGGAATTTTGCAATAAGCTTTGCCCTTAGTTTTATCAAGTGATTTTGGAGTATCAACTTGAGACCTATTTTTTAGGAAAAAGAAAGCCTTACTGTTTCAGAAGGGTGAGTTTCAAGTTTGACCCTTGGTATTCCCATCTGATGTGAGTTTAAAATGAAAGAAAATTAAATTACACACTTGGGTTCAAGGTTTTGAGTCTGTGAATCTTACTCTAGCTAGTATCTCCACCATAAGGGAAACAAAGAACATAGAGGAGATAAATAATACTTGAAAAAGACAGAATCTTTTTTGTCTGCTTCTTTATCTGTAGTTTGACTGTGTTCCTTAAGTGTTGAAAGGGGCACTTTCTTGGCAAGTATGACACAAATAACCTTCACCCTTGACTGCACTGTCTGAGACGGTTATAAATTTGAGGATAAAGAACGTGAACAAGAGTTACTTTATATGACATTTTCTCATGATAACAGGGGATGGAGAAATGAATGAGTATTCCCGTCGCACTTGTCCTGAGATTGTTTTGTCAAACAATCGGATTTATAGCCCGGCACTTCGTCTGTGTCGCAGTGAGTTGCCTCTATGGGTTCTGGTTTGTGTGCTGCAGCGCGGAGCCTGTGCAGGCTGGGTGCTGTGTGGTCCCAGTCAGCCTGTTCCTCAGTCTTGTCCTGTTACGTGCTTACGTACCCGTAGCTGATTTTCCTCCAGAGAGGGCTGCACTGTGGCGGTGGGCAACCCCAGCCCTTCACAAAGCAGAAGCAAAGCATCTGAGAAAAGGAATTGGAGATCTGGTGGCACAGTGGTGTTGAGTAGTAAAACCTCCTAAGTGGTTGCACAAGTGAAGTATTTCTGGGTATGAACGCAGGTTTTGTTGTAGTAGTCCCACGAAGATAGGTTTGTGCAGTCCTTTGTATGAAACTCTGGAGAGAGATTCCATGAAGGAATTGTGTGCCCAGCCAAGGGGCAAGCCGCCTAATTCCTTGGAGCCATTTGGAAATCTCAGCCTCAGTATTTAAATAATCTGATCTGGTAATCTTGTGCCCTCCGCTGGGAGCAGGGGAGGAGTTGTCTTGTCATGAGACAGCTTAGAAGAATCATTTTTTCTAAGAAAGTGTTAGTAATTTTTAAAATTAAGCCTTTTCTGTTGAGGGTAAACACATAATCTAGAATTTCAGTGTCCCGCTTAAGAGAGATACTACACACTAGTATATTGGAATAGTTTTAAATGAACGCAAATGGTTGAAAGATAGTAATTAAATTTATCAGTGATATATTCTTAGAAAGACTTTTGTAATCCTCTTAGATAGATTCAAAAGTATTTCTCAAGATTTTTCACTGTTCTAAACATTTTTGTTTAAATTACAGCAATCCGCAGCATATGGTTGTATTTATGCTGTGAATAAGCTTCGGGTATTTTCTTTCTATGTATTCCTATTGCAGAGCTTTTTAGGGAATTTTTCGGACTTCTATAAACACATTTTTAAAATTTTTTAAAATGTCTTCTTAAAGGATGATATTTAGAGAATTGCAGAAGTCTGCCTTAAAAAACCACCAATAATGTGATAGAAGCACTGACGTGATCGGGGAGCTCCTGTGTACAGTTTGTGGATTTATTTCTCTCTCCTTCTTTCTCAACACTGGAGTTTGTGCAGTGAGTGCCCGCTGCCGGAGCTCAGCTGTGGGGTGGGTACAGCCCGGCACCTGGCTGAACCCGGAGATGCTCTGCAAATAATTCATCATCCGTATTACAGCAGTTACAGCTGAAAACACGCAGGGACCTTACAGATGACGATCAGCACAAAGATTTGCATCTCAGCCCCACACCTACATACGGTATTATAATGAAACCTTCTAGACTCGCCATGGACACTGGTTTTGATAATAGTATCTGGCTAAAAATGTATTGATATCTGTGTAGTGATTCATCCATCTATGAACCAGGACAAGGCATTAATAAGAGGCGTAGTATTGCCAGGGGCAAAGTTAGAGTGCAAACTTATCAAAGGCGCTGAACTTTGCTTCTGTGCTTTAAATATAATTCCATTATTACTTCATAAATAAAGAGATTAAGGTATGTAGGCCATGAGCTGGTGATTATATGGGAACGTGGTTTAAGTAAATTCATGAATGGTGTTTGGTTTGGGGAACTGTTTTTATCAAGTGACATTATGGGCTTGTTTTCAAAGAGTTTGTTGAATAGGTTTTTGAGCAATTCTGTGCATATGGAGCTTGGTAACACAAAGTAACAATTGCTTTAGACTCTCCATCCATCTTTCTCATCTATTTCCTTTCCTTTAAGAGTTGGGATTATTTCTCATGGGCCTTTTTTTGCTGTGAAATTTCAACTATTAACCCAAACTAAACCCCAGCCAAAGGCAATCCCATCTTCAGCTGTGGTTTCTAACTTGCGGTTACTTGAATAATAGAATTTATTCCCACAATGAAGAGCACTCCTCAAACGTTTACTCCTTAGCTGTTTGCTGTACTCAAATGTGCATGCTGCTCATCCATAATACGCACAAGTACGTGTGAAAACATACACAGACATATTTTCTATCAAGGTAGCTTCCTGGCTAGCCACTCAATAAGCAGAGAACTTTTCCAGACATACAAACGTACCAGTGCCGTATCAACTTTGCTCGGATATATTTTCTTTAAGGAATATTAGGTCAGTATCACTGCACCGAGAGGTGGAAAGGAGTGCCTTGATCTCCTCTGCTCCATTTGTTATGTTCCTGGATGACTGGTTTTTAGTATTTTGTCCTCTCTGGTTTTATAAGACAAAAAAATACGGTCCTCTCCCATTTCTGTCAGGGGCTCTATTGTCTGAGAGTTTCACCTGACACTAAATTTAGTTCCCCACTTGCTCTTAACACCTTTTGGGTATTTGTAAACTAAAGTTGCTGGACGTGCAAAGAAGTGTGAGAAAATAAGAAGTGTGGCTGCGGAGCTAGCAATTTCGTATCGAGAAAGGGGAGAGGGAGAAAATAGAATAAAAAGATGTTAGGCATCCTTAAAGGAAAACTATCCCATTTTGAAATGGGATCTTTTGTAACAGGAAAAGATTGGAAAATAGTTGAACCGACAGTGAAATAAATCATCCTGATTTACACCATTTATGTAGGGGCTGCTGGGTTGCCCAGAATGCTGGTGAGAGGCAGCGAGGCGCTGGGTCTCCCGAGGCTGACGAGGCAGAGTTGCATGGGGTCTAGCTGTATACCCTTCACAGCCCGATCTCTCGGGGCAGCAGGGGGAAACTTGGGATTAATTCCTGTCTCTCACCTGGGAATGACTCCTGGAATTGCCTTCCCATCAGCTGTCTGAAATGGCATCTGGTGGCTTTTGGCACATGACTGTTCAGTAGTGCAGTGTGTTGGCTGGGGAGCTTGGCCAACCTGTGCCTTTTGCTTTAGCAAAACTCTGCTGCTGGGGTCAGAGCGAGCCCTCCTCTGCACTGCTTGGCAAACAGGCATTCCTGCAAGTATTCCCACTGCTGGAAGGGACACTCTCGGTGAGCCCAGGGTTGCTGTTGAGCAGGTTTTCTATTTACTATATTCCTGTGGGATCCTGATACAAGGTGTGCAGCTAATAGTTTCTTTAATATTTCTGGGAAAATTACATACAAACATGCATTAGAGCAAAACACAGCGTATACTCAGTACTTATTTTCTGGAGCGTTTGAGTCTTTATTTTCACAGGGAAAAGGTTTCCCTGGAATGGGAGGAACTGTGTAGCCTTTCCTTCCAGCAAATACAATTGTCCTGCTTCCTAGAGGAATGCAGTAGGACTTTCCCCCTCTTCCTTTTGTTTAGTCTGGACTGTGTTTGGTTTTTAGGCTTTCTTTTTCCTCTAGAGCTCTGTAGGCAGAAGACAGTGTGAGAGGAGCCAACGGTGACTCAATAAATCCTGACGTGGCAAAGTTCCTGTTGCTGCTCAGGGCAGGTCGGCACTGGCTGCACCGGGCAGCCTGCTGCATCATCCAAAGGGCTGGTCCCATCTTTGGAGCAGAATCTCTGTGTCCACTAAGAATCAACTCACAAGCAGGTCTTAAAGCATTTCTCGTACGGTAATCTAACCGTAAACTCCCCCTACACGTTACATTTTTCAGATAGCCCTAAGAAATGTGGCTCTTTTCCTAAAACACAGCAAGACAAGGGCCTGAAATGTTTCTGTCTGTTGCAAGGACTGTGCAAAATAGGTCTTATTTTGTGTATAGGCTTTTATGTAAATATTTAAAATACATATTCATTTTCATACCATAGCACTTCAGTCTCTGCATTGCAAATGATAGCTCCATTTTAAGCAGGTCTGTGTCCGTAAGTCTTTGCAGAATGGGGAGCAATGCAGAACTCAGCTCCAAAGTACTCAGCAAGCTCTTTCCTAATTGTGCTTCGTAATTCTCCATTGCAGGGTGTTTAGGATGGGAACCGACCTAGGATGCTTAAACAGCTTAGGCTGTTTTGTTAGGTATTTGGTAAAATAAATTTGTCGGGGAGATTATATGAATGACTTTCTTGCTTTACAAGTGTTTTTAAGGTTGCAGAATTGATGTATTTACATTTACCCTGTTCATAATGAAAAAGTGAATTCTGCTTTAAAACGTATTTTGGTTCCAAAATGTAAGCCAACATTTTAATACAAAGATTAATCTTACTTTATACCATCTCCAGCTCAAGTCAGTGGAAATGTATAAAGCATGCTTCAGCTCTTCAATGTAAGTAGGAATTTCTTACTGTGCATAACAGAGCACTGCTTTCGAGGGCTTTGAGCCCTACAACAAAATGAAGAAGGGAGGAAGTATTAGAGGGCTTCATGGGTGGAGCAGAGATGTTGTCCAAGTTTAGTTCTAACTTTGGGGTCTCGGAGCCGCTGCTTGAATTTGACTGCCCGCATTCAGGCCTTCCCCATTAGATTGCTTCCCTACTGTGGGATTATTTTAATAAATTGCGATTTCAATTATATTACAGCTACTGCTTAAGTTTGCTCTGTTGCTGGCAAAAATGTAGCAAACTTTAGAAATAACTGTGGTAATGTAAAGCTAGCAATGTATTAAAACATTGAATAGGAAAGGAATGCCTTATTCTGTGGTCTTCTAATACATATTGCAGTCTGCTTAACCTTGCAAGCTGGGCGATGAAGGAGGTCCTCTGTTTGTTCCTGATGAACTTCATTTTTTGTAGGATTATCCATAATTAGAGAGGCTCAAAATTTCTGAAGACTCAAATTAGGCAGTTAGAGCAAAGTATTGTAGGTCAAGACTCTTCGGTTTCCTGACACTGGTCGGCTGCGGTCCTTCTCTGCACCTCAGTTCACTATCTGCAGAATGGGTACGGTAGCTTTCTGGCTGTCTTTCAGCAATGTAATCGTATTTAATTCATACCTCTAAGCACTTGATTCCGTTCAAGCATCGAGCATTCATATTTCTTTCCTAGGATTTCTTCTGGTCTCTATTAGCCGCCGTGGGGAAGCATGACTTTCCATTGATGGGACAGTGTGGGCCAGAGCAGCGTGATGTCCTCTCTGTGTAGGTGTCTCGGTGTCAGGGGAGCTCTGTCACAGGTCCTGTGTCCTTTTCTTTCCTGGGCAGAATCGGTCTGCTCTCGTTCCTCCTTTTCAACTGAAAAAGGTACTTCGCACGCCTGCTTCAGGGAAACTGTGGCCTTAATATGCATGAGGATGCTTACCATCTTCCTAAGTGTAAAAAAAACCAAAAAGCCTACTTCATCTTTGATGGATGTAATCTTTTATTTTTTTTTACTCCACACTACCACACACTTCTAACTTCGAGCAATATACCATTTTTTTTGTTTTTTTAAGAAAATCCCTCTTTATTTTTCCTCTGATTAATTAAAGCTATATTTTGATCTGTATATAGTTTTGTATATATGGCTGTATATGGAACTGCATTTTGCTATAAAAGAGATACTGCAGTTGAAATTGCAGTAAGAAAACAGAGAAACAACAGGCATTGCTAAGATTGTAGTGCTGATTAGGAGTGCAAATTAGATTTAGATTTCTTGAATATCTAACAGCAGCTAAGCATTTTTTTGCCCTTTGTGTATGAACATTTCCATTAAAATTTACAAAGGGTTTGAACTGGATTAGACTCCCACAGTCACTTTGAAATAACAAAATACAACTTGGCTGACAGGGGCTGTTTAGAAACCTTTTGCAAAAATTATCTTCAGAAACGTTAGCACTTAGCAGTTACAAAATGTCTACTTTTGTCTTGCCCCCTCTGCCAAGTTCCCTTTTTGTCTTGCCATGAGGAGGATAAATTATCCGACTTGCAGAGATAAACCGCAGAGAGGTGAGATTACTGAAGCTGAATACTAGAAACTCCCAGTGCTCTGTCCTCCTCAACAGTTTGAATTTAAAACCCTGTTTCTGGCTGTGTCAATCAGTCACTTAATGAATACATTACTAAACGTAGCTGTTTTTTCCCTTTCTAGAAGATGCAATTAATGTTTTGGCTTAAGACACCTAGTTTATAATAAACGTACGGAGTGCAGCAAAAAGGTCTTTGAAGTAATTCAAGGAATTATCAGAACAGAAAAAAGGCATACAATACATTGCTTTGAAGAGTCTGAAATGCATTGGCATAGGGCAGACAGGGGAAAACGCTACCTTCTCCATGCTACCATAAATACTTTACGACCTGACGTACCGTGCTTATACTAAACATTACCCGGGGATTGGGCTAAGGGCAAGGACACAAACAAAAGCCTCTTCTGCTGTTATGGTTTTGTGCTCTTCTGTGGCATATGTCTACAAGAATGTGTTCAATATAATGGGTGGGTGGGTGGGTGTCTAAGAGGTTTGCCTCCAATAAAAGGAAGAGCAGGGTTTTCCTGCCAAGATAACTTTTTCCAAAGAACCGGTGAAATGCAGGCTGGCTGAAACAGGGAGATGGAAAATAATTTTAGCAGTAGGTGGTGACAGTTTCTTTTAACCTTCTTTATGTTCTGCATGTATTAGTTTAGTGGCTGACTAACAGTATCTTTGGATTTATCTAACCAAGAAGCCTTTTGACAGAGTAATTTTTTCCACTTATTTCTCAAGATTTGTGCTCTGAGGATGTGATGGTGGTGACATTGGAGGGGTCAGACGCTTGCGGTGGCTTCCTCTGTTTTTCCCGGACAGGTATAGAGCTAAGGGCAATGCAACAGGGCAGATCTGTTCGGAGCAGGTTAAAGAGCAGTGGCGGTGGCTGTTGAACCGGGTGAGATTGTCATTTTCTATCTAACATCGACTCTGTGAGCAGTTTTGTGAATGATGCCTTCCTGGTTCGGGGAGGTGGCTTGTTGAGAAAAGAGGAGAGGCCAGGAAATCTCATGTCAAGCAAACATTTTATCCTAACGTGTTGTGCTTAGCGTTTCCATCCCGTGTAATCTGGAGGTGAATCAAACCTAGTAAATAAAGCTTGGATGTTATATACATGTTGTGTTTAATTCTGGTAGTTAGGGCCAGGCACTGACTGCAGTTTTCTTTTGGGTCTCGTATTCTGTAGATAAGGTCTGTAGTTGGGTCTGTCATTTTAATCTTACCCTCTTTCCTTGTTTGCTCTGTGTATATCACCCACATTTTTTCTCATCTTGGAAATACTTCAGTGTTGCAGTGGGATGCTGTGTGGGTGTGCATTGAATTTACTGCAGAATAAGGGGCTTTGACTCTGAGTTCCTCTTGGCAGAGGCTGTGCTTGCTTGTGTCCGTGAAGAGCACCCAGAAGAACGGATCTGACTCTGGCTCAGGGCTCAGGCAGCATGATGGGACAGGTGATAAGCCGTAAGAATTAACTCTCTGATCAGTGCCGCGGCTTTTGTTAGTGCTGGAGCTTGCAAACCCTTCAGCCGATTTGCGCTGGATTCAAGGTCCATAAAGGAAATGAAACCGTGAGTTTCATGTTTCAAAACACAAATTTTGCAGTGGCTTGTGCGGGAGGATATGGTGTGAACAGTGCTATATAAAGGTAGGATATTATTTATAAAACTAACATGAGGAAAGTTTTAGAGCTTTGTAACCAGCTGCAGGTGATCTGATTTGCTTACCTTACCCTGAAATCTGAAAAGCATACGAAAACGTTTCCACGTACAGCCGCCTTCATTTGGGCTGGTTACTGCAAAATGGATGCAGTTTGAAAAATCCTTAGGTTGAAAGTGTGCTAGTACCCAATTACCATTTTTTAATGAGATTGTGTACCTCCCTTCAGGGCCTGATGTGTACTGCACCTCTTTGGCCTCTCCAGTGTGAATGCTGCCGGCCTTGCGGTGCGCGGTCGCAGGGCTGACTCGCTTTAACGCGTTACAAGCAGCAGCAGAATACTTCAGTCATCTTGCCAAGCGGCCCTGAGCACGCCTGAAAAAAATCTTTCTACCTTTGAAATCCAAGACCTTTGTGTGTCACTGGGGCAGTGCTGGCCGCCGAGGGAGTGGGTGAGCCTGGCTGGGCTGGGGAGCGGCGTTGCAGCCATGTGTGGGCCGGCAGGAGCCTTGAGCGCTGCCCACGCTGCTGCTGCTGCTGCCACTGCCACCCAGGAGGCTTTTAGGCTTCCATAGTGCCAGCTCTCCCATTTCCCACCGGAGAATAAATACATGGAAATTTAGGAATATGAAGGTTTGCAAATATTGGACCTAATTCCCTTCAGTTATATATATGTGTATATATATACACACACACACACACACAAAATAACTTTAAAAGCAGAATGATACTTCTAAAAGTCTTTCGCTGACTGCTTTTATACCCATTCATTTATCCCACCTTAATCAATAAGTAGTGTAAATGGTGGCATTGATACTGATGAATTAACTCATAAATAGAGAACATTTCAAGACCTGAATTGTTGTTCTGTGAAAATTTAACGGTGACACTCATTTTTAGCTAGTCAGATATGGGAGTTTTTATCAACGTAAGGAATAAGGACTGAATTTAAGGTGACCTGCTTGCAAAGCATCTGTAAATCAAGAAGTATTCACAGACGTGCACAAAGCCAGTGACTCTGAGTAGTGAATGCATTGCAGAGTTTGACAGCTAATTCATAGAAACTTGTGAATAAAAAAAGAAGCTAAATTAATTCAGTAATTTGTTACCGTTGTGTAACTGTGGGATTTAATCGTATCTGGAGAATGCGAAACTTGGACTGAACACAGAGTAACAGTTGACTGGTGACATTACTATATGCTAATATCCTAATATGCTAGAATGAAATTAGTTAAAGATATAATTTCAATTAGTGTCTTAAAATAGAAGTTAGCAATTCCAAAGTTTTTACTGCTGGCTTTGAGTTGGTATCTCCCCAGTAATTTGTTCGTTATTATGTGATGTTTCTTGGGGCGTGAAGGCAGCGTGGAGAAGGACATCCCTAGGACATCCCGTCCCTGCTCTCCCGGCAGGAGGTGGTGGGCTGTGGAGGTTGCAGCTGGGATGGTTCTGAACCCGCCTGGTGAATCGCTCCATGGCAGCTTCCACAAGTGCTAAATTTGCCTGGAGGGCCACCTGGTTGTGCAAAAGTCAACCTGGTCTTAATTTGTATGCATGGAACTTCAGCCAATTTATAGCTGTGAGTGCATATATATGTAAGTGTAGATATTTTTACCCCCCTTTTTGTGTAAAACAGTCTCTCCAGCCCATGATCCATTCCTAAATTCCTTCCAACTTGAGACCAAAGACAAAAGCTTGCCTATCCACTAAGCATGGCTACAAACATCACCTGGAGTAATTTTACACTGCCCTGTGTAGACTGGAGGACCTGACTTCAGCCCGTTATCCCGTGTGTGCCGTGCCAGGAGTGGGTGTGACCTGGAGGGCAGGCTCTGCTACTCATCAATTAAAGGGTTAACTGCCAACGCAGAACACAAACAAGAGATGCAAGCAAACAGTCCCCAGCAGAAATTGGACCCATCACTTCCCTCTAATGAAAACCAGATTCACTCCTACAACAATCATTCCACTGTTCCTAGATACCCTTCCTAGCTTGAGAGAAGCATTATTGTTGTTCCTATTAAAAAAAAAAACAAAAAAACAAACCCCAACAACCCACAACTGAACCCATACACTAAATTTGTAGAGTTGATCTATTTTATCATCTGATTTTCTTTCTGGGAAAGGAGAAAATAAAGTAAAAAGGTTTGCCAGGTCTGAGTGCTGAGTCTCAGAGCAAGAGAAAAAGGGAAGGAGTTTGCAATGCTGTTAGTTCAGACAAAATAACTGAAAGTACACTAGTTGGAGTCTTAAATATGTGTCTTGCATTCCCCGCCCCGCCCCCCCCCCCCCTTTTTTTTTTTTTTGGCGTCTGTGTGCGTGTGTGTTGGTCCATAATACGAATTGCTACCTTCAGCCAGGGCATCATTCAAAAGTTCTGCTATGGAAGAAACAGGTTATTTGCCTCATAACCTTTCTGTTTTTCCAGTAGTTCTAAATTAGGTCCCTTGGATCACTCTTCAAGGTCAGTGGCTTTTTCATTAAGTGCAGAGAGCCTTAGCTTCTGAGTTACTTAAATTCCTTATGCTCTGGGCCACTGGTTTTGGGCTTAGTTAGCTTTTATTTTTGGATTTGGCCAAAGTTAATATAACAAGCTGTATGTGTTATCAGCTTTTTTATTTCCCTCCCTCCTTTCTTGTTTAATATATGAGCTCATCCTTTCAGTCTGACAGATCACCTGCATGATTGCTGGAGTATTAAGTCCTAACTCTGTCGTTAGATTTCAGTAGGTCAAAAACATGGGTTGCACGGCAGGCAGAGTGCAAATTTTTTTGACATTCTTTTTGATATTGCCATTTATATCTGTTAATATAAAAAGGACAGGCCTCTAATGTTGCTCTTCAGAACACAGCTGACACCATTAAAAATCTGTAAGATCGAACTACTAGGTTGGTAACTTGATCAGAAAAGTATTATCAACAAAAGGATAGGGATAGAATGTCATGTGTATAGAAACAAAATTTATAGAAAACATCATTTCTAGCTTTCTGTCAACCATACGCCAAGTAAGGAACTTCTGTAATTCTGAAAAATGGTATTTACTCCAAATTGTCATAATAAATACTCGAGCTTCATTAGCATCTCTTATCTCAGCATTTTTTTTTTTTTTTGAAGTTTGAATTGTGTCCTTCAGTTCCCCTGCATGGTAGGTCACAGTTATTATTTCCTTTAAAACAAGTGAAGAAGCTTAGGAAAACGCACATTATTTTCCTCAAGAATATGTGATAGGTAAATGACAGAAGCAGAAATAGTGTCCTGCTGTTCTAACGGTGATACTGTTATATTTCATGGTTTGTAATATCACGGGACGGAAGATCAACACTTTGTCAGAGTAAGTAAGCAGTTGGAGGTGCTGTGTTAATGTTGAAATCTCTCACAGGATTTGGTTTTGCTTGACAATTACATTCAATTAGAAAACACCCCTAAGTGGCTTCTCAAGGTAGTGGTTACCTTGGTGTGATTTCCAAGTGAAGAAAACCCCTGGAGGAGATGATATTAATTGCACTCTTCACAGCATTTCCTAAGGAGCAGCCAAGGTCAGTGCCATTTTCTCAGGCACTATGCAGCCGAGTGACCAGGAACTTCTCCAGTTTAAATAGTTTAGGATCTAAATGGACAAGTGAACAAATCACTGTGGCAAACGTCATTTTATTGAGGGAACAACAGGGTGAGAGAGGATGTTCTCTAAAGAGAAATCTAGGGTGATGCCAAGAACAAACTTTTTGGCCAAAGCACCAGGGTGAAGCTCTGATTGTTCCTCCTTTGTCATGACATAAGTCTGGCTTTGATGGAAGCGTAGATAACATGTGTGATGATCCTTCATATTCTCCTTGCTCTGTGTGGTCTTTTTGCTTTGGGCTCTAGCCTCCTTGTACTTGTCTTTTCAAAGCTAAAGGCCTTGCTGGTAATGCGATGGAAAGTGTTTCAAGGCACCAGATGTTCACACAAAGACCTACTGGCAAGTCTTGGCGTGGGTCCATGCTGCTTAGCCTTCTTTTGTTGTTGTTTTTCTTTAAATAAGATCGGGGTGCAGGGAGAGAAGCTCAAATGAGAATGATAAAGAACAAAATACAATTTTGAGAAAGACATCATCTTAAAGTAGTGTACCGCTACCTTGTTGCTTGCCAGCATTCTGTAGCATCTTAAATCTAATTTTCAAGGTCTCTTATTTGAACAGGAAGGAAGGAAGACACTGCTTAGTTCTATAAGTCATCTTCATTGTCATTTTATTTCTTTTCCAATACTGAACAACCTTCCAAGTAACTGAGCCAAGAGAACAAGTGAGTCAAGTGTTCAGATTAGCCTGTAAACTGCAGGCTGCAGGGACCCATGGCAAGAAAGAGATATTTGCGTTGTCCTTATGCTTCCTTCCCTAAAGTGCCCACTTCCCACTCTCTGAGGCAAGAGCCTCTTCAACAGATCTGCCTCTGATCTGGTCTTACATTCAGCTTTACCGACACTCACTTGCCATCAACAATATCAGACAGCTAACATGAATACTTAGTTTTGGGCTGTAGGTGGCTGAGGTTGAACTTACAGATAGTGCTTTAATTCAGCAAGGAAATTGAAAATATGTTTCAAGTGCTTGGTTAGAAGAAACACTATAGATATCCATCCTATAGAACCTGATCAAGTTTCCCCTTTCTTTATTGAAATCTGCTATGAAAAATAGTGATCCTTAAATGTCAGTCAAATAGCAAAGAAAAAATTGAGATCAAATCATACATTTTTCATAAGTATTCATATAGAATAAAATACCAATTGAGAATAGCTGGAGATACAGTAGGAGTATATTTTCAACTTCAGAAAGCCAAATGTAAATTTCTTACATAAGAACAGTTTTAAATGTTCAGAATTATTTGGTAATAGACGTTTTCCCTAGTTGTTCTCCCCCAGTGTGCCCTCTACCATGCTCAGCTTTTTGCGTTTTTGATGTAACTGTATGAACTTGGCCTTGCAGTCTGTGCATTCGGTTCACTGCTAAGGTACAATTATTAATATGGATACCTGTAATATATCCAATCATTGGGAAAAAAATTGTCATGTATGAAGTTATGCAAATTGTCCCAGGTTTAGGTAGCATATTTCTGCACCTGACAGTTTTATTCAATTTGTCAGAACAAAACTCTGTCCCGTGTTATTGAGACTAGCTTTCAGAAAGTGATTCAGCACACACTTAGCTAAGTAGTTCAAGGTCAAAGCTTTGCCTTAACAGAATGCAAAATAATTTACTTATTAAAAATTATCATATTTTAAACCAATCAACAATTTGGGGTTTCCACACCGATTAAGCTTATTTTTGCAATTAAAAGTAATTTTCTTAGATAAAAATGGCCTAACAGCACCATCTTCTGACAAATTGTAATTTCTGCAGTAACCTTGAAAAGCACTTTTAATCCTTTTCATACACATTTTGGTAGCTGTCACAAATAAAATAGAGATTCTAGGGAAAATAAATGTGAGTGTAATCCCATGTATCTTAACAGAAGACATTGGCTGAGAGTCCTGAGCAGCCACTTACTGTCCAATTTCTTCTTTTCACTTAAAACCGTGAGAGAATTTCATTCAGCTGTAGTTGTGCCTCAAATTGTTGTGGAAAGGTTTGCTGCAAAACCATTTCAAAGGTATATTCCTGCCAAATATTTGTAAAGAGGTAATTTATATGTAATTTGAACGGTAGACAGTTCCACCAACTGTAGATGTCTTGTAAAATTATTGTGAGAGTAGAAATATTACATACGTCCCATTTTCTTACTCAGTCTTGCTGTATTTGTATAACCAAAATTGCTGTCAGTTTTGTAGTGAAGTGCACAAAATAAAAGAATATTGATCATTTTAATACATTTGCCATCCATTTAGGGCAACAATGGTATTAGGTGATTGTATTTCAGCGATAGTGCTTTTACTCATGTTTGCCACATGTTATCTATCGGCTCGTGCACTTCATCACTTACCGTGACATCACAGGTTACCACGCAGAAGCAGTTCTGAGGTGGCTGCATCTTCCCAGCCACCAAAAACCACCAGGTGACTCAGCTTACCCCACAAGAAACAGGTTTCAAAAAATCACCTTGCGCTTGCCATGAGATAAGAGAGCATATATGGACTATAGTATGGATCCGCTTATCCACAGTAGTTATGCCATGGAATGCTGATTCCAGGTTTGATATATCACAGATATTCTTCAATACACAACACATGCATCAGGATGTGGACCATTAGAAATATCATACTGGTTTGTGCTAGTAACAGGATCACTGAGGTCACTGCTGTTCCCATCTGCAGGCTGAGCTTCATTGGAATGGCTAACCGGGAGCTGAGCCACAGCTCTTGGGACAGAGCAGGTTCAGAGCAGGAGGCAGAAAGCAAAGGGAAAAGGAAGGTTAGACTCCTTAGGAAAAAAAAACACCAACAAACCCCCCAAAACAGGAAAATCTTATTGTACTTGTTTATGCTCCCATTCCAGGCTTATGGCTGGAATTTAGTAAAGTATCAGGTTCCTAAAAGACAATCCCCCAAGACAACAAAACCACCCCAAACAAAAAACGGGTTCCCAAAAATTATCAGGTTCCTAATCCTCATTTTCTAATAGCTCATGGTTTCTTGTCTTTGGTTCTCAGAACTGATTTGTTGCTCCTATGCAACAACCCAAGTGCCTTTTTTATAGATGGGAGCTTACTGCCTGCTCCTCCGTTGGCTTGTTCCTCACAGCAAATACCATGAAGATGTGTGGACTTCTGATCTCAGCTTCTGACTACTCCCTTCTTTTACTTTGAGATTGATAGATCACTTGTTCTTATTTAACTCTCAAAATGACAACTGACCGTTCTTGGTATTTCTGGTTCTTGTGTTTGGTTCACATTGAATGAGCTTCCAGTCCTATTTCCTGAAACTCCAGTGTAGGTTGGGTGCAATCTTTCAGCCTGATCTTGTGTTTCCCAGTCACAATCCACTCATAACATATAATCTAAATTCATCTTTTTCAAGTCTCAGTGAAATTTTAACTGTAGTAAGCAGTGGTGTTCTGCAGAACCTGCTTTACAGATATTAAAAGGTAACAGATTTAGACTTTGGAAAGTTTGTTTACCTTCTTTGCCTAACCCAAGGAGTTTTAGTTTGACATAGTAAACTCCTGGACTGTAAATGTCATTTAGAAATATTAGCTACACTTTTGCTGGTGGTAATAGATGCAACAGTAATGAATATTTGACAAGTTTTGATAGAGAATCAGCCAACCTCCTCAAAAAACATGATAATAAACACAGTACTGAAACAATTTATGGAACAGCAACTTTGCATCTCAAGGGAAAAAAAATCTATTTCACATTATTCCAAGTAATTTGTGAACATACACATTTACATTAGAAACCTGCAAGGTATCTTTTTAGGTAATCACTGTTTTCATATGTATTCATGAGTTTTTACCCAGATAACTAATCCCTGTACTCATGATGAATTACATATTCACACGTTTAAATGTTAGTTGTATCACCACTGTCTTAATGAGGAAGTATATGCTCCACACAGCTGTAATGCCTAGAAGCTTGCAGCAGGGATAACTGGAAATAGTCAAAGTCTGTCATAGTGAAAGGAGTGTGCTGCGTAGGGATTGTGTTCAAATAATCTTATATGTTAATGAGAGAAAAAGTACAATTTCCCATCCTAATTTAGGAAATGAAGAGTGAAATACTATACTGTATTCTCAGACTAAAAGGTAAGAAACTTTGTTGGAGGAAAGTGGAAATGGAAAATTTTGGTCATTATTGTTTTGGTGATTGTCCTCTGACGTTACCAGATCTTACATACATAGACCCTTAGCAGTAAAAAAACAGTATTGTAACTCAGAAATGAAAGTTTAGAAATGTTTTCAAATCATTGCATTACAACTCAAAGATAGTAATGCCTTACTGTGGCGGCTGTGTACTTTGCAAAGGTATTGATTTATAGCATTGATTTTACTTCCAGAAAAAAAGTATTCTGGAAGAAAGCAGAGTTTGACATTCATAAGTGCACTTCATTTCCATATATACGTACCAAGGGAGGAGAGCTCTGGTTATAGAAGTCAATTCAGTTCTAGCTATGTGTCAGTCAACTTACAAATGTTGCTGTTACATTTTGAGAAGTGGAAAGTTAGGTAGTACATTGCATTTAACTTTAAAAAGGTATTAAGAACAAAATACTGATGACCATCTGAATGACCTTGTAGTTTTTTTCTTGCGTATGTTACAAAAATCTATTACTTTGAGAAATATTTACTAAAGTTGGCAAAAGTCTCAGAATTACTGATATTTATCATTGAATGAACTCAAGCTAGAAAACCTGACTACTTGTCAGACTGTGGAATAAGATTTTTCTACAGCAGAAACCCTGTAACTTTTTTCTTGGCTTCCTGTTTATTTAAATTGCAACATCTAATAATAATTAGAAGAAATATAAATTCTGTCTTGCTGATTTGTGATTAACTCTTCAATAGGCAAGTATAAAATATGTGAACGTCGCGTGGGTTCACTCACTGAAGACTAAAAGTTCAGCAAGAGCTTTGGCTGATCGCTTTGAGCTGGTCCCTTCTCCAAGACATGATGCAAGTCTTTCAGTACAGAAGATTGGCTCTAGCTACCTTTGGGCAAGCAGAGGTACAGAATCTCGTATGATTATAATACGTAGTCCGCTGATCAAGAAACAGAGTTATTTTTGATGGATCATCTTGCAGATCTTGAAGCCTGTATTGCTTCCTTGATAAAGGATGGGTAGGATAAAAGTTAGGGAATGGAGAGGAGAAGCATGAGGAATGATGCTTCCCAGTATTCTGGTTTTGAAGACACTGAGAAAAGGAGAGACAGAAAAAGAAGGCTGGTAGGACAAACACTAGCCTTTTTTAACACTCAGACATAGAGCATCTTCCCTCCTGTCTTTCCTGCCTTGAATACAGATTTGCTGGCTGCTCACACAATAGGATTCTGGCTTGAACCAGCCCTTAAGCCCAGTAATTTTCCTGCAGCTGAGGCAGTCACAAGCCCTTTCCTGACAGGATCTGTCCAGAGTCGGCAGCTATTGCAGCTGCAGGAGAGATGAGCTCCAAAGTCTCCGTCGGTGTGACGGAGGGCTGAAGGCAAGCGGGAAGGTTTGTTTGATAAATTGAAAGAAAAGTGTGTTGTCTTGGAAATATTTAACAAGTAAACAGCTTCGGGTAAAACAAGCTAGTAATAAACATGTTAGACTACATTACATCATAATAAAGAATGTCATTTTTCCGAGGTATCTTATTTATGCTAAAACACTTTGTTTTCTTTTTATATTCCCTGACTACTTTCTCGTCTGTTCACACTTGTATGCAATGCAAGTAAAACAAAACACATAAATCAATAGACCTAATTATAAGAGACAAGAGTAGGTTGTACTTATTTCCACTGGTGGAGCCTGAGACTTTCAAGTCTGACGTGTTTTCTGACGACCTATTTGTTCACATCTTCTATAAAATGTAGAACCTCCCCTGAGACATTCAAGGCAAAAAAAGATGCCAAGAAATTCTTGTTTCTGAGGTTCTTTGCAATGACTACAAATAGAATATAAGTTAAACTATGTGGGGAAAAAGAAACAAAACAAAACAAAACTTAAACCTGTACTGTTACTGGCAACAAAAAATCTGAAAAATGTATATGTGAAAGACAGGAAAGAAAATGACATTTTCATATAAACTAATTAAATGTAATAATCCAAACGTGTCACTTTCCAAATTCTTCTCTTTATTCTTCAGAATATGTCTTGTCCTATTTATTTCTTTAACCAAGTCAGTACTAAATGTTTTTGGTTTGGTTTTTTTTTTTACTTTGCTGGTAAGAATAAACAGTCTCTAAGCCATGGTTGGTAAGTATGCATCTTGAATCAGATCTGGATGATGGGTGTTTCTGTAGATACTTCTGTTTTCTGAATGGCTTTGTCTTGGATTATTTAAAATGTTCAGTCTTTCATTCTTTTTTCTTATATTCTGTTACAAATAAATATTTTCCCTATTTTTTCAAAGGAGGTAAAATTTCTCACTCATTTTCTCTGAGATTGCCCGTGATGCTGGCACACATTTGATAAAAAAAAAAAATACCTCATATCCCCTTCTTTCAGAAGGCTACCATACTTTTTATACTTGTTTTGGATCCAGTAACATACAGGATTGAATTTCTTTAGAGGCAAAATTGGTTGACTTTAAGGTACTTAGGAAGATGAAAGAGAAGTGTACGACAGAATGTTAGACAGGTATGCCATCGTGTATGGGGTTGGATCCAACTCTGCTAACCACATATTCCTACCTATTCTGAAAATCTGTTTTCAGCACAAATGGTATGTTGTGGGAATTATGTACTCTCTGGAACATCTGGGTTTACTATGGAAAACAACATGATACTTTGCATAACCAGACAGATTACATCAAAACTGAATCAGACCTGGGAGGAACCGTGGACTCCTGGGTATGTGTGAAATTGCTTTTTCAACTTCTGTTGTCGTCCTGTCTTAGGAATTGAATAACTTTCCCAAATCACATGGCTATGGTGTTCCTAACCAAAGCAAATCAAATAAAAAAGCAAATGTCAGGCCAGAAGTATGGTGTTCCTAACCAAAGCAAATCAAATAAAAAAGCAAATGTCAGGCCAGAAGTTATTTTCCACAAAGAAAGATAGAACACTGAAAAGGGGCATTTCTGGTTTTTTGGTGTGAATTACAAGTTGACTTTCTTCTTCATGATGCTCTTTTCCATGTAGTGCAGCAAATTTACTTTTCTCAATAAATATTGAAGTCAGAAATAAGATACATCTTGTAGACTAGGAGTTAATATTCACAATATGTTTCCTGGGTCTGTGCTATAGAAAATTAAGTAATTGATACCATGTCTATAAGGATTGTAACAGCTTGATAGTCAAGTGAAAAAATAATGAAATAAATTAACCATATTCCTCTACAAATTCATGAAAAGACTGTTTTAATGTATATGTGCCTGTTAATTTTAATTTTGAAAGGTATGCTATCAGGTCTTAGTAAGCATGAACTAAATCTGTTGCACCTGGGCATTAAAAAGACAGGTGTATAAAATCCCTTGTCATCTCTGAAGTTCTCTGCAGTAAACCTAAACACCTGAGCCCAACTTTGAATGCCCTTGCTTTCCTAGGCTGAAGTTAGACCCCTAATATTATTTGACCATGCAGTACTTTTTTAGTTTTAGTATGTGAATATGTTCTTTGGTGGTTGGGTTTTTGTGGGTTTTTTTTTTTCCTCCTAGAGTCAGAAAACAAGACTATAAATCCCAGTGGTGGAACTTGAAAAATTGGGTTTGTGTGGTTCAAATCTTTTGAAAATTCTATGAAGCAGCATGAGACATTGTTCTATTCAATTTCTAGCTATTGATCCAACTGAATGCTTGTTTGGAGATTGCCTTTGCAGCTTTACTTGAATAGAAGAAATACTTTTCTCTTTAGAGATAGGGTGTGTGGGGATTTCGCTTACAAGGGACACATATCATGTATACGGATTTCTCATGCAGAGGGCAATAAAATAGTTTTGCCCTTGAAGCTGAGCATTACACCTCCAACTTGCACAGCTTATACGTGTGTTAATTACAAAAAGGATGGTGAGCAGCTCACAATTGCGAAGACAAATGTCTTGGCTACCAGAGGAAAATAGTTCTGCTTAAAGATATGTCAACCAGGCTACCCTGTTTCTACATCAGGCTCCCTGTGACAAAGCCAACGTTGGAAAGAATTCAGAATGAAGGGCTTAGATCCTCAGCCCAAGGAAACCTGAGTCTACCATAAAGATGGGGAGACCTTCCACTACAGGAGGTGCTGTGAGTTGGCCAAACTGTGCATCAGCTATCCTGCTGGCATAAAGCTCACACAGGTGTTCTGACCCAGTGGGCTGGTTTTGTGCTTCAGCCTGAAAGGTAAGAGGGTTTTCAGAAATAATTACAAATGAAATTTTACCTACTTACACTATGTTTCGCTTTACTTTTCATGTCAAGGTACAGCAAATAATCTAATGTTGCTGTTTCTTTTTTCTTGTGGTTCGCTGTTACGTTTTTTCAAGTCATGTACATTTGTAAATGTGTGTTTATATGTGTGTGTGGTTTTATCAATATATACAATGAGTTTCTGTGAACTAAAAACTGTGATGCAAGAGCAGAGAAAACACTATTTCTAGCAAATCTGTTTTGTAAAACATACTCAGGAATTTAGGTGCTTGCTGTTCATGTGAAAATTCCAACAGTTAGACTAGAGATAAGCATGAAAGTGTCTGCCCAAAATGCCGTTCCCTTTGTTGACTACAGTTACTCCTGCTTGCTTTGCGTAAGATTTTAGATGTTTCGGTCTTGGGAAGAGTAAATAAGTAATGATTACACTTAAAATAATCTGTATGAAAGGTCCCCAGAACAGCGGCTGCTGGCTCTAACTTCTATTAGAGTTGCTAACTTCTTCCGCGGTGTTTGGCCCGTGTGTGAAGGTGAAGGCGTTGGAAATCTAAGCTGTGCAGAGCCCAGTGGCTGTGCCTCTGCAAGTGCTGTTTTCTGACACATGGCATAGGAAACGGGTGGGGGTTTTGCTTTAGAAAAATAAATACACCAGTGCCTCATATTGTCACATGATGTTGAAACTTAGCAATAGACATTTTGTGAGCAACTTCTCTGCAGGGGGTTGTGTTTCATCTCTTCTTTTGTTAACTGTGAGATCATACACACACAGGATCTGAAGGTCCATGGCTCCTGAATTTGAATTTTCTCATTTGGACAATTTAAGTTTGTATTAGCTTAATCCTTTGGGTTTTGAAGGGCTTTGCAAGTTTAGCGATTATAAGGCCACTAAGGTGTCTTTGGGCTGATGAAAATTTTTGGTATTCAGTGACTTTGGTGCTGGTCAGTGCTTGGCTGAATTAATGTCTCTAAACAAAATTTCTAGCCTCCACTGGTACTTTCAGGGTTATTTGATGTATAGAATTGCATTACATTACAAGCGTGATAAAAATACAGTATTGACTTAGTGTTTCATACAGTCTTATAGTCTTATAAAATGGTATTGATCCATCTTTGACTTCGAAGGTCAGCATAAAGTTTACAAAGAGAAGTATATGAGGTTAGGAAACATTATGCAGTAGCTGCCCATTAAAGTATTAAAATGTGACCTGCTGTTGCAGGAGCTTTCAGCAAATCTTTTAGTATCTTCATCAGTCCCAAGCTGCATACATATGATCTAGGTTTTGGCTAATAAAAATTAATATAATGTTGTACTGATTAGGATACTTTGCACTGTAATCATTCTTTCATTGGAACAGCCCAACACGCATCATTATAACTCCTTCAAAGCATGGAGTTATTTTATGGTGCAGTAAATCCTTTACAAATTTGGGAATGGAAACATTTAAAGTATTTCTTTTTCTGTTGGTAATGCTTGGTTCTTCTTTAGTGTCGATGTCCTTTGAAATGTATAACAGCTCACGTATGTGGTCTCTTGAGATAGGCAAATACAAACAGACACCTTGAAAGGAAAGTAAGTGAGAATTAAACAATATTGCATTGAAAGTAAAATTGCAAATAGAACTCACAGCTGTGAACTTGCTAAATAAAAAAATATTGGGATTTATTTGGAAGCAAGCTTTGGAGACTATTGTGGTCCTTTTATTGAGGACAGATACAGTTGTGCTTCTGCATAAGGTTGCTTTCCTGAGCTAAAGTCTCAGCGACGTGCTGCTCACGGAGCACAGAAGGTAGGATAGCTGCATGGTGCATCTATGCTGGTGTTTTAGTTCAGACTGGGAATCTGCTTTTGAAGTGAATCTGGTCATCCCCACTTATGGCAATTTGATAATGTCATGAAATGCCTTCTATCGGATTAAGGGAAAACATCCTCTAGGAGCATGCCTAATGCACTCCAGGAATGGCCATTCAGTCTAAAACAGTCCAGCAAACGTGGGTAGCGCTGGCACTGGGTCCCTACCTGGTTTATTCTTCTTATCTTCCCCTATTGTTCCATACAACACCCAAAACTATATGTTACCTATAGAGTAAACTTGAGTGTTTTCTCAGTTCTGCTACTTTCTCTGTGATTTCTGATCAGCAGATGTCTTGCACGTACAATCCAGACGCATTGCTCCTGTCATTGAGTTGTCTAGGAAGTATTTGGCTTTTTTGTTTTTTTTTTTTAATATGATGAGAACTGGCGATGATTTAAATCAATGCCTTGTTCCTTTTGTACTTATTTTAATATGGAAAGCTCTTCTAAGGTGTGCAACATTATAATGTATGGTTGAGAGTCTCAAGCTGGAAAAATGCTTACATAAAAATCTATGCTAGCAATATTTTATCTTTATTACAAGTTAAGAAATATATTTGATTCAGTTTGTTAGCTGATCGTACTGTTAATTGGTTTTACATATTTCTACTATCCTAGATGTCTAAAAAGAGATTTACAGTTGGGGGGGGGGTGGTGGTGCTATTTTTACTTTTTTGGTTTCTAGTGTTAATTTCTTTTCTATAAATTTCCTGTTACAAATAATACCATTTTGATAGTCAATATAACAGAGGGAAAAAAAGGAGAGAAAAGTTGCCCAGTTTCCAGCATATTGATGAGAAACCTTTTCAGAACAACAACAAAAAAAAATCACATGGTTAATAAAGGACTAAATATTTTTTTTCAATGCCTAGTCAGCTGTCAATAGCAATAATAAATAAGCTTCTCTATGAAAGCCCAGAGATGTTGCAGTTACAAACTGTGCGCTACGCTACTTATTTTGCAAAGGAGGGAATGGCGTACAGCAGAGGTCAGCTTTCAGAAGAAAATGTAAAAGCTATTAGATATCAGAGGTTGCTTCTGGAGCTGCATCTTTTTGTAATCATAGAAACAAACATATTTGGCTGTACTTTTTATTGTCTTGAAGGGAAAGGAATAAGGACCTTGCCTTGAGACTAATACCACGGGTTGCAAGAAAAATCTTGCTTCCCCTTCGAAAGCACACATCTTATGCTTACTGCTGTGGTACTGCACTTTAATATTACCACCAGATATTTTTGTAAAATGGTATGAGTTGTGCTAGCCATGTATGCTATCTCCATAAGTCAATAACAGTGCAACTTTCTGTTGTATTTGCTTATTTCTGTCCAATCACATATCCTGCTGTATCTAAGTAACAGTTTGGTTGCTTTTTATTTAAAGTTTTCAGATATACAGAAGGCTTGTGTGTGTGTATATATATCTGTATATATTAGCACATGGAATCAATATCTATACGTTGACGGATAGAAATGAGATTATTATTGTAAAAGTCAATATCAAATATGTATCAGAAAGAAATTTTATTTGATACTGAAACTACAAAAATCATTACTGTAACTCATGGATGAAAGATTTCATTAGGTATTAGATACTACTTTACTCTTTGTACTTAATATTTCTGCCTTTTTCTTAATAAACTGCTTTTTTAGACAGTCCAGAGGTAGTTTAAGTTCACCTTGTGACTGCATTTCTAAGGTATTGTTTCCATACTTTAACATGATAATTTTCATGAAGATTTTTCATCTGTATGTTATATAAATGTTAGATAGAAAATACAGTTCATTAAACTGACGCTCATCTTTTACGTTACAGAATTCTGTCACTTTTTGAAAGGAGCTACATCATTTATAAGCATAAATTGTGAAGTATATAAAAATTTAACATTTGAAAACAGGTTTATGTCTGGTTCTGAAGATTGAAAACAGTATTCCTCTCTCAGATGAGTCTTTTAAGACATAAAAATTCAATTCCCTTTTCCAGATCTATGACTATTTACCTGAATGCAGGGGAAGCAGACAGTGTTGCCACAGAAAAAGAAAAATAGCTCTAAAGAAACTTCTCAGATCACTGGAACTGAAGCATATAAGGTATGAATTGGATGCTCTGAGTATCGACCTTTGTGAAACCAGGGCTCTGCAGAACAAGAACTTTTTATGAAAACAAGAATAGAAGAGTGTCTCTGAAAATTGTGAAATATTTACAGCAGCAGTAGAAGTTAGTGGAAGGGTATCATGTTTGGCACTTTGCAGGAGAAACCCTGTGTTTTGTAAGACTGATCGTAAGTTGCACATGTTTATCAACCTTTGCTGGTCAAAGGTAGCATCACCTGAAACCAACGGGAGATCCTGCTTTGTAATATTTAGTTCAAAGTGATACATTCAGTAAAAGCCTAGCTCTGTGGCTTGTAGTTTCTTACTCCCTAGTTCTAGCCATAACCTGTACTCAACAAGTGTTTTAAAAAAATATCCTCAATAAATGGAGAGGAAGAGTTTTTAGCATGCCCTTTGCTATCAAACTATATAAAGTGTTCGATTACTGACTTTTATTTTGTAAGTGCAGTTAAACAAAGATATATAATGAAGTGAGATAAGGAGCTGGTGATTCTGTCCTACAGTTTTCTCTGTCTGAAGTTTCCAATATTTATCTCAATAATTATATAAAAAATAACTTGCTTTTTGGAATATTTGGCTTACTAAAATTGTTTGTGATTGCAGTAGGTGCTATATTATTTACCATGTCTGTATTATATTTAGAAGAATGTTTAAATAGAAAATCTGAAGTGTTAAATATTTATCTAAGTTATTAAGAAAATCTTTTAATTATAAATTATTAATAGAAGAACAGGGACAAAACTTTTATAATCCTTGTTGACTTTGTTATCCTTGTAAAGTTTTTTACCTGAAGTCAGTGTAATAAGTACAATCTTCACATCAGAGAGAAAGGCAGCATATTGGCAGTCTTGTAATATTTTAATTCATCATTTCTTTGGTTGCATGGCTTTATATTAAAATTGATTCATGCTGCCATGTTTCCTTGCACTATACCTGCATTGTAGTGTGCCTAGAACGAAAGTATACCTTTTCCAAATTAGCAGTATTTGACCCACACCCAGGTTTTCTAGGTAGAATATCATCCTGTGAGCCTAGAAGCATGTATTTTTTGTAAAAAGGTGAAAAATTAAGTTATACGCAATGATACTACTACCTCTTGCTAATAATTTCAATTATTAAATGGTTATTATAATTTAGTCACGCTCAAGTTTCAAAGAAAGCTCCAGTCATCAGGATGATTATTGCTTTTATAAGTTGATAGAAAATAGTATAACAGCAGTGGTCTCTTGACATACTGCTCTTTTGCTTTGCCGTAGAATTCCTTTCCAAGGAAAATTCATTTTTCAGTTACAGCCAGTAAGATGTTCCCCATTCCATATATGCTGTATATTTTTAATGGATTTGGATATTAAGCTTCAGACATTATATAAATTGACTGTTGAATGGTATTTGTTTGTTCATTAGTCATTATTTTAAATTATCATGCAAACATAAATGTTCAATACTCTACTCATAGATCAAAAATAAATGGTGGTCATTCTCTCATTTCTGAAATATTGTGCAATGAGAGAAATGAATTTATATGATCACTCCAAACACAGTAATACTAGCTCAAGGCATAATTTTTACTGTTCAGACTTTGCTTTTCTTCCCTTCCCCCACAAAGTAGTCTCCATAAACAGAAAGCAATTATTACAGATATTTCTCATAAGGGTGGAGCTCTTATCTTTATCCAGGCTGTCTGTTTCGTCCTCTGTCTGCCTAACACAGTAGAAAACCCCGAAAATTTATGTTACTATTCACATCATTCTAAGCCTTTTAAATCCATTAAAAAAAAAAAAAATAAAAAAAAAATCACTTTTAAACACATACTTTTAAGTACATCCAAACATAAATATTGGAAACTTAGAGTGGAACACTGGTAGCCCATTCATGAACGCACAGGAAAGAATGAAGGGATATTGTCATGATTTTAAAGAAATTAATATTAATGAATTTTGACATAACATTAGATAATTTATATAATTACATAATATGAAAAAGACAATGAAAGACTATTTTTAGGTTAGAGTGTTATTTAGAAGGGCTGGTTTGCAGTATTCACTGCATGTGGGAGTATGACTTGCTTTGGGTTTGAAAATGGATCTCTGCATCTGTTGAGAAAATATATTAGGAAAACATATTAAGAAAACAAGGTGTTCATTGAGCTGTTATAGAGAAAATATGCATGTATGTCTTGGTCTTATTTGATAGAAGATACGTGGGATAAGATAATGTAATAAGATGAGTAATCAGCTGTGACACACAAGTGGGAAATAGTTTTGCAAGCAGTGCCTTGTTACTGATTATTTTATGTGTGAAATATGCTGGAATAGAACTATTACTTTTTCAAAAATTTGGAAATTTTCCTGACTTACTAACATTTTCCGTTCTCAGGTTTGCCAGAAATGTTGACAACCAATTTTATGTCAAGCTGATCACAGTTATCAAAAAAAGGAAATGTTTTCTTTTGTTTGATTTTTACACTTGTCACGTTTCATCAATTGCATTAAATTCTGGCCCCAGTTACAATGTCATTGGCATGAGTCAGGTATCACTGCACTGAAGTCAAAGCTGTTACAGCAATGTAAACTATCAGGAAAAAGAAGAGAATTAAACCCCTTGTGTTAAAATTTCATGACTGTTTAACATAAAGCAGAAGGATATTTAACTTTCACATTTTGGAAGTTTTATTCTGTCCATTGGAAAACAGCTTTTGCTGTTTCTCAGTCCCACGACTGGGGCCAGAAGAGGTTTTTATTTGTTAACTCCCAGTCAAAGCAAAGCTGGGTGATACTGAAAAGGAAAATCTCTTCTTTCAGACTTTTTAATTGGATGGTACTGTGGTGGGGCACACAGAACACCTTGCTTCTCATTCTTCTTGAAAAATTGTATGCTATCTCTTGGTACTGATGGGAGCTGTAAAGTTTGTTACATGTGAATAGCATCCCTGTGTGACACGCTTTTCTGGAAAAAAAATCAGATTTTTCCCTGGATTTCTGAGGAGAATGGACAAACGAGTTCTGTCGTGCTACCTGGGTAGACCACGAGTACCTTTAGAGTGTGACGTATCTTCCTATTCATCTTTTCTCTTTCATCTCTTTCTTCTGCTCTTATACTCAGCTTTACTTTGTTTTAGTCTAATCATCACAGTCATATGGTCTACAATTGTCTGAATCCAGAGCTCCCTGAAGGGTCTATGCATGCTCTTTTCATTGTGTTTTCCTGAATGTTGGATACTGGCAGCATTTTCCTAGATGGCATTTTCGTAAGCATGGCTGCTATATGAATGATGCAGTCCTTAACACTTGCTGATCGAAATTTGTTATACTTCTTACACTTTTGCAATAATCACCTTATCTTAAATAAGCAGCACGAAGTTTTTTAAATGAACAAGCACTCTTAGGTCAGTTACATGGTGCTGTGTATGTTGTATCTGATGACAGTAGACTCACTCTCGCCTTAGGGAAGCGTAATCTTAATTGCCATTTTTTGCTAGCCAGATGCTCTCTCTTTTCTGTGGCAGTGGGCTCCCTCATTTTGCTTCCCAGGCTTGCAGACTCTGGAGGAGACATGCCTCTCTCAAACTCAGAATGAAATTAAAAGCTTATTATTAAATGCTTAAGAATATAATTTGTCTTCCATATT
Organism: Ibycter americanus; assembly: GCA_035590275.1. Taxonomy (NCBI): domain Eukaryota; kingdom Metazoa; phylum Chordata; class Aves; order Falconiformes; family Falconidae; genus Ibycter; species Ibycter americanus. The sequence goes on from JAVJGI010000037.1 coordinate 20,106,160, forward strand.
AATTGATAAAATTTATATTTTACAGGGCTTGAGGATAAAAACAAAAACCCCGAAACTTCAAAGCCAACATTATGGACATTTTTTTATCATGGCAAGACAGGATTGGAGCTACAAAAACTATTCAGACACGGTAAAGCCTTTTAAATAACTGGAAATCTGATCCATTACTTTAAATAGACTGGACATCAGATGCAGTCACGGTGCTTCTTAGCGTATGTTGGACACTGGAATTCATGCAGGTCTGTGTACAAGCGAATGTGTTCATTATCCTAATTGCCTGTCTCCATTTAGCTTATTTTCAAGAGAGTTTGAGGGAAAGTATTACATTATTTATTTATATCTAAGTTCAGAATGTTTTTTACAAGACACTGAGTGTCAGGACAAAACAACAGTGAACAATAAAAGTCAGTTTGCTGTGAAATTACATTTATGTTAAACCATATATATACTGACTTCAAAGGCAATGTCTGTCCTTCTGAAGGTATTTGCTGTCCTATCATTTCAAATTTACAGATGTGCAATGTCTGTAATAATGATATCAAAGACAAATCCTTATCTCAGTACATTAAAAATGAATGATTACTGGATAGTTTTTTAAAGAAAAAAATGCTTTCAAAATAAGATGTTAATTACCTGTGATCTTGTAAAAATGAAACAAAAAAACTTGATGCAAAGGTTGCAGCTGCTTTGTAGTTTTAGTGGTCTGCAATAATAAAGCTACAGCTATAAAAAAATTATGGCATTTCTAATGCAAATGGAAAAGATTTTTTACTGTGAAAAGAAAATTTTGATCTTGGCTTTAAAAATTTCCGTGCATAAGAAATTCCCTGAAAAGTGCATTTAATTCTAAACACAGAGCACTGAACTACTATTTCTGAAAATTAGAAGAGAATCATGTGACAGCTCTTAACTGCTCACAGAATGCTTCTGAGACAACATGCCATACCCAAGAGTGTAGTTGAACTGCCTTATTTATTTAAGAAAGACATATGGACATCAAGGTGGCTTCAGAAACTAAGCAGGGCTTTAAAAATTACTAGAGGAGGACATTGCCTCTAAGGAAGAGTGTGGAGGCAATATTAAAAAAATCTATACCTGAGTTTTTAGCTGGCTACCCTACTAGAGTTTTTTAAAATAATAAAAAAAAATACACAAATATGCACATCCGTGCATCCATCTTCATTGCAGTGAACAGTTTTGTAGTAGTAGTGACATAAATATTGCTCCGATGATCTATTTCCCACCGTCTTCCACCACAGCTAATGCTTAAAATCTGTAGGTTAAGCACCTAAGGAAGCGACATGATGGTCCAAGAGTCCATCACACGCCAGCCTAGGGGCACGGGGCTCCTGCCGCATCCCAGTTCGCCTGCACTGTTACCCGCAGCTGATACCCAAAACTAGGGAAGGCCCAAATCTTTAGTCACAGCTGCTCGTTTGCACAGTTGCATCTGTGCCTATGACCTGGGTTTTGAGGGAAGTTGTGGGGCTAGGCTCGGGTGGAGGGATGGTAGGGTTGTTCTTTCCTGCTTTCCTAGAATACTGCGGCTTTTGGTTTCCTTAAGACCAGGTTGCTGCAGAATTTACTTGTGGTATCAAGGTTTTCGAGTAGCTTACGCATTTAGTTGGCACATGGTCAGGCAGTGAACCTGCCGTGCTTGGCGTAGGACAGTTACAGTGGGTTTATGCCATTAATCATCTAATAACAAGGAGTCGCAGGGTAAAGGCAGGGTTCTGGTAGGGCCACATCGGCTGCAGTTGAACTGACGTGTCTGTGTCTTTGTCACAAGTACTTGTGATAATTGGTGCAAAGTTGTATTTAATGTCCTTCAGCGTTTCTCATGTTTTGTGGGTGATGATAGGCGCAAGTGTCTTCGACAGCAGAGTGAGGTGCTCACAGCCACGTCTCCAAGGGAACTTGGGGGAGGGAAGGTTGGGAGCTGGCACCCCTGGCCCTGGAGCAGCTCTGCAGGGGTGGCTTGGTTGTTGGCTTTGGACTTCAAGGAATATATGCATGGATTACATTTCTCCCCTTTCTAGTAAACATAGTGATATGCCTGGAGTAGAAATCCTGATCTAGGCCACGGGGATTGCAATAAGAAAGGTGAAATAGGTGCTCTCCCTGCGGGTAGCACGTGTGTGGCGACATGTGGCGGTGCTGCCCGATGTCACTTGTGTGCCGGGCGGGCGGTCCTGCCGCGAGGCTTTTTACGGTCATGTTGCTGTCTGGGGATGTTTCTGTCCCAAAAACAGAAGCACAAACCGCCTAGTTAAAAAAAATGGACTAATGATCTTTTTTTTGTAGGCATGGCTATATCAAGTGATCTTTTTGTTTGTCATTTAGTGAGAAAAAAGGAGGCAGAGGATAGCTAGGAACCCACGCGCAGGGCGCTCCCTGCCTAGTTACCTCTGAACTCCTCCCCGAGGGCTTGGGCCAGCTTCAGGTTTGTTTTTCCAGCTGGACTAGTTTGTTAAGTGGTTTTGTCTTTTATAGATAATTATGAGAATGTTTACAGTTATAGTCTTCATCTGTCTTTTCATTATAAAATGAAATCTTGTGATGTTTAATAGCTGGGAAATAGATCAGAATTCACCACAATTCTGGACAGACAGCAAAAAGCATTTTTTAACGGCACTTCACAATTATTAAAAAAACCCCTCTGTGTCCTTGACTTCTTTGACACTGCCAATCAAAACGCGTCTTCCCTTTGGGCATGTCTTATGAGCTGCTCAGATTCAGAATAATTTATAATGAGTAAATCAAACAATTCTGTAACATGTTAATGGCCTTAATTTCCTCCGTCTCCTCAAGGTCTAGAGGCTTGATTGCGGCATTGAGAATATAAAAAAGAACATTATAAATTGAAACCTGTCAGAGATGGTCAGAATCAGAAAAGTGCTGATATAAAAAAAATTTTAAAGGTGCATAAAAGTGGAAGACTTCTGGCTTTTGTTCATACCATGCCTAGGAAATGTCTTCTTGATTTACATCATAGTAAATAGTATTTATTTTCATGAAATGTACACTATATGGCACTGAATCAAAGAAAGAAAAGATATAATAGATACGCTGCATTCTAGTACATCTGGAATAATTCCTTTTGTTGTAAAGCTGTAAAGGTATTGGCTTGCATTTTGTGTGTGAGGAAAACTGATGATCCAAAAGCAAATTACGAAAAAAATTAATCTGTATCCTGGCAGTATGCAGGGTTAGTTACAGCTCGTAATATAAGCCGTATATCAGTGAAAATAAAACTAGTATACAAAAGCAATCATATTATGGGGCTTTGTCTGATAATTTTGTATTTGCCACAGTTTGTAACAGAGGCATTTATGGCACTCGTCACTTTAATTTTGTATTTTGCATCAGCAGAGCATCACTTTAATTCTGGCTTGGAAGGTGCTCTGGAGGTCATCTTTTCCAGCCTTGTCTGCCCCTCGCTCGCCTGGCATCAGGGCAAATTGGGTCAGGTTACTCCGGCAGGTTTTGAATGTCTCGAGGGATGCCAGTTCCTCAGCACCTTTGGTTCCCATGCCAGTGTTTGAACACACTCGAGGTAGGAAAAAAAATTTCCTGATATCTAAGCAGAATTTCCTGTGCCTGGTATTTCCCACCACCTTTGCTCTGTTGCTGCACAGCTCTGCCTTTTACCGTCTCCATGTCTTTCCAGTGGACGGCTGCAAACAGATCTCCTCTCAGCCTTCTCCTTCAGGCAGAATGATCCCGTTTTTCTGAGTCTCCTCAGATGTGGTTTTGTGACCATGTGCTCTGCCCTGCTCAATCATCCTGGTGGCTTCTGTTGGACTGGCTCGAGGATGCCCATGTCTTCCCCACACTGTGGAGCTGAAGACTGGGTGCAGTCCTCCACAGAAACACACCCGAGCCTCTAGTCACTGCGGAGGGGCACCGTGGTCCCAAACGCTGTACAAGCACGGGATGGAAGGGTATATTGTTTGTGGCCCTGTAAGCTTGTAAGCTAAATGACTAGTGATACTAGATGTTTCCATCCAAGACAGAGACGGCAGTACCCAACAGTGGTCTAATAACATTGAGCTGGCACAGTACGCACTGTCATTGCCGTATCAGCAGCCTAATTGTTGCCAAGTGTTTCACACAGTAAGGGAAAAACAAAGAAAGGGAAAATCGTCAGAGCTATCTGCGTGAGTCCCTGACAAACACACCGAGCAGATTACGTATGAAACTGTATGAATGCGCTTCGCTGGAAATGTAGCAGTGGAGTGATTCAGTAAGAGTCAGGAATAACCATGCCAGAAGTGACTGGCAGGATGGGGAGGTGACCTTGAAAATAAAAGCAGCAAAAAGTAGTGTTGGGAAGCCAAAGAAGGAGTGACTGTAAATTAAGGCCAAGAGGTCAGTGATGTAAACAGATGAACAGACTAGAAAATTATCTTTGTAAAAATATTCTTAGTGAATAAGGCAAAGGGTAGCTCAATACTCAAAATGGTCACCTTAATGTCGGAAAGACCAAGTCTTTGATGACGTGAAGGGACAATCTGCGGATTTTGGGATGTAGGCTATGTGAGAGTGTTTGGAGAAAGAAATATGTCAAAGATAATGGTATTGTGGTGTGCTGGAGTGACAGTTACGTGTAGCCTTAATTACAGTAATTAAAAACACACAAAAAGATGAGCTATAAATGTGAATATGCTTGGTGTATTATGATGACAGTGTTCACAGGCTACCTTATGAAAGTCTGCAAGATCCACTACATTTACTGCATATTGCATGATGATAATACCTGCTTGTGCCAAAAACTAACGGTACTTCTGTGCCTGATAGTCTATCCAGTGATTAACATACAGCTTTATCTGTGTCTGTATTATAACCTATATGTTTTAAACAGTGTACAGGTTATTGGTTGAAAAAGTCTTGTTTATATTTCTAGCTCTACATCAGCTTATTTATTTGTTGTGCTTTGCAAAAGGTCAGTGACAATTTCTGTAAGATCTACATTTAAGTAAGAAGCTGCTTCTCAGTGTCCATCTAATTCTGTGATTCTGTCATCATTTATGAAAGAAACTGGTTTTCATTTGTTTTCTTGAACAACCCTTGTCAAAACTTGTACTGATAAGGGTCAGAACATTTATCCCCATTATGAAAATCTTCAACTGTTTTTACTGTCATTTCAAATAATGACAAAATAGACACAAGTTCAGTTAATATTTATGATTTTCACGTGTCTTATGTGAAAAAATTTCTGTGACCCGTGCACTTCCCGCACCCATGATGGTAACAACACAGTAATCTTCATAAGATCCTTTTTGTTATGGCATCTTAGTATATAGCCTGGAAAGAATTTTATTCCAAAATTTCCTCTTTCTTTCCTGAGGCCATTTAAAGAAACCTGAATATTTGCATAGCCCTTATTATAAGACATGTTTTTAACTGTTTTCCAATTAAAGTAAGAAAAGTGCCTTCAAGGTAAATCAAAAGGAACCGTTAGATATTTTGGATAATAAAATTCTCCTTCAGCAGGGTGTTTATGTTGCAGAGATTTTATTTTTCAGTTTACTGTTGTAAAATTAATTTGTTTCAATTTTCAACAAGGTACTTCAGCATTCCATGTTGCTGACTTGAAGACAGCCTGCTTCTTGCTTCTGTGATAAGCAGTTAAAACATTGAGACTAAATACTTTCTGAAGTCTTGAAAAATCAAACATGGGATAATATAACAAAGGCTGCTTCTGGCACAGACTGGGTAAGAACTACTTTAATGACAATTTAAGTTTGTAATATTTTTATGAAATCTTATTAAAGTCCAAATATAAATGAATCTCAGTTAAGTACAAGAGGAAAAAAGTCAAATGGATGATATCCTATTTCATCTTTACATATAACATTTACATATAAAATGTTATGAGTTGATAGAGAAAGCATTTGAGGAGTTTAGTCCTGCCATCATTGTTTTTGAGACTACAGGGAATTTTACAAGCTTGCTCTATATAGAAAGAGTTTTGTGAGCAGCAAAGCTCATGACATCCACTCTGTCACAGTTCAGTTTTTCACCAGCTCGCAGCTATGACTACAGTTTTTCCACAGTTGAAACGTTTATCCCTTTTCTCTCTCTTTTCTGTGCTGATCCTCCAGCGTTTCAAAGGCCTGGCCTTAACCTTCTCCAAGGGAGATACAGACAGTATCCATTTTCCTTATTAGGGTACCGATTTCAGTGGAACAAACAGGAATTTAGTGTCTTTGAAGGTATGGCCACGTCAATTTTTCTTGGACCTGACCTACACATTGAGATGTATGTAGGCAAAGCAGAATGCTTGTGTACATGCACTCACACAAAGCAAAATCTTGCAGGCATCTTTGTATTTTTATTTACAGTATAATATGCTGGAGTTTTCGATACCCATAAAAAATTAGAAGATAGTGCAATAGGCACAAAAATTTTAAAAAAGATAAATACTTGATGATTCACATCTCAAATATTCTTTGTAATTTGTTGGATATATTGAAGTTAATATTGCTGAAACAGTCCAAACAATACATATTTCAGAATTTTAATAGCACGTTACTGAGATTGTAATATTCTTGCTGCATTTTTTGAAACAATTTAAAACAGGGGGATTTTTTTTCTAGGTTAGAGTGCCATGTAAAACTTACCTTTAACAAAAATGAATGGCTATGCATAAACCCAGCTCCTTCCAGGAACTGGCTAAATAGGAATGAGTAATTACTTTGTGTCAAACGAAAGCATCATTCTTCACGTGAGTTGCTTTTTCTTCTGTAGTTATTGCTAATGCTAAAATGCATCTTGTCCCTCCAAGCTCTTTAACTTTAATCATAATACTATAGGATTTTATTTTTACTTCCATGAACTGATTTTGAATTATATATGTAACAGTCACTTATGGATACATTGAGGTCAACAAGAAACATGTTTGGCTAGAGTTATTCTACTGCACACCTTGAATTTTGGGAAAATTTAGAACTGTTTTAATTTGTGTGAAAGCTTGAGCATTCAAGCTTTTCCCAAATCCTCATCTATAGATTCGATGTGGGGTGGTGCTACTGAGGATCTGTGTTCCCATCCATAAAATCTTTGCTTAAGTCTTACAGGATATAGCCACTGATATTTGGAAACTTTCATTTTGACATTTCTGTTTTCTATATTCAAGGTACCTCCTCACAGGGTTATGGAATGGTCCTCTTTATGTTCCTTATACATGCTCTATAGTGTGGGGGAAAAAAAAGTCTGCAAAGAACTTGTGTATATAAAGTTCTTGGTGCTGCCACTGAAGTCTTGTAGCTCCAATATAAGGTAATATATCTGTATCTATTATATATCATTATATGTCATATATATATCACTATATACATCATGCATATATGTACATATATCCTATATATCACACATATATATAATTTTATATCATATATCTATTATCTTCATGGTCTCCTAATTAATCTCTGCCATGTTCCTCTGAGTTCCTGAGGGAAGAATGATAAAACTGGGTCACATTTGATTCTTTTGTCTTTCCTACAAGTTACTTCTTCTTTTTTTAAATTTTTTTATTTAAGTATTTTAATGGTAGTTTTTTAATGTAAGAAAGATTGATTGGAAGTGTTATTCTGGTGAATTTTGTGTGTAAACGTTTTTGGATAAACTGGGATCAGATCCAGGAGTTTGCCAGTCATGGAGTTTCTGGTGGGAGCAGAGATTACCTTTCCAGATAATTCTCATAAGTTCTCTAAGAAACTCAAATTTATTCCCATTAAAATGCTTCTGTGCCAGTGAGATAAAAGTTGAACTCTAAATATGAATGAGAGGTTTCCAAGAAAGTTTTCCAGACTTAATTTAAATTATCATTGAGGTGGAGGGAAGGTGAAAGGAGAGGAGAGGAGAGGCTTCTGCATGCAAGAGTGTGGGGCGGTCACAGCTTCAAATATTGGGAGGTGTGAAGTCATGGGAGTATTATCGTGTTAGCAGCAGTATTATCTAAATATACTAATCATTGAGCAAAAGGCATTATGTTCTTTAAGTCATTCTGTACTGTTTTAGTGCTTTTCAGTTGTGAGACGATGCTGAGATTACTTACACATGTCCTGTTTTCTCTCGCGTTTCTGTGAGGCTCCTTTACCGGTGCTTCAGAGACCGGATTCCAGGTTTGCAGGACTCTGCTGCCAGGTGACAGTACTTACGAGTCCTGTAATGAGGCCAGAGCGAGTCAGAATACTGCATTAAGTGGGCATTACAGCGCAGCTATTACAGGGCAGAAGTTGCTTCAGTAGAAATCTATGCGGAGTTTCCTATGAAGTTATTATATTGCCGTTACAGTGTCACAGCAATCCCTAAGCCAGTCCGCGGAGACCACATTATTGTGTCATGATAGGAGATTACGCCTTTGCACTAAATGGCTGCAGAATAAGTCTACAGAGACCTGATTATATTGCTGTTGCTGCTAGAGAGGATTGTTTAACAGTGAAGCACTTTCTGCAGAAGCTCACTTACAGCGACAAAATAAAATGGAATTATGACAGTGTACTTTCTGCTAAAAAAAAAAAAAGAAAAATAAAGCAAAATCAATTATCATGTCAACTTAAACCATAAATACATAGTAAATGCTGAATTTATTGTCAACCTAACTTAACTCTGACTTCCTGTAACTAAAATACACAGATAAATAATAGTTGTCTTTAAATCCCCACAGCAAGTAATTTTTTAATTGTGAAAACTCTTTTTATGCATACAATACTACAATAACTGAAGAGTCAGTTTTATGCCCCTGTATTAATGGTGTGATTGGTTTCTAAAGGACCAGCCCCTGTTCCAAACTATTTAATACACCTGAAGTTCCTAAACAGAACTTTTGATTGAAGTGTTAGGTGGTCAGTAGGAGTTTAAATTGTGAAATTATGCATGGTTCTAAATATATGGCTATTACCAAATTAATTTGTATATGTATATATTTATGTTCATCCAGATAGAAAGCAAAATTATTGCTATGAAAATTAGATTAATAGTAATACCAATCTACACAAAACATTTCCCAAGACAAAGGGCAAAACAAAGATGAGATCAATTCTTGCAAATGTTTATTTAGAGTGCCTCTCATCCTATGAAGATGTTATTCATTACCTGTTCTATAGATGCAGTGCCTCCTTTAAACTGGTATAGAAAATCAATGCTCTGAGTAGGAGAAAAGAAACTCTCCTCTATAAATCACAAGTATAGACTTCAGTGCTATAAATTTAATTCAGAAACAATGAAAACAAAGCAAATATCTCTTTGCCACTTTTTAGTTAACAAAGTGTAAAGGTTTTATAGAATAACGAACTTGAACTCAACCAAAATTCAGATGATCCTGCAAGAAAAATTAAAAACTAGAATTAAATTTATTAAATATTCATATACAAGTATTTACCTGTAAGTAAACATTTCAATGAATATATATGTATGTTTAAACAAGTTTCAGTTTATAAAAATCTGCTTGTTATATATAGTTGACTTCTATATATCTGTAGGAGTCTTCTCTCTTAAGTCTTCATCAGCTAAATGGAGGAAGTTGAAACGAGGCACCATTAGTTCTACAAATTGAAGAGTTGCAGAAAATTGCTTAGAGTTAATAAAACTGGGGTTTAGAGAACAGTAAAGGGAATATAATACTCATCAAGTAATCAATCACCCTTAGCACATACAGTGCTAAATCTATCTGTCTAATCTATCTATTTTGGTATTTCTAATGTGTCTATCACTGTAGTATCTAGATACCTTGTGTCGGATTTAGCAAGCCTCATTAAGTGTAGTATAAAACCTAAATTCAAAATAAGGCAATAGCTGTTTTCTATGGTACAGAAATTCAATAACAAAAATGTAAATTAAAGAAGATATTTGTAGTTACTGTATACTAAATGCACATAGTTTCATCACCTGGTCAGATACTGAAATATAAATTCATTTATTTATTCCTTTACGATAGTCTGAAAAATGAGATGAATGAAATAATCTGTGACATCTAAAATAATTGTTAAGATATACCCAAGTGTACGTTTTGCAGCTGTAGAGCTCTGCTCAGTGTAAGGTGAGGCTAACATAGGAATGTAATGATTTACCAGCAAGCTCCTGATTACATTGCTACTGCATAGACTCGCAGATGACAAGGAACAGCACTACTTACATAAGACTAACAGATTAAGGAAGGCTGTGATAGTGGGAAAGATGATGTTTATGTAAAGGAAGAAGAAAGGCTGTATGTTTAAGGGTGGAATAGTATGGAAGGAAGTGTTGGGAAGGAGATATTCTTACCACTTGTGTTTGAAATTAACATAGTTATTGAGTAATAGCAAAATCACTGTCATGTAATGACATGTAGGATATCACATAATGGCGATGTAAAGACTCTTCTCCAGGGGATATGGATGGAAGATTATAATTTTAATGAAGAAAAAAAAAAAAGCATTAGGCTTGGCTAAAAAAACTGGAAACTGCCCTTTAGGGAAAAACTGGGAATGATCAAGGACAGACTTTAGAAAAAGAGTCCCTCCTTGAGCCTGTTTGCAGCAGTACTCAGAATTTCAATGTAGGAAGATAACCTCCGTTCTCATTTAAAATAATGTCCTAGACAGTGGAGAAAAATCCTCTAAGAATCACTTGACATAATTTGCATAGGACGGTACCATGAAAACAGCCGTTATTAAAAACATTTACATGCACAGACATTAATTCTTACAAGAATCTCTCCTCCATCATGTGTTTCCTCTTCCCCCCCCAGCCAATCAAATACAAATTGTGTTAAGGAATACATTCTCATAATACATGTGCTGTCATTTCAAACTAACACTCTGATCCATAGAAAGAATGACAAATGTTAGCTTTTTACAACCTCTTCACTTTCGTATACTCACTTATTCATCATTGGACCCAGCGATCATGGTCACAAGGAGGTATCCGTGCTTCGCTGCCGATACACCTGTAAGACATATACCTGTATGGCAAAGGGCTGAAATAAGGTGGGCGGCACTTTCCAAGTGTGCAGTCTCTTTTTCCAATACCAACACAGAAGACTTATCCCATCTCCCCAAGCTCTTGCTAACTTAGATCACCTTATGCTAAAACCACTGGTCTGTCATGGTGCAGCTCTGGTTCTTCCAACATTCCAAACACCCACGCTTAACACAGCGAGCTGGGAAAGGAGCTTTGAGTTACTCAGTCCATTACACTGCCAAAGGGTAGAACCAACAGTACCATTTTGACTGCAGCCAGAATTCTTGCGGATAAATTCCCTTGGCTACTGTCAGAGTTAAATCTATGTTTTCTAACTGCCGGTGGTGTGGATTTTGCTCCTGGAAGGGCACAAAACATTTTGTGCAGTTTTTAAACTCACTGGTTTACTTTTATGTTTGGAACACTGGACTGGTCATTAAATAAAAGTCAAGATATGGCAGTTCTTCCAATGTTAGTAAATGGTAGTACTGGAACAAGTTCAGGGAATGCCTACATCATCATAAAATGTATATTTAAGAGCTCATGTTTTCCCTGTATTTCCCAAATATAACCTGTACTGTACTATGGCAATGGAATACTATTGTCAGAGCTTTTAAGGAATAGACCTGACAAAGAATGTAGAACATCTGAGTACAGGAAAATCTGGAAGTTATAAAGATCAGATGTAGTAAAATAATTTTCTTTGACGATGAATTTGGCTTGTAAAACATCCTTCACAAAATTTTTCAGGTATTGTAAATGTTCAGTAAATATAAACCCAATGTAATTCTCTAATCGAACTGAATCATTGAATGTGGTAATTCTGTGCACATTTTCCATGCAATATGTTGAGTTCGTGCTGAAATACAGGGAATTAATTTTGCTTCTTTCTGGTGTTTCAGTCATCAGAACTTTTTATTATTTTTTGATCCACAAAGTTTGCCCGTGCTTTGCAAAGTGTGCTTTTACTGCACATTGTACCAACATTTTTCACTGACAGTACGAGCTCTGGATTCTGGGGAGAGAATAGATTCTGTTATCTACCAAATCAGCAATTTTGAGCTAGAGAACTACCGTTCTTTGCTAGAGGGACAATAGTGGCTACCCCAATGTTCATTAAGATATGAATCTTTCAAATGAAAGCATACCTGCCAGGAATCGAAATTTTACCTTATTTAGTGAAAGACTATTTACGTTTGATTTCTTGTTTCCTTTTAAAATTGTCTTTTGAATCTAATCGACTGAATTATATTGTGCAATGAACACAGTTTTTCAAGACAAAAGATTTCCTAATGATCCTACAGAAATGTTCTGATCCTTGCTCCTGAAATAAACAATCTTTCTGAAGCATTCAAAATCGTTTCAGGAAAACTATTGTAATTACATAAGGCATTATGCGTATAGCTCATGTGTAAGTTAAGTTAAAATAGACTGCAAAGACTGATGCCTGAGAACTGGGGAAATGCTAGAATTCAGGTTACCTGTACAAATTAATTCAGTCCAGTGTTTATCTGAATGCATTACACTATACATAGTGCATTTAATACTATAAATGGTGATTAATACAGCAGCTATCCAGTAGTGCTCAAAGTTTAACCTGCATTCTTTCCTAACTTTCAAGACCTTCATTTTGTAACCTGATAGGATAGTATTTCATGCTCGATGTGAATGTAGTCTAAACAGTCACTTGTTTTATTGAAAAACCTTAATTATATCATCAGCAGTTTGGCCACTAAATACTGATTTCTGCATAGGGTATCGTAGGACTGGTATCTTCGAGATTCACAGGACAGCTCTTAGAAATCTGAGCTATAAAATACAACTTTCTTACTGCTTTTAACATATGAGAATATAAACTTTGATATAATTACGTAGTGTTACCAGATTTTGCCCTAGTGTAACATCTATTCACTTTTTTAAATGTACAAAACACTACAAACCACTTAGAAAAAATCTTCTCTGGGGTCAATGAAAGACATACTGCATTCATTCTGATGTACCTTGTCCAAAACCACTGTCTTACAAGAACTGCATATCTGACATGAACTCTGTCCAACCTCGTCAGAGACCGACACCACTATTTTGGCATCCAGAGTGTTGGAAGTCAGATACAAAATCTCTTGAAAGCTGAAAAGAGCTTTTGTCCCCACTTTTTTTATGTATTACGGCATTTTTTATTATTTGTTATTTTAGATGTTTCCTACTTGAATAAAAGCTATTGAGAATGCAGAAGCTGTGCAGACACAAAATCAGTTATTTGCCAAGGAAGTTTTAACTATATTACCCTTGAAATTTTATATATTTTAATGTATCGCTTTTAATACAAAACTTTAACTTTACCCATAAAAGTCTAATTTCTGCCTGATAAACTCCCAAATTAGTTTCAGATAATTGCTTTTTCAGTCTTCTCACATACATCTACTGTCAATTTTTTACAGCTCACTAAGCCATTCCAAATTATGTCTGGTTTGTCTTGCAAAATAAAAAAGAGTGATTAAAGATGTTAAGGGTTTCTCTATCCAAACCTTTGATTTTGCATTACAAATATTTTTCATTTGACTTTGTTTTCGTATATGATGTCTTCAAGAGCAAACCTGAAATAAAAAAGGACTAGCTGTGGTATGCTGCGCCTTGGTCTTTACATAATATGTTGTTTAATGCTTAAGTGTCAGTTACACTTTCAGGTCCTGCCCTTACTGATCCACAGTACCTGCATTAGCTATGTGAACATACGTTTGGTTTCCAAAGAGGTTCAGAGATCATCATATGTCACGGAAGATTTTGCACTTAATCTTTTAGTAAAATTTCTAAAATTGTGGCAAGAAAAATCATGCCATTTAACACCTCTCTACTTCCATCAACGCACTGCTATTGGGAATTTTTCGGCATATTAGCCTTCTTATTTATGGTATTCTTACATGTTTTGCATTCTTTTTGTCATATTGCTTTCACTTTGTGTTGACTCATTCAGACTCCTGAAAGTTGCTTTTTCTTTGCCTTAATGTGCATGATCTGTAGTAAATTTGGATGTCACTTGTGATAACTGCACTTCACTCCATTTGTGATTTTATTGATTTTCACACTAAAAATTTAATAAAAGCATTTTCAAATTAATTCCTTTCTAATAGTAGTAGCAGGGGGCAGAAAACTGAACTGACATAAAGGAAGGCTGCGATAAAATTTTTAGAGTGTTTCCATGGCTTCATGACTCTTCTTACTGATGTACAACAATTCCTTCAAGTCCTGTGTTCTTAAAATCAGAGCAGGTTATTAGGAGCCTTTCCTCTGGCATTTAACAGGTGGAAATGCACTTCTAGAGATCTCTTCATCAAATTCCAAACAAATGTATCTGTATTTACTTCTATAACAAAGAGATGGTAGCATCAAACAACATGCTAAACTGAAAAATACATTTATTATACCTGTTTTCTTTGTCAGTAACTCAGCAGTTCTTAATCCAAAGTCTCTTAGTAGAATTATTGCCACTTTAATTTCTTTGGGACCACATTTGGGATAGTCTCTGTCCGTTTCAGCTCCGCCCACTGCACAGATACCCATGTATTAGCACAGCTTTCTGTCAAAATCCTCATGTTACCTTCCATGTTTCAGGAATGACCCTTGCGCTGGGCCCCCTGTCAGGCTACAAGGCTGCTCCTGTTTGACGTGATGGCTCCCACGCATCTGACAGCTCTCTTTGTTCTCACATCTCTGCTCCTGCAACTTCTGAAAATCTGTCACCATACGCTCTATCTCTCCATGCCGCTGGCCTTTCCAAGGACAGAGTTATTCAGGACAGCCTTCAGGTAGGCATGCAAGTTGTAAGCTTGAGCAGGTCAGAGAGCAAATGCAAGAACTTCATGGTGTGACTCAAGTCTGCTTAGACACTGGGGACTAGGCAGGTAGGCGATACAAGCAACTTGCAAAAAAATTTTTGGTTATGTTGTTCTAAACTTGGTAGGAGTGCACTGTGTCATCCTGCAAAGCAGAGAGAGGGTTGAGGGAAGGCCAGGGGAAGGAGCAGGGCATCTCAAGCCCATTGTAATTCATCTGCAGTTCGTGCTCTGCACTGTAAAACACCAACGTGGGAGTTACAGAGCCCCTCACTTCATCCTCCTACAATAATCCTCCTATTTGTGAAGAAGTTTTGGAAATACCTGGACTCAAACTTTGAACGGTGTTTTTTTCCTGGAAGAGAAGGAATGGTACTTTGTAGTAGACTGGAAGTTACGACTTTGGGATTTAACTTCAAAGCAGCAGCTTTTTGGTCATAAGGGGAAGTCGGTAATGAATGTAAACATAACAATACACAGAAATATGAGAGGACCTTATATTTATTTTTAACATTTTAAATATTTTCCACAAGACTTTGTTCTTGTAGACATTTAATAGAAGCTTAAAAGAAACTAGTTGCTTCATTTTAAGAGATTAGTATAAACTTGGAAGAACACAATGATATTCAAAACATTATTGCCAAGTAAGTGGTGGATGAAATGTTACTTTATATTAAAAAAACCAAAAATTTTCAACAATTGTTTTGCTTTGGAGAATGCCACATAATTCTTTTAGTAGAAACAAAAATGTTAGGTTTTGCTTTTATTAAAATATAATAAGCTAATTGTTGCCAATAACTAGTTTTTCATTATCTAATAATTATATTAATTGGGTGGTTAAATGCTTACTTAAGATATCCTATTTATCTTCTGCAGACAGCAGATGTAGGTCGTAACAATAGTTATGATACCAGTGACTGCTGATGGTCCAGATTCCTTTCTTTATCCTAAAATGTACTGCAGGGATCTTGTTGCTTTGTAGTCAGAATATTATGTGATATTTATATCAATTATTTCAACCTTGACATACCCTATCATATGATTTTAAAGTAACTTTAAAAGTATTTTCCCTTCAGTATATTCAGGAACTTTTTTTTTTTTTTTTAAAAGAGAGATTGAACTTCAGGTCGTGGTTCAGATCATGCCGTGATTTGCGATGAGATAAATGTATTTGTCTGATCTCTGATTCCTAACCCATACTCTCTGGATCCAAGTGCCAGTATAATTAATGATTTTTGTTGCCAATGTCATATAAAATGTGAATGGAGATCTCAGAATTTTAAAAAAAAAAATAATTAAAAAATTAGTGTCATGCACAAAGCCAGAATCATCGATCTGAGACTTCACTAACTACAAAAACTAGCCGGACTAGCACATTTGTTTGTGCACAAGTCAGCAATACACACTTAACAAGACTTTTTGCTGTATGGTAAAACCTGGTTCTAAGAGTGCTCTTCAAATACCCTGATTTATAATAAAAATAAAATCTGTTATAAAAGTTTGGCATCGCCTATTTTCAGAAAAACTGAATGTAAATTTCACCAAAATGTAATGTGTCTTTTTTTCTGAAACCATATTTATGAAGAAGTATAAGAAAATCTCCTGGTTTTCAAGTAGAAGTTATCAATATTCCTGTTTTTACACCCGTGAGTATTGCTTTATGGTATTCGTAACTCCTCAGAGTAACTGTTCGGTCCGGTTTCCAAAACTGGGTGTGCGGTGTGTGTCAGTCACCCCAACGAGGCGTGCGAAACGTGCTCCACAGCCCAGTACCGCCAGACCTTAGCAAACCGAAACAGGTTATTTCCTTAAAGATTTTTTCCGTATAAAATGATAGTTCATACGGTATATATTTTGTTTGTGAATTCTTTACCATTCATTCTTTAAAAGGCAAATGGAAGCAGAGTGTATCTTTCAGGCACTGGTATTTCTGCTTTTATTCTCTCTCCTTAGCTTTTAGGGCACAGCAACACACAGTGCCATAGCATCTGGCAGATGTCTTCTTTTGCACTTCTTTCATCTCTATGTGATAGAAACAAGCTTCCCTAATCATTACTTTTCTCTTCCACATTGTTGGAAAACATAAATATTTTCCTTGTACCCCTTTCAGTTACTTTCCTCCTTTTGAGTTGTGTAATATTTTGAACATTTACAGTATATTTAATCTGAGATCACAAAGATTGTTAATGTAACAGTCTCGCTGTGAATGTGCATTATGTAAATAGCATGAAAAGGGGTGGGATTCTAAGCGTATTTTTAAGGAAACGTGAATCTGCTGAACATCTACTAGTTAGTGTTAAGGCTTACTGGGTAAGTACTAAGTTATAAAAAGGTCTCATAACATTAATCTTAACTGTTGGTATTACTTAGAACGCATAGATGATGAGAATTTTATGATGAAACAGCTTTAAATTGACTGCCAAAAAATCAACTAATCACTATGAAGAATAATCATTTAGAATATGATCATTTCTGATTTAAGAATTATGTTTATTTCTTACCATGACTGATATGGTTTATACAAAAAATATTTCACATGTTAATGAGATAAAAAGAATGGGGACAGCCGGTTTGTGCTTGGTGTGCACTCAGCATTTGGGCCACAATGAGCATAGGCTAAACACCATAACTAATATTCCTCTTTTCTCTAGAAATAAGAACTGAAATGAGATCATAGTCCAATTATCTGGGATTATGCAATATGTTTAATTTTAGCATTATGTGCCTGCATAAAAGAAAAAAAAAAAAGTCGTGATAAATCTGGTTAACATAACAGTACTCTTCCAGTCTACTTGTTGTATGAGGGAGCTTATTAGATTTATAATTAACAGGAAAATACCTAAAATGTCTTATGATAAAAACTGAAGCTGATTTCGAGTTAAGTTAAAATAGGGCTCCATTTTCATTGTGTTAGGAAATATCAGTCTTTCTGCAGAGCTTTCTGTGGGATTATTGTCTAGGGTTTGTTTGATTAGGGGGAGTGGTTGGGGGTGGTGGTTTGTAAGAGAGAGATTTTTCTTTCTTCCCCCCCCCCCCCCCCAAAGTAGATCATTGCCTGTAAAGATCTCCCCAGTTCAAAGGCATTTAGGAACAATGTGGAGTCACGGTCATAAAAGAATTATACCTTTAAGAATAACCTCTAAAATGCTATGATAATTACTTCTTTAATCCTTCTTCTTTCACAGTTTTCCTTGTTGC
Organism: Ibycter americanus; assembly: GCA_035590275.1. Classification (NCBI taxonomy): domain Eukaryota; kingdom Metazoa; phylum Chordata; class Aves; order Falconiformes; family Falconidae; genus Ibycter; species Ibycter americanus. The sequence continues at coordinate 20,124,135 of JAVJGI010000037.1, forward strand.
ATATCTGCAAATATAGAGCATTATTATAATAAACAGCTCGCAGTGCTCCACGGGTATACTGTTACCTCTTTAGAATGGAATAAATAATATAAATTTTAATGATATTTTAACAAATGCGATGATGTTTACTTATGTACATAATGGGCTACCACACTGGGAAAAGTGAGTATAAAGGAAGATAAAAGATATTTCTGCTAGAATTTTCATGACAGAATTATTAGAGAATGCACATTTTTTTAAACTTTTGTAATCCAGCTTCCCTTTCTAGCAGATGGCAAATTTTATTCTTTAAAATTCAATTGTCCAAGTAGCTAATTAGAATTTTGAGATATTAGGAGTATAGAGCTTTAATCATAGTATCTTTTAGAGTAGCAAGTTGTTGCACAGTGTATGTATACCATAATGGCTTGTCCTTACAAGATGTAGGCCAAGCCCCCCTGAAATTTAAGTGCAATTTAGAGTGACACATGTGGGTAATGATTCTCTCCTAAAGAACATTTAAATGCTTACTATGTCGTGAATGTTGGAAATTCACTCGCTGGCTGAGCATAGTTGCCTCTAATTTAAGAAGACCAGAGACTTCTACTGTAAGAATTATCGAATATTGCTCTTTAGGGTTTTTATGAATAATGAAAAATTATCCATTATACAGAAAGATTAATTTAGCTGAATGAGGTTCAGGATGCTTGGAGTCATTTTCAAATAAAATCTGAAATCAAGACATTCATCTATCCATTGTGTTCAGCTGTGAGAGGAAAAATACATATGAGTATAAATCATAAAATACTTAGTAAATGTGAACACCTTCTGCAAGTCTTCATAGGTGGTTAAAGTAGAAAATACAGGTTTATCCTTTCTTTAAGTACTTTAATTATTAAACTAGTAGCATTCCTGATGCAGAAATCCTCAAGAAGAGAGAAATATTTGATTCAATTTATTAAACCCCCAAGTAATAAGAAAAATATGACCACATTAGTCTTCCCTTTAAGAGCCAGAATAGTAAACCAAGGTGTTGTTACTAGTGAAAATGAAAATTATATTTATCTTATCGCATAAATGTGTGTGACACTTACATTTATATCTTTACTGTCTCATTCTTTTTGAAAACAAAGATCAGACTCCGGAGGCACCTAACTGGGCGATGGATAGCTGGTGGCATCCAGCAGCAGCTGTGTAGGAAAAGCAGCAATAATTGGCACAGCTTCGTTACAGCCGCCCTTTCTGCGAGCTGACCTCGGCTCTGCCTTGCAGACTTCGGCAACACTTCCTTCCCCTGTGGATGCTGACCTTTCCTTACTGTGCCTTGAAGCAGAATTGCTCTTGGGTAGGGGTAGGGGACTGTTGCAGCACTACAAAACTAGCCGGCTGCAACAAGGCTTTCCCACACAGTGTTCCAAAAGTTCATCTGCTGTCCGTGCTGCTTCTTCATCCTCTTCAGGCCAGTCCACCCTGCTTCTTGCCTCTGCTGCGTCCGGGTTCTTCCTTCTCCGGGCTCCTCTTCCAGAGAGGCTCTCCTCATCTGGGCCCCCTTCTTCTCTCTGCTTCTCGCAGGGCCTCTCCTACATCGCTGGGCTCTTCTTCATCCAGTCTCCTCTCTCTCTTCACCCAGTGCTCCTTCTCTTCCAGGCTCCTCAGTGCTGTTTAGCTACTTAGCCCAGACAAGCCACAGCTGTACATTATCCTCATCAGCCAACCCACCCCCCAGAAGCAAGCCCACAACTGTATATTATCAATGTTAATTAACCCTCTACAGTTCCTCTACAGGGGACCACGGCGTTGCCCCTCACAGAGGCAGACACTAGCCACAGCAGGAGCGGAGCTGCCGTTTGGCAGTGTGGGGCCTTCTCCTGGCCGGGTTGCTGGGTCCAGCCTCTCAGAGCTTCCTTGAAATCACTTGTGGCAAATCAGCTACTTCAAAAAAAAGACTGGTTGGCATTCCAGCAAAACTCCAGAGACACAGGATCGCTTATATTCTTAATTAAAATAAGCCACCTTCATCAATGGAGATTTTATAGCCAGTATGCGGCTGGAAATCTATAAAATATCTGCAAGAGGCCTTCAATGCACCCGCGTGTATGTTTGTAGGAGACAGGACTGATGTGCACGGGCGGACGCGTGAGCCCACTTGTGAGTCCGCAGTAGCCAGATGTCATCATGCGAGCCTTTCCCAGGGGCTCTTCCAAAGGCAAACATGGCTAGCAGACTCTTCATTTTTCCCCTGTCCCAGAAAAGGAGGCTCAGAGCGCTGGATTTGCCAGCTTTCCGAGGTAAAATATTTGTGTTAGATCCAAGATCAAGATTTAGACAGATTGCAGCCTTTACTAAATAAAATCAAATTCTCTGTAGATGCAAACTGAGTGTATTTGGTTGGAACATGGTCTGCTGCCAACTAAAATGTTTGAGTTTATTTAATGTAAACCTGCATGTGCATAGTCTTCATCTTGACAAATTCTGACTGTAAAAGTAGGAAATATAACAGTGGGAAATATTGTATTTTAAGCCACACCAAATATCTCCCTTATACAAGAGCATTATTAAGATTTAAGAAAAGAAATAAGATAAATGAGAATTATTCTTGATAAGAACAGCCAGAACTTTTGTAATAGCAAGGAGTTGGAAAAGGTTTCAAGTAAACACAGGGAAAACAAATTTTCCCTTTTTAATTCCAATACATTATTTTTATAACCTTCTAGCAAAAGGTAAAAATGTAATATGAAAGCCATCTGTGTAGGCAAGAACACTGGCTGCCAGATGAAAATTTTACACCTGCTTAGACTGTTCTCTGAATGGAAAACCTATGAGTAAATAACTATTTGTAATGGACTCTATTTATTTTGACAGAATATTTATAAGCATTTATTGGTTTGGTCATAATACTATTTTAAAAGTGCCCATGAATAGTTTTCTAGAACTGTTGAAAGCTAGTATTTTTCTATGTCAGATTAAATAATCAGTTATAATTTTGTCCCACACTATTATTGTGTTTATTGATGGGATACAAACACTTGACTGTCAAATAGAATGACTGAAAATCTGATTTAGAAAGCATGCTCTCTATTCATCAATTCTAACAAACTTAACCTGTCAGATGTTCATGGAAAGCAAATACATATGGCTATGGATGATTAATTTCAGATTGCAAATTAGTAGGAATGGGGTTTTTACCAGGTTTTTTTGTGATTAGTTCTGGATAATCAATACCTACTGGTAATTATTTTAGATAATGAAACAGTCAGTTTTTCCCTCCTTAATTTATTTTGGCAGTCATTTCTGATGGAGGGGTTTTTATTTTTTTAATTATTTTTTTTTTTTTAAGTTTTTAATCAGAAATCTTGGCTTTTTGCTTACTTAATTAATGTCAGTATAAAATAATGTAACAAGATTTTAATTACAGTTTGACTTACATGTGAATTTGGCTAATGATTAGGCCCATAATTTCCAGTGCAATTTTGAACAGAACTTAGAAGTGAAATTGCTGAAGCAGATATTGCTGCGATATTTACCAACGCAACTCTCAGTATTCTAAAAAATCCTTTTCTTTTTTTTTTTTTTTTTCCTGTTTATGTTCCTATGAAAGAAACTGAATTCTGCTGTGGACTTACGTATCCTTTTTTCTCACGGATAGCTGTCTGGCTTTTCTGTGAATTAATATGCAGACCAAGGCAAATTACTTAGCTTGTATATGCTTCCTTTCCACTTAAAGATTTCTCCCTCCCCTATTTTTCCCTCATCTTGTTTTCTCCCGAATAGTCACTAAGTCATTACTTTCATGAATGTAGATAAGCTGTCACAGGGAAGGCATTCTGACATTCCACAAGGCTTTTCTGGGATCCAATTTTTCACCATGAATTTGAGCATTTCCCTCTTTTTGTTTCCTTTCCAACAAAAAAGACCAAGAAGGGTCTCCTTGATCGCAAGGAGCTATACATACATATGCACATATATATAGACATAAGAGAGCAAATATTTTTTCAGGAGTCTGACTTGTATGAAATAAAAAGCCAGACAATTGAAACCATACTTACTCGTGGTAAAGATACTGATAATTTTATTTATGTTTTATATAATCTGAATTTTAATCTCATTTTTTAACTAAGTTCTTTTTTAATAGACAAGATTATAAGGCTTCAGGTTCCAGGGGAAGAAAATAGGCAGTAGAAAGGAAGTTTGGAGTTAAGAAATTTCCTGGCTTTAACTGTTAGGAAAGCATAGAATAATCACCACTAATGATCACAAGTCACCACTGAATTGTGTGATTGTTTTTATATATACTGCCTATGCCTTTGAAGACAGCACCTATAATTAGACAGTACAAGGAAAGTGTGTGTTTTTTAAAAAAAATGAAGTTGTTTAAGAGCTGATGCTGAAGTAAGTTCAAATATAAAAAGTAGATTTAAAATAACACTTTGCTGTAATGAGTAGAAATCATGACAGGAGAATAAAGGATAAGAAAATATCCTTGGGGCATAAGTGAGATGATTAGAAATATCATTAAAGCTAAAGCATCTGTTTGAATCCTTTGTGAGGCATCCAATTCACCCACATACACACATAAATGAGGGCTCGGTTTACTAATGCTGCAGTTTGAACACTAAATATAACATGCTTTGCATTTAAAGAACATACAGATTAAATATGAGATGCCTGTAATACAAGGGAGCCTGCAGTAACGATGCGCTGTGGATTTAAAGATGGTGTGTAAACAGGCAGATGTCCAGAGTGAGCAAATGTTCATTACAGAAAATTTCACATCAGGCATCTATTTTCTGCCACTGAAGAAAAATAAAGAATATTTTTTTAAAGGTTTGGAGGGAAAATAAAATTTATTAGCAAAGATCAGCAGAAAGTTGGCCGATGCCATCCTGATGACCTGTCAGAGCAAAATACAGCAGGGACGGGGCACCCATCTGATGTGACGTGAGGCTGAGGCAGAGCCCGGCGATGCTGGAGAACAGCTTCATTCTACTGGGAGAAACTGGGCACTGCATGCACACACCTGCAAAGGAAGAAAACCAAGAGGGAAATACAACTTCTGCCTTACGCGTGTAGGTATGTAACACACAAACCTTTGCTTTCTTAGTCGAAATACAGTCTAGTTTAACCCTTTTTGCAGAACGTACAAGTGTATGAAACTCTATTCATCTTTGTAGCATTATTTTAAGCCTTTAGTATCCCAGATAGCACTGCCTGTTGCCATTGATGTTCTCTGCTCACGTGGGGTGTCTGTACAGACCCCAGTCCACTATACAGCCAGCTCTGGTCTGGTCATCAGCTACTTTATTATTGATTTTTAATTATTTTATTAATTTAGAATGGAACTTAAAAGGTCATTTCAGAATGGGATTTCTTTGTGCCTTTTTCTACAGCTGATCACCCTGAAGCTAGTTAAATATACAAGGTATAAAAATGAAGAATAAAAACACATAAGAAGTTTAAATTCTTTTCAAACTTGCCATAGAAATCATTGAAAGAACAGGAAATAATCTGTGGTCTCCTGGGAGTATCTGATTTGAGAAAAAGATAAAAATCCATTTCACGTTTCTTAAAATTTAGGTTCAGAAATCCAGTATTGTTCAACCAGACTTAAACTTCATTTAAAAAAGGTCAGTGTGCCTGTCTGTCCTTGATTGCAGCTGGCCAAGAAAATCAAGACAACGAATACTTGGTATACTCTGATAACACCGAAGAAAGGACACAGATTCTGCCTCCATTTTGGGGGAGAAACATCTAAATTCAATGTAATGTCTGGATGTACTTATATAGTGATGGCATGGCGGTACCACAAGGCACACTTAGGCCTCTTCAGATTTTCTAGATAATTAATACTTGGGTTTAGTATACCTAAAATTTTCACGTAATGTCTCTTACCACAAATTAATTAATTCCTTCTTGTGTGAATGCACAAGAATAACTGTAAAGTCTTTATCCCCCTCCTCCTTGTCTGCCCCATCACTAGTGACCTGCTGAAGGTGATCTGATCCAGTCTCCTACCTGAAGAAGGATCAGCTCTTGATGAGCCAAATATTGAAAATCTCCAGGGGTCAGACTCCACCATTCCTAGTGCTTCACCAACCTCCTTCTGGTTCGGTAAAACCAGAGAGGAAAGTTAATGACAGAGACGAGGGAAAAATGAAGGTAAGCCTGCACGATCCTCAGGCTGCTTGGAGACCCAAGTCTGTTTCTGGCAGCCTCTGCTGAGTGGGACCTCTTGGTACGTCACCATCCTGGAAGGGTTTGACTTCCACTCTTTCCCCTCTCCTTCAGAGCGGCATTCTCCCCCTTCCGAGGTAAGGCTGAAAGTACAACGTCTCCAGGTGGTGTTATTACCTGGGAACCAACAAGGTCAGGATAGCACACTTCGAAACAGCGTCATTGCATTAGAAATACAGGAAACCAAAACCCAGCGTTTCAGAAATTCCTGTTCTTAGCGTTTCTACAGAGTCTCGCTGAAGTGAAGGCAGAGACCCAGACTGGGTTTGGTAAGAGCTGGAAAAGGTTTTGAAAGAGAATGGTCTTCCTTGAAATAGCATAATGTATGAGGCAATACGAGCTGTACAGAAAGCCTGTAGATGGATCTTATTCTAATCTAGACTGATTTTTACCCCTTCCTCTAAGTTTAAAACAGTTCAGTGGTTTAAAATAAGAGCACCTATTTGTAGTGTAGGTGTTCTTAATTCTGTGCCTTTAAAAAGAATGTCTAAAAAATGAAAATATTTAGACAGTTTCCTAGTCTTTTACAGATAATAAGTCTTCATCTATGTCTTATCTTTAAAAATTTGTTAATCCGTAGGAGTTCCTGCACATGAATGATTATAATTCTCAAAGTTAATGAAAGGATAGCTAGAAAATTCCTCATAGTCATGGTTAAACTTCTTTACACAGCAAACCCAAAAGAGTTTAAAAATGTATTTACTCTGATTTTTGCACCTGCTGAAGTGCCTCTGCTGATATATAATTCTAATAATATTTGATCACAATGCTGTAAACTACTTTCTAAAGGTCAGCAGAATGAGGATTCCTTTCCTGTAATGGTTTAACACTTTTCTAACATGTTTTTGAAACATGACAAGAAGATAGAGATATTCTTGCATGTAAATTCCCAGCTTCAAGGTTGGAATATAGTGCTAACACAAGCAAATAGTTACATTTCCTTTTTGTGGTAATAAATGCTTAATTTTTAGGATTACAGGCTACCAAAGTGATCCATCCTTTACACCCTACTCTAAGGTAAGGCACATTAATAGTCCGTTTTATTGGAGTCTTGCATACACTCAAAGGACAGTTTTGTCACCAGCAGCTGCAGAATGTGTTTGGGAACTGTATCCATGTTCGACTTGCGCTCTGTACCTGGTTCCACCCGTGTAGCAGGGCTGCATTTCTTTACTGACCGGTAATTGATCATCTGTGATTTGTGTTTATTCAGCTGGGGCTTCTGGTATTCATCTGTGGTTGTACCTTCAAACCACTGCTCTCCGCATTTGGTGCTGGACCTTTTGGAAACCTCTGCTATGGCTTCTGTCTCCAACAGCCTTCGACATCTGACTACCCAGTAACATGAAGTCTTATTAAAAACCAGCCTAGACATACATACATCCTTATCCTAGGGTCGTTGAATAGTTCTCTCTACAAAGTAATAGTCCATTAAAGTACACATTTATATGTATAGCTATAAAATGCATGGTAACTGCTTGTTTTTAATATCTATTAGTTACAGCAGTATCATCAGTATGTTATCAAAATTGCCTTACAACAGCATGACAAAGTATTGTTTACTGCTACAAGCAGACCACACAGCAGCTCAAGTTTCTTGCCTTGGTAATTCTTCATTACTGTCATGTTAGGTCTTTTTCACACGCTGTATCCAATCCCAGGAAATGTGTTGATTATATTCTTTGCTAGTTCAAAGATGCGATTGCATGAGTTATGGAAATTTCCCATGGACGTTTTACATTCTAGGCTTGGGTTCAGGTTTCTGACAATCTTCTAACAAGAGAGAGCAAACAGCAGCCCCAGAAGCATCATGATGGGAAAATCAAAAGGGGTACCAGTTGCTTTCTGTTACGTTTTTAGTGTCTTGTGAAGTGTTATGGACCTTTGCACACACGTAACACACGTGACTTTGGGCTAGTTCCTAACTGCGTAAGTGCTGACAAAAACGCAAACCATAGCGTTGCCTGTTCTGTGGGTAGAGTATTAAAATTTCGTAAGCTGTCATTTTTTAAGTCATTAAAACTGGCTTGAAAGAAATTGGATGAACAAAAGTAATTTTAGTGTTTATATAGGACATATTAACAGATCTTCAGTAATACTGTCACTTCCAGGCATTTATGTAATAACTGCATGAAAATAAGAATAAACAATGCTAGTAAACTTGGCTGTAAGGATACAGCCACTCTCTGATACTTTGAGGCCAAAATCCTGAAGGCTATAATAATTATATTTAAATGTTCCCAGAGTATTTATATGTGTTTCTTCTTTTAAAAGGAACAGATTTTTACCCTTAAGGCCCACTCAAGTTGCAATGACTTTAATTAGTGACACACATAGCTTAATTCAACTTCCTCCACATGCACAGTCAGGAATGTTTCAGCCAGCTAACAGCTCTCCATAGTCAGGGAGCTGAAGGTGTATGTGTAGTGAGATGGATTTAATAGAACAGCTCTCTTGACTCAGACAGGGGACTCCGATTCTGGGGCAGTCGTGATTAAAGTATAGGCTGTATCTTCAAAGAAACCACAGGTTGGGTCAGCTTAGGGTAAAGGCCATCGATCGGATCTAATTGACTTGGGCAGGCATGACAGGTTTGGGAGTTTTAGTCAAGATTCCTGACTGAACCAAGTTCCTCTGAGGGACTTAGATCAGATCTGTATAGCAATTTTCTCATGTCCTTCTGCTGGCTTCCCTTCAGTTTTTCAAGTCCTTCATGAGATACAGGGCCACAGGTTTTTCAGAAGAGCTGTAATTCCCACATTGCTGTATTTGCAGGTGTGTATGACACTAAGCTATTTGTTCTGGCCCCTCTTTCCCTGTTTTATCTTATTCAACATTCAGCTTTAAAAGTGTACATGAGTGATAAATTAGACTCTGGGTGAGAACAGACAGCTGTGCTCCCCAAGACATGACAGGATGAGTCCATCTGGGTGTTCTTACACCATTTTGTGGTTTGAGCTGCTTCTTCTCCCCTCTGTTCCTTACTCTTCTGACCTCTTCAGCTCCCCACTGGAGTTTCGCTGACACTTTCTGTGTTAAAGGTATTTGATAAACTCTCATACAAAATTTATGACTCTAAACAGACTCTTCAGCATCAGACAGATGACCTTCCTGCCTTCCTCTTTCTTGTTCTGGGCTGTGGCTTTCACACCCTAGAACCGCCTGCCTAGGGAGCGCTCGGGGCAGGGACGTCACGGAAAGCAATTCCTGCTCTCAGACTTTTGCACACTTTCATACACTTAAAGTTGTTATTTTGTTCTGTACTTCCTCGCTGATTTATTTAACAGTCAGGTCTCCTACACAAAGTAAATAAATGTATACAAAATTAATTTAGTTCAGGCCAGCCCTTCATAGTTCTCCAGATAAAGAAGAGTTCCTGGAGCTCAGTTGCAAGGTTTAGACATTTTGAGTTACACATCAGGAAAGAAAGCCTCGTTTCCTTTATAAAGATGAAAATACCACTGTAGTGATGTGCAGGAGCTATGCAGAAGTAGAGTTTATCTGGCAATTGTGAGCTGGATTATTTTAGCAAGATTTCAGGACATTCAGGACATTTTTGATATAAAAAAGCAGTCATCGTTTACACAGGCAGGAAAATTTTCTTTGTGCTATCTGCAGTTTGGTAATATTAAGAGCCTATAAATCACATTATAATGTGCAAACATGAATGAGTGAAGCAGAAATAGGGGCAGATGTAATCTCTGTAGATTTGTTATCCTTTGAATACTGATCAAAAAATGAACCTGTCTTGGACTTTAGAGTCTTTAACTTTATAATGGAATGTTTAGTTTGTTACATTTCAAAGAAGCATCATAATTTATTTAAATGTATATAGATTTGCTTCATGTAATTATACTATATTAAAATGTAAGAGAATCTAGAGACATAGTTCTGGAGATCTGTATGTCTTTCTAAGATTGCCTTGTTTACTGGGATATCATAGCACAGAATTGGTTTTGGTTACCAAAGTTGTATTATCGTCAAGAAGACAACTGAAAAAAAATCACAGGTCAGTGTTTCGAGTACGCTTTCTAAATTCACAATTTACATTTCTGTTGGATTTTTTTTTTTTTTATTACAGGTTTGGTATTTTTTCATATAGATGATTATACGGGTAGTACCTCTTGTAATTCTGCTTAGGTGTATGAGACATTTGGAGAGAAGAACAAATGGTCTCTGATCTGGATCGGTTACAAATCAGGTTTGTGTTTGTAAGCCGTATTATAAATTGGATTAGTTTGGGGCGGGGAGAAGAGGTACTTTGAAGTCTGGTTATGGTCGTTGTTCTTCAACAGATATGTGCCTTACTGTCATGAAGTTGATTAAAGTAAAGCTCAGCGAATGTTGTTCCTGTCTCTTCGGTCCACGTTAAACAGATCACTTTAAAATGCATGCACTCAATTGTCAGTGGTATTAGCATCCTTCAGATCGCAGCCTCACAGGGTTGGAGCTTGACAACGCAGATTTCCTGACAATATCTACTTTGATAGTAGACAGTATTAGCACCCTGCGATATGCCAAGCCTGATAATACACAGAAGCGCCAAGCTGTGAAGGGATACAAACGTTTTTGTGCGTGTACGAGCCTTAGAGCTGAGGAAAGCAGGTGCCTCTGAGAACTTCATATTGAGGTCGGAGTTCAAAAGGGGCTCGAATTAATCAAATTCTTGGCATTTTGATCTCATGTGTGTATTTTGGGTTTGGGTCAGAATTAAAGCAGGAATCATGGATTTTGAATTAGATCTGTTAATCTACACATATTCTAAACGGAGACTGAAGTCTCTGCGCTGATATCTGAGGAGTTTTGATTTTTGTTTTAGTGGCATAAATGTTCTAGTGTTGACCTACATACTACACTCAAACCAATTCTCTCTCATTTTCTCGATAATTCTTATAAGATAATCTCAGGAGGATATAGGAGCAGGACATTTAAAAGAGTTTATGTACAATTATTACTTTTCTAATTAAAATAATTTACACGTGTATAGTTATTAAAATGATTAAAGGAAAAATCCAAAAATACCCTTTTAATCACTAGAGTGTGACTCCATAGACCTTTTCTACATTATAATTGAATGAGATCTATAAAGCTTAGAAATGAATCACATTCCTTTTAGAAAAAGAGGCATTTTAGTTTTGGTAAAAGGCAAATAATCTAAGAGAGGAATTTTGTTCCTAGCATAGGTCAGTATGAATTGATTAAAAGAAAATAAGTATAAGAAATCAGTATTATTGGCAGCTATATCCTCTTTACTGTGCTGCAGAAGTACTGATGGAAGGTACAGCTGTGTACCAGAATGGCACTGCACCTGCACCACTGATCTGTGATGTACTTGCATGTTGCTACTGTGCTTACCAGCTGTATTTTATTCAAAAAATTACAGAAAACATTTGGCTGAAGTTGGCAAAATAACCACATAAAAGGTACCTGTTTATTCCATCATATTTGTACGTCACAGAATTTTTCCACAGCGATTTTGTTCTTCAAAATTTATTTCTTTTTGACCAGACTTACATTTCATATATATTGAAGTAACTTATAAACTTCAAGCTAATTTTTTTTTAATTAAAAATGCCAGCATATATTAAAAACCTACATTGCAGTCATAGATTTAGTCAGTAAAGAACATGTGTAAAAGAAATAATCTTTTCTGTACTCACTGCAGTTCCAATATACTTTGAATTTTGATGAATATTGTTGTTATCCAGGAACACTTCTGGATTTAATCTTTTGTGAATAAATTGTTACAAATTCAGAATTCAACCCGGTCAGGTTTACACTGTCTTTAAACAGTAACTAGGTCACCCAAGTCGATATTTCTTATATCTAATGTCATACCTGCATGATTATCCCTCTGCTCAGTCCCTGGTATCCCTAAAGAGCCCAGAACCAATCTCATCACGTCCAATCATTCAGGGTCCAAATTTCCATGCAACTTCAGCACAATGTGTTTGGAGTTTTAAAACTTTAATTTTGCTTTTGTCTTAGCAATTACAGACTCAGACAAACACCTCTGGGGTACTCCTGACCCAGTGTGGGTCACCCAGATATTTCATGATCCCGGACAACTTAGACACGGCTGCAGCCTCCGGCTACTAAATCCCTGCACTTTATACCCAGCGGCGCTCATGCATCAACCAAGTGTGCACCGGCAGGTAAATTAATTTGGGTGTTCAGGAATTAATGTAGAAAATCCCACAGTTTTGCCCCATATACAGAGCTAAAATAGCAGTGTTGTTTGCACGTACTTCTTGCTTAAATGGGCCTGTGGATTAGATATTTAGAGGAGGAAAAAAAAAATATGCGGCACTACAAAAATGGAAAAAGTGGTTTGTCCTGATAGGTGTTGCCTTTGAAGTATTCATGAATTAATGGCATCACAGCTAGTCCCTGCAATGGCTTGAACAATTGGTTTGTGAGACTAGGATATACTACATTTACAAGGAAAATAGTTCCATGGACATTTAACACTTCTTGCAACACCTATTTCTGTAGTAACACAAATATTACTACAATCTTGGCAACTCTTATTACAGATAATTCTTGATCTGAGAGATTTACTCGAGGTGAATTCTCTTCCTGGTAATTGTTCCATATATCCTGTATGAGTTTAAATGTCACGCTTCTCAATTCAGAGAATGGTTATTGGCATATATTAAAGCATACAGAACCTTTGGATTTTAAGAAAACCCTTTCTAAATGTTGTATTTTATACTTTAAGACAAACTGTCAGAAGCAGTGAAATCTTCTCTGTTGAAAACTAAGGTCAACACAGAGACCTGCAAGCATAATGCAGGTTCAAAAATGCACTAAAGCTGATTAGGTACTGAATATCATACTGAAGTAAGTACTGTGCAAACATGATTAATTGCAAATCTATTGGTATGGCAACTTCAAATGTATGACTTAGGATTCCCAAGCATAAATGAATTTTAAAATATATGAATACATATGATATTAATCAAAATTGACTACACTCATCCACAGGTTCCCATGTTTAGAACTTTTTAATGAGTTAAATATTTTCCTGAAGTTGCATGTGTTAATTGACAATAGTATAAACATTACAAGTGGATCTGAATTCTCCTTTCATAACGTAATTTTATTCACAGTAACATTTTTAATGAAATTATTGTACCATTTTGTGTTATAGTAGCACGTCTCAAAGATTTGAAGAGCTTTGCTCAAGGGAATGGTAGACATGCAATAATAGTAAATTTCTGCTTTAACATGTTAAAACTTTTTATAAATTGCAAATAATTTTAAATAATTTTTATTTGAATATGTAGAATTGTATTGGAGTATAAATTATCTGTTCATGAGTTTAATGAAGGCCAGAAGAAAAATTTGCATTTTCTAGAAATATTTCTTAGAAGACATAAAAAAAAATATTTCAAGGAAGCTAAAATGTTACTTGAATGTTTCAGTTACAAATGTGAAATCATTTAAAGATAGTGCTTTGGACTTAAAACTGATTTACATTAAAACAAAAAGTATGAGATTGTTAAATAAGACCCAGATTGAGCGTAAGGTTTTGTTCTATGTTGAACAAAATGCTTTGATGCTGCTACATCAATCCAAAATGTCTTTTTCCTGGCCCAGTTAGCATGTTTACTTAATTGGATATTATTTCACTCTTATCTGCACATGTTATTTAGAATTCACAGCTTAAATGCTCTCTAGAAAAAATACACGAAGGAATTGCATGTTCACATATTGTATATATTCGGCAGAATGTGTCACCATTTACGTAAATATAGTTGTATCCATTCCTACAAGTAATTGTATGATGCACGATCTTTTCCTCTGTTACCCAATCAAGCCAAAGGTATGCTATAATAATGGTACAAAAGCTACAGAAATTGAATGTTAGCCCACTGTTCTGGTGGAATATAACAACCGAATTCACCTCCATGAATTTTCGTTTGCTTAATTGCACTGTGGCTCTTGTCGAATGCAGGCTGGAGCCAGCATCTCTGGTACATGTAGATACCATTGTATTCATGGCTGTGTAATGCTCTGGACAAGGTTTTCTGGTTTGGGGTTATTCATTGCTTCTGCAATATTATTCAAAAATGAGATGTAAATATTTGTAATTCCTGAAAGGTGATAAAATTCTCTCCTACTAGCCTGGCTTTTGCTTCACCATTGCCTGCTGTAGAAGAGGAATAGTCTTCTATTCACCTTTTAGTATCTTTTTACCAGCTGCCTGGACACTTACAAACTCTAATTCTCTTGTTAGCGTCAGCACACTCTCAATGAGAACAGAAGTATTTGTAGCAGAATATTGCAAATTGAAAGTGTTTCTGTAAACCTGGCGTTCAGTTTCAACAACTCCAGTTAGTTACAGTTACACAACTTTTAACTCTGCTAAATTTAGCTTTCTTAGTACAAAATAAAAATCAGGTCCCAGTAATGAGTAAGAAGCAGAGACAGTTTATCACTATTTTTGTTTCATGCTAACACTTCCAATACTACTTCTCAAAACTGGCACTTTCATTTCAACATGTGAAGAAAATAAATCAGGAAAGAAAGCAACTACTGTGGCAGCTGCTGAAAAATTTTGAGGAATTCCCTGGCATTCATTTGCAAACCAACAATTTTTGTTGGCATTTCCAGAAAGTTATGTCAGTTAACGTTCTTTTCTTTACAGCTCTGATGCCATACCCATTTTTAACACTTGTCAAAGAAGAAATTGGATCCATGGATAAGTTCAAATCTGTAGTCAGCAGCATTTTAATGTATGATTCCCTTTCCATGTGTCCATCTAGGAATACCTAGCCTAGGTAAGTGTAAAAAAAAGGTGTGGTTTCCTCAGGGCACCATCCGCTCAAGTAATCATGACTGCAATTTAGTGAGCAAAGAGGTACAGTCTCCGTGATGCTTAGTTCTTATAGTGTCACACATCTGAACGCTTAAATAGAAAGTATATAGTTAGCATAAGCAAATAAAAAAACTTTTTTTTTTTTAGTATTTTTTCAGTTAGCCAGGTAACTCTGCAAGGAAAGGATATCATCTCATTCTCCTTTCTTCTCCAAATTTTACCATTCCATTTGATGCAACACATCTTAAATTTTACCTTTTTTTTCTAACAAAGGTCTCTAATTTATTGAGAATTTCCACAGATCAGCATACTTTAAGGGAAAAGTTCTGGTTTATTTTCTTTTCCAGCAGGAGATTTTAAGTAAGATGAAGTAAGCAGGATATGCCAATTCATTCACCATAAAACCATCGTATTAATTGATCGTTGCAAAGTTTTTATTAGAATAATTAATTTCACAACTATGTTATTATTTAAACAATTAAGAAAATCTGTGAGGGTTATGCCACGATCTCAGCAGTGGCGTACTGATAGCGCTGCGCCTCGTGGCGACAGTTCAAATCGCTGAAGAAGATGCATTGCCCTGAGCTGTGGGGTGGAGGCAGGCAGCGGTGCTGGCTGGCGAGGGAGTTAATGTCATTACTGCTCACTGACAGCTCAGGTGGGAAGGAACACACAGCTCCCAACACCTGCCGAAAGCTGAGGGCCTGGGAATTAGCCAGGTTGCTCAGCAGGTTCCTCTTCTGCATGTCGGTGCAGCAGTGAGAGAGTATGAGGAGGGGGAAAATTCCCTGTCGCAGAGATAACTGTATTGAGGAGATCTTTTTCTGCGCTTGGTCAAACAAAGCCCTGGTTCATCAGTGAGAGAGGCTGCCCGAGCAATGGAAAGCTTCTACAGAGGAATTACTTTCAACAGTTATTGTAAAGATAGGCTTTTTAAGAAGCAGACTGATGTTTGTGTTCAAGGGCAGTAAGGAAAAAGAAGGAAAAAATATATATATTATGAGAAGAATAAGAGTCTCTGCAGTGATTTTCCTGAAAGGAAGATTTGTGAATGGACACAAAAGCAATAGCAAAGAGAGGAAAGGTATTGACAGGAAGGGAAATGAAAATGAATTAAAAGTGTCAATATTTCCCTCGAGTAATTAAATAAGAGCATTCTTGTCCCTCGTCCATTTTGGGGGGAGGGAGATTGCGGTTCACTGCAGTGCCATAAATTATAGCAAGGCAAGTCCGTCTCCTCTTCGGCGGGTTCAGTGCCAAACCAGGCTTGGGGCACGTGCTACCCTGCTCCAGCCGGCTGCGCAGCCTGCCTTCTGCAAGCTGTCAGCCAGGTCCTGAATCACATCCAGGCAAAAAAATAGCAATTTTGTTTATGTTTACATTTTAATCTAGGTCATGTTCAGGATCCGATTCATACTGCTGCTCCAGGAACATGGTGAAAAATGTAGTGTTGGGGCTGGAATGAATGATATATGAGGAGGTAGAAACACATTACTGCCATTGAAAGCTAAATCTTTTGTCTCTGTGTACTAGAAGTGTAAAAAAGGCATCTTTCCGCATAGCAGTTACATATTTCAATTCAAATTGGAACGAGGTGATGAGTGTATGGGTCACATCCTACCCACAATTTCACTGGTTCGGTCCTCAGTGGATCAAGAGGAGCTCATTTTTTTTACCCATGGGGAGAACAGAGACGCTGGGATTAAAAATACTCACAGACAGTTTACAGATGTCCTTGTGTAATCCATGTAGATTGTAAGAAAACAATTTGAAAGAAATATTTTTTTCTGTTACAATGATACAGATGAGGTTTATCTTTGTAATCCCAAAACTAGATTAGTTTCATGCCAGCAAATGGCTTCTTTTTTTTTTTTTTCTTGTAAAATATGAAAAATGTTAATATCAGGCACTTCAGTTCCTGGAAAATCTTCTCAGGTCTGAAATTCTGTTGTGTAAACAAATAGCACAGTTCACTAGAGAAAAATATTTTAAATGTAATTTAACATGATACAGAAGCAGACAACTTGTAAGGTAACATATTTTCTTCTAGCAAATACGTGTCAAATTAGTTGAACAGGTTTTAACAAGTGTGTCCTCATTCCTTCAGGAACTAAGAATACAGTTGCTAGATTCTCCAAGCAAATTAGGCACCCAGCTCCCCTTAAAAACAGAAATAGGTAGTAAAAGTTATTCTGCACTTCAAGATTTCAATGAACTTGAAAATGCCATCTGGTCCTTAAAGAAAAAGGAAGCATTTCATTTGCTGTGTAGTACGTGCCTACCCACCTGCTTCGTCTTGTGGGTTTTCTTTTAAGGACAGACATCAGTTTTTTCCTGTGGTCTTGAGAGTATCTGAACTTTTGTTCCAAAATACACTTCATCTTTCATGGAAAAAGAACTCTTAATGACATTGTTGTGTCAACAGCTTAACCTTCTATTTTAATGTTAGCGTAGTTTCAGGGTATGGAAAACACGTAGTTCAGCTGCATTGAGCGAGCTGTTCGGTCGGTGTTTAACTGTACCCATGCAAAATGTTGTTTTCCTTCCCTGATCGTCATGGGAGAGGTAAATTACTGAAATATAGATGAGCATTTAAAAGATAAAACAGAAAACTATAAAACACGCTGTGTATAGCGGCGTTATACGGTGTTTGGCTGATTCTGATACTAAACCCCCCAGACAGGGGAGAAGAAGAGGAGAGAGCCGTGCTTTGGACAAGTTTGCTGTGTGCCCTTCCTGTAAACTGCTAATTGCGAAGACAACAGCACTGCACTGTACAATTTGTAGAAGGATATGTAGAACAATTTCCAACAGTGTTAAGGATTCAGGAAATGCTTGGGAAGACAAAAGTGACATCTGCTTCCTCGACTAGCTGAGGTGATGCATCTCCAGGGAAAGAGGTACCACTGACCGCTCGGTTCTGTGCTGAGAGGTAGAGCGTGGAGAGAGCTCTTTGATCTGTCTTTGTTGAAAATGCATTAATAAGCCGAGGACAAAAATACATACAAAATGTTTTTCATAATCTTTTGGAAGTATAATCTGTACTAACCAGATAAAATACAGTTGTAGTTTTACTGAAGGTTGAGTTGCAGCTTTATTGGGCTGAAGTACACCCCTCAGGGGTGTGATTTTCTGTCTCAGACTGACTAGAGGTGTCAATACCTACCAATCCTCAACTAAGTGACAAAAGCATTTTAAAAAAATATGTAAGACCGACTCATCCAGCCATCCTTGCACATTTTTGGGTCTCTTCCATGATATGGACAAGTACTAAATTTCCTGTTAAAACCATGGATAAAGAATTTGGACACAATATTACAGTGTTGTCAGTTTATGCCACATACAGGTTAAAGTAATAATATTTCTCTTTTTCTTACTTTGTATTTCTTGAGAAACGATCAACTCACAGGATTGCACATTTCAAAATAATTGGCCAATATGACTTGACAGATCTCATCAGAGCAGAAGGATCATTACCAGATGTGATGAGCCTTATCTTCTGTCTGAATAAAACAAAGATTACAGAGTACTTGCAAGGACAAAGGAAAAGTAATGGCTTCCTCATGTCTATGGATATTTTCTGAAGCAAGGAAAAAAAATAAAGGTAGCATACTGACTTTAAAATTAGCAAAGCTTCCTACAGCCTGTATCACTAAAGTTCATATACAATGGTTCCGTATGCATTTATTATTGTTAGTCAAGATCACAACAAATTCTATTTTTTCTTGCTATGTGGTTGTACTACCTCCCGCGGCTGTATTATCTGCCAGTTTAATAAGGATACTTTTCACCTCTCACCCATGACGATACTACGAAACAATGAGTTGTCATTCCTAGGAAAGACATATCTGAACTGCGTTTTATTCATCCTTTCAGATTGACAGTGATTAATAATCATCCCACACAGGGTAAACTCCATCTAGACAATCTTTTTTGTGTTCACTCATGAGAGTATCATGTGAGACTGTAAAACACTCGGGTCGTGATGAATTATATAGTCTGTTTTTCTCTTATCTCCAAGACCTGTCACTGTACTGCAAAAAAAAAGTTTGATGGCTTTGAAATGATTCATTCGCAAAAAAACATGTTGACTCTTGTTTGTCCTATTGATATCATCTAGATGTCTTACAAATGGATCCTGTGCCTATTCCAGAAGCTGAACGCAGGCAAGTAGGTCTGTATTTAGACTTTAGATTCTGTCTTTTAAAAATTTGTTTCCCCATTTGCCTACCTTCTCTAAACTGTTTAACTGCTCTAAGGAGCATTTCATCAGGCTATATTTGTATTCATCACACACAAACTGTATGCTGGAACAAAACTGAATACAGAGGAAAAGAACAAATTAACTGCTGGCTTCAAACACTTTACAAAATCAGACTGTGAATAAATGACAACACTAAACTTAATGATTTCTTTTTTACCAAAACAAAATTATCCTCCTATTAGAAACAAGTCACTGTAATTGGCCAGTCAGACTGGAGAGTAAGCTGCTCATTTTTTTCTAATAAAATACTTATGAATCTGTAATGGGTTTTTACATTTCTTCTGTTCTCACAATATGCTCATAAAGTGTACAAATCATTAACTCAAATATATTTTATTCAGTACAGGAATAATTTACTTTACAGTTTAGGAATAAAGATTCAGGAAAAAAAAAAACCTTAGAAGTAATCTTTAAATATCATCTCCTCTGAAACAGATATCCTAAAATAACTTTTTAACAGATGTGAGGTATATTCACGTTTTAGATCTTGGTAAGAAAACTAAGACCTGAGTGTTCTAAGGTACCAAACCCAAAACTATTCAATCTAATTTCATGAGCATGGATGATATTTCCTGTCTTCCAATAACACGTAGCAGTTTTTAATAGAAAAATTAATGTTTCATTGGATTTATGCACATGAAAGATGAAATAAATGTGGTTTAAAATGTGTGTAATTACACTGAATGAACAATTTAGAAGAAATTGTTCTGTCACCCAATTTAATGTTTAAGATAAACATGTGACCTAATGGTGTTTTATAAAATTACACTTGTCTTTTAAACTACTACATCAGAGTATATCTCAGATGAACCTGAGGATAACAATGTAATGCTTCTGAATAATTATTTACAATAATTTGAAAATAAATCAGGCAATTTTGACTAAATTATTGTATAAAGACTTCTTTTTAATACATTAGTAGGAAAGATCATACAGTCTGAAGGAGTAGACATAACAGAATACATGGAGTAAATGTTAATATTGCAGTTTGGAAGGTACCTGTGGCTTTTTTTAGCAGGACATACCTAAGAGCCTGATGGACAGAAACAGAATAAATATTAAATCCACAGTGAGTGTATATAACAATGTTTTACTTATTATCCATTTTTTAAATATGCATCTCTTACGAGCTTCTGCAATTCTGCCTCATAGGCCATTTGCAAATTACAACTAAATGACAACTCTCCTAATGTTCTCTAACTGGCAGTTTATGTAAATTTCTATTTCAGCATAATTTTTGGCAGATATCTCCACTTCTTGGAAATATGGGTGAGTTAAAAAGTAAAAACCATGAGTGAAATGCTCAGTTGATTCTTTTTATTGCATAGTGTACCCTGAAAAAGAACAATTTGCATTAGATTACATGATGATTAAGGAAAGTTTGAAACTGCAAATGTTTTGAATGCTTGTGACCAAGCTGGTTCTGTGATCAGTGTCCACAAGAACTGCCTTATTCCTTGTTTTTCACCTCTGGTATTTCCCAGCCATCATGGCTATATAAGCTTGAGAAAATGAAGCAGGATGTATGTAGCATGCTGCTGCTTGCTCTGGTATTTTATATTATTTTGGGGTGGGGGTGTGTGTGGAGGGGAGTAGGGAGAGGTGTTTCAGCACAGTGTTATAGAGTGATGTTAATTGCAACAGCTTATTTAATTCTATAAGCGTTCATAATAAAATTTTAATGTATACCCAATTTTAAGTATATGCATAATTATCAGGCACTTAAACATATGCTTAAGTACATTCCTGGAGCTGGGCCTAATGACCTAACCTCTCCCCGTGAAAGTCAACAGTAACATAAGCCAGTTGTGTATAATACTGCAGGATATAGCTTTTAATATCCAAGTATTAAAAAAAATAAATTTTAACCTTGTCCTGCTAATAAAATGGGATAAATATTAATAAGGGCTGTAATTATTCCACATCTTAAAATGCAGCTTATTATTCTGATGCTGATGTACCCTCCCTAACATTAAAACATCAAAACATCTTCTGGTAAGCCAGCTAATGTTTCTTCCAACTTTAAATCACTGAGTAGCAATTAATTTTAAGAATGAAGTCTCTTCTCAAATTTCATTATTTTTAAAATGATATTGAAAACCAAACCATAAATTTAGCTCCATTTTTGAAAATTTCTGATAGACGAGGTACTCCAAAGGCAACTAGAGGCAACCTAAGTTGTCAAGAACATTTACGTTATTGTTCTGTGATAAAGAGCTGTGGTTTGTGCCACATTTAAGCATTAATCCTAAGACATTTCAGTTTCTCCTTGGGTATTTGCTTATGAAACCATCTAGAGTGCTTCAGGAAGTTTTCTTGCCCTTGGCTTACACTACAGATCACAGCTTTTTACAGTCCGCGCTCCCCCCAGTTTTCAAACCAACAATAGAATAATGTTAATTATGATTTCCAATTTTATTATTTTGTTTTCCAAAAAGAGGTGCAAGTGAGAGGGCAGACATTTAAAGTACATGTCACTTACCGATAGTGTATATTGCAGTATTATTACATTTTTGCTTTTGGAACCTTTCAGCATCCTTATTGTTTTTGAAATGAATTGCACATTTCTTGGCCTTCCAAGAGCAATTTGAAGGGGAAAGAGGATCCGAATTCCTGGTCAAATTTTTTTTTAAGATGTGCTTAGGTATTACAGCTACTGAAGATGTTAATCATGTACTTAAGCAATTAAGAGACTGGGATAATCACCGGTAGTATTATAGACTGACGTGTAGCTGCTGAAAGGCTTTGTTAGGCAGAGGTTTGCACTGAAAATAAGCCTAAAAACAGTGAGTCAGGGTCAGCTGTAAAACCCTTCAGCAGCAGCAAAGCATCACCAAAGGCTGAGCACTGGAAAACACTACCATATAAAAAAAGCAGTTGAAAGATATTTTTGCTTATTACTTGAAAAAAAGTTGTGTGATTTTTTGAAGATGGATCTCAGCAGGTCTGTTCATTGATAATTGCAGAGATAATACGTCTACATCTCTAATGCTCATTTGGGTTATATTTGCTTTAAATTTTTGCTCAGTCATTTATAATTCTGGTGTTGAATATGTCTGGAGAATGAGAAGAGTTAGTTTAACGGGCTATGCAATTGAAGATGCCTGTATGCCTTGATCCTTTTAAAGTGTTGGAAGATGGTAACATTTTTTCCCTTTTTTTTCTCTTTTTTTCTGAAAGACATGCAATCTGTGCCACTGTTAATGCCTATCCTTGGATTTCCACTGTGGCTGCCCACTCCCTGTTAATCTGTACATCACAGTATGACAATAACTTGCAAAATACACCCATAGAACATGTGTTTTTCAAATTCAGAATGGCATCGCTACTCAGCAATAAACTCGGAGACAGCTAACACAGCTGCTTTGAGTTCACTAAAGAGATAGCGTGCACACACGGAGCTCTGGGTCTGCTTTTGCAATTGGGGGCCATATTTCTGCCCTGGTGTTTCACATTGTTTCATCCTCTTTTTGAAACAGTGTGCAATGTAACAGCTGCAGTAGTTAAAAGGCTCAATTTCTATTTTTCTTCAATCAAAAAAAAAAAAAAAAAGAGTTTGAAAAATTGTGATGAGTGTCTTCAAGCAGTGAGCACAGCTTAACTTGTTATGTGAATTCCTTGGACAGACCTAGAGAGATAAACCAGAGTACAGGTGGCATCTGGCTGTCAGCTTCACAGGTGTGAGCGGTGGGTTTTGCAAATCCATGTGTGTAGATCCTTGATGCCGGAGCCGGTGGGGGCTGTTCCTGTTTGCCCGCATTCTCTTTCCCCACTTCCCAGCTGATTATTTTTGGCAGGGGAAAAAAAAAGCCAAAACAAAGTCATAAATTAGATTGGCAAGCAGACCTCAGACTTGAATTTAGAAATAGTCACTTCTCAGATGACTAAAGCATGGCTCATACATATAGAGGAACAGCTAATCATACTAGTGTTGATTTAACAAATGAAGAATTTTCTGAATTTTCTCTTAGTAAAATATATCCATCCCGTTCATGTACATACCAAAAAAGCTTTAAAAGTATATCATTTCATAGCATACAACTTTTCAGTAATACATTGACCCATAGGATACTTTCCAGTGAACAGAAGTGCTTCAGCATCTGCCACTTCTGAGCTGTTTTGTCAGAAATCAGTGTGTCATGTCACGAGATACGTCATAAATCACAAAAGTATCGAGTACTGCTTGTGTTTTTATTTTTGCACTGTTCTGTGTTTCCAGTGCAAATCCTTTGGAAGAACATAGGCTGTAGACTGTGTTATGTGAGAGATTTATTTTATTTTTGTAAAATCTTTTTTTGACTGAGTGGATTGACTTACAAAAAGCAAAGATGTAATGATCGGAAATTACTGGAAACCTGAATAATATAAAACCTGTTGACTATACACTGAATGTATTACTATAATGGAAAATGCTAGGAGTACAAGTTTTCATTTATATTATTAGTTAATAGCTTTGGCAATTTTTATTGTACAACAGTTATGTTTTTAATCGTTAGATGCATCCTGAATAATGCTAGGCAATAAAAAATAGGAAGATGTGCTTCTATCAAGCATGACTCACTTAATAAGCTTGGATTTAATGTTGATTTATCCATCCCTTATATTTATCCCTTGTGGTAACTTTTACTGTTCTAGATACTAATAAATTAGGCTTTTGTACCCATTGCTTCATGATTCTCCTTTGAAGGTTCAACCAGAAATTTGCAGAGCTGTGGATATTTGTAAGTTCAGTTTACAAAGCTCTGACATCGGGAACTCTTTTTACCAGAAAAATCAGCATGCCTTGCAGGGATGTCTTCAGTGCTTTTTGGTGAGACAGACTTCTGCTTTATTCCTTGGTCGGATGATACACGAGGCATACCATGGAAACGCCAGATTTCTGCAGAAAACATTTACATAATATACTACACATAAAGTGAAATGACTTCAAATTGCTTCTTTGAAAACGTGGGAAATGCATAAATTTGTGTCTTTAGTACAGGCATTTCATTCCTTTTTGATCTTACTGGAGCCTCCCTTTACCTTCACTATTTTTCTCTGGAAATTTCAGCTTAAAGCTTCCCTTTCCCTTTTCCCTTGGACAGGCCCTTTTTCCAAAGGGTGTGGTGATGCTCCACGTGAGAACAGCTCAGCGTAGAAAACCAGATTTCTGTTCTTGCTTTGTATTGTTTTCTGCTAGAGCACAGAGGAACTTTGGCTGCTTGCCTTAAAACACTCCTGAGAGTGGAGTTTCTGATCACTTCACCACGTTTCTTCTCACCGCTCTTGGACTCACATGAGTAAGTCAAAGGATATAAAGCGTTTACAAAGAGAACTCATTAGAAACTGACACCTTTAATCAGCAGTTATGGAAATGTAGAATGTAATTTTAATTGCTTCTACTGATCACTGGCACTGAATGAAAGAGAAAGGTCTACCAAACAGATAGTGGGCAGCCCTAACCTGCATCGCAGCAATAAATACTCATCCCTTTGGTGAGCAGCCTTGTGACATGCTACGTAAGCATTTCATTCTGATGTATACAAGAAAGTCAAGGAAATGTAAAACTCTTAGGCTGCTGGAGCAAATTAGATGTCAAATGTTTTGACATCAACATGGCCAGACAGCTCGAGAAAAGCCTGCGTGTACAGGTGACACTTGAGAACTGCTTTGTAGTTGCAGGGGGGCTCACAGAGAACACATGGCTTTTTGCCTGGAGAGTGGGAAGCCCCCGCTCCAAATGTCAACACCTGTCTCCTAGCAAGTCCTGACAGTTTAGCAGGAGTCAGTCCTCATCATCCAAGTCCATTAATCACATTTCAGGAGGCCAACTTCCTACAGCCGATCTCCATTTCTTCCAGGGATTCTAGACGGATTTAATTTTTCCCCTGAATGCATTAACCTGAAGGAGCAGCCTACTTAATTAAAACAGATATTGTTTCACTTTCTTTAAATATGCAAATGTCTTTATTAGACTAGGTGTCATGTGCTGTACTTTCCTGCTTAATTAATCTCAACCTCGGCTTAATTTGTCTCAATGGGAATAAAACTCCCGCTTTCTTTTGGTGGCTTACTTCAATGCATTAGCTGCAACAGGCTTGGTTTTGTGAGTAAGCTCTTTTACTGTGTGGAATGATAATCTGCATATAACTAAATATACTTTGTGTAAACATCTAAAGAGAGTAACCTACATATGTAAGTAGGTCACTTTGGCTTTTAGCTCCCCGTTTGGGGTTACAGTGAATTTGGGCAGGTGGAGCCCTCGCAGCACAGGGTTACGGCGGCGCTGCAGGTCCGTAGGTCTGCGCCTGAGGAGGGATGGAGGTTTTCACCTTTTAGATTTACTGAGTTCCCACCTCACTAAGGATGGGAACTAAATTCTAATTTTCTGGATTTGGGGAATATCTTTGATGCGTAGAAATAGTAGAATAGTATATTAGGAATGGTAGAATAGTACAAAAAGATTGCCAAAGGAAGAAAGGTAAATCCAAAAGATAACTATAGGAATTCATTTTGTTTAAACTTTTCTGTTACTGAGGTAATATTTTGCTACTGTAGTTCAATTCTTGGGCAAGAAAAAGGGCAAAATAGATCAATGTTCAGGCTGCACTGTTGTTCAACTGACGATGTGCTGTCACCTACCACAAAGTGTCTCCTGGAAGCACTGTCTGATGGTTTTTGATCTCTCCCACATGCTACAATAGTGCTGAGCTAGCGGAATTGTCCAAGCTGTCTTTAAACAGGACATGCCATATGTTGTAGTCCCTGAGAAATATGATGCTAATTTCTTCTACGCACAGATATCATGGTGCGTAGTCTGCTATGGGTATGATATTCAGCATAGCTTTTTTTCCCCCTACAGGATAAATTCATTGCCTGAGGTATTATGAGACTTGAGGTTTCCATATGTTTTAACCAAAAGCATTCACTCCTGTCTGTCTGTGCCATTCAGAGCTGGAATACAGAAAGGAACACAGTTCCTCTAGGTCTCGCCTCTGCTTGGTTCTCTTCTGCATTCATGGAGAAATTTTTGTAGTTCAATATCCATTTGTGTCTCACCATATATTTGCTGTTTGGTCTGTTTGTGTCTTGACTTCGCAGCTCCACAACAATTGTTTTTCCTTTATTTGTTGTTTCATTTCTATTAATATGATATACGGTAGGAAATGCTTTGGCTGGATCTGTCAGCTGCTGTATTTGATGGTATCCTGTTTTGACTGTTCTCCTTCATGACACCTGAGCATCTTCTTATTTCTGGTCTTTCTGTTCTCTGTTTATGCACTTGTTTTCGTACATTTTGGTGTACTTCTGCAGCTAGTTGTGACAGCTGGAAAATTAATTAATGATCTAAAGCAATGAGAAATTTTTAAAGAGTCATCAGTGGAGTGAAAGTGCAGACTATTCCATGCATTTGGCAAAACCGAAAAGCTATTTCTCTCCTCTGTGTAACACTAAGGTTTAAAATATGTCATACACATAGGAAATCCAAAAATTTCACTGCACAATCTATTACTTTCATAGGTATGTCATATTGAACTGTCCATAGTCTTCTGTCTGTTGCAGTATTTGTTTGGTCACATAAGGTTTTTGGACAAATTTGTTGCCTGCTGTTAACTTTGTAGTAACGTATAGCACCAGATGCATAAATATGACTTAGTTTACATGATAATGGCAAATATTTGCACTGAATAGATGTCTTAAATGACAATTGCGTTGAGTAATTACATTGCAAAGCCAGATTCTGATCCCATTTATATTTTGGCAAATCTGGAAGAGAAGATAGAAGTTATTTTGGATTAACACTGATGTAACAGATGACTTTGTGGACCATATTTCCTGCTTCATATACATGAAAGAATCCTGGTGGTGTTGATATTATTCACAAAAAGATTGAAGTATTTGTAAAGCTTCTAGAAAATAAACATAATTAAATATCTATCAATGAATTACAACTGTAGATTGAAATAAATGGCTTCAATATCTTCCTGAACTGACAAGAATTTTATATCAATAAACAGAACTCGTTTACTTTGACCTTATTTTTGAATTTAATTTTGTTGAAATTCCAATTAAACAAATCTAAAACCACATACTTTGGTAGCCTACTTTATTGTTATCTGATCTATGTAAACACTTACATTCACTCTGTATTGTTAATTTGTCAGAGATCAGTCAGGTGGCAGACAGTAATTTGTTAGGTTTAAAATTAATTGGACAAACAAATCAATGAACTACTAATAGTGGTTATTGTTTTGGGTTTTTTATTTGACCTCCTTGGTTGTCTCTTCCTCAGAATTACTCTGCATATTAAACTGCTAATTAAAACAGCAATACTTTAGATTAATTTATACAGTTGTTGACTCTGACCTTGTTGTGAACTTCTCAGCCAGTTTTCCAAAAGGAATTTTCTATTTCTGTTTTGTATGGACTAGCATTGCGCCTTGTATGACAGCATCTTCAAGGCATCAGCCTACTTTTTTGGGGATAGTAGGCAGTATAATACTAGAGTTAAATGCAAATGATCAACTTCTGTATGCACGTGGAATTTTCTAATTAAATAGATTAAAAATATTAGAACCTGAGGGTTTCATGGCCTTTCCTTACCGTATCAGAAAATCACTAAGAGAACACAGATAACAGTTCAGGATCACTAAGAGAACACAGATAACAGTTCAGGATCACTAAGAGAACACAGATAACAGTTCAAGATCATTAATCTGTTTAGATTGTATTTTGTTTCTTAGTAATCTATCTGATGTACAGAGCCTATCGAATAGGGCTATCCTTCAGTCCCAGTGAACATGACTATCACATAGAAGCTACACCTGGCTTTTGAGATCTCAGAGTTACAGCTAAGCTCCCTTTCATTGTCATTTTCCCAAATTTGTGAGGAGCATCTGTAATTGAACAGATTCTGCATAGGGGACCAGTTCTTACTTTCAACCTTTTCTGGCACAAAAACCTGCTTGACTGCATCACTGCGGAGTGTTCCACCTCCCTAAGGAAATGCTACAAATTTCTGAAAGAGAAAATGTTAACCTCTTTCTTTATGAGCAGCAGCATGTAAATCAAATTCTTACCACTTGTGATATGGACGAGTTATTCTACATAAACCGATAGTAAATTCTTTCAACATTACATAGATTAATAGGGTCATTTCATTTTACAAAACACAAATCCTTTCAACCGTGGAAAATTCAGAAGCCTTGTGTCAGAAGGAGACTTCAACCTACCAGGATAAATTATTTCTAGTTCCACAAACTTTCTAAGAGCTGCAAAAGTGATGTATTAATTTTTGTTGCTGTTAATTGAAATCTCTGAAATTATTCCACAGTATACATTTTCCATGGTAATAGTTTGTATGGATTTCTTTTTCCAGTAAAGAATATTACTGATCCAAGTAGTTCTTTAAGTTAAATGTTAGATTGTGGTAAATACTATAATAATAGTTGTCTATATTTACATTTGTGTACTTTTAGGAACTGTGAAAGTACAAAGTTTTCTGTGAACTTAGAGGAAAGCAGTGGTGTTCTTTGAAAGATCCCCATTCTTCTGTCCAGCTTGAAAGATGAAGGTGAGTCTGAAGTGAAAGCATAAACCAAGTCCCAGGTGTGCTTGGCTTTTGTGTTTTTATGGGAAAATTTAAAAAGTTTTTACCACTTAAAAACTTTTTCGCTTGAAACCTTTTAATAAGCTTTATAAGGAGCTTCCACTTCCTACACTAGATTTTTTGTTTAAATCTCTTGGATACTCTGTGTTTGTCATTTTTTTGTGGTCCATGGGGGAATCCTTATCTTCATCACTGCTTGACAGATAATCTAGATGACACTTTTCTCATGGAAGTCATGATATTTCAGAACTGGAACTATGTGGTGCAGTCTTCGTATTACTAAAATTGCATTCTGTAGATGTAAATCATAGAGAAAGACGTCTATGGCACTGTCTCAGCTCTCTATTTTCAACAGATATTACACATGTAATACCAGTGTCACTCCAGTCTTTAAAAAGGGCAAGAAGGAGGACCCGAGAAACTGAGGCCAGTCAGTAGAACTGAGTATAGAACTGGGAGGAGCAGCTGATGCACCAGAGGCTGTGCTGCCATTCAGCGAGACCTGCTTTAGCAGGTGGTTGGCATACATGATCTCCAGAGGTCCCTTCCAACCCCAACCATTCCGTGATTCTGTGATGTAAAATAAGCTGGGAAATGCAAAATACTGCATATGAGACAGATGTTCTAAGATAATGCTGTAAAAGCTAAGTAAACCACTTCTTTCACAAATCGTCCTTTTCTTGCCTACAGTAACCGTGGAGAGAATCTTCTCCCTTAATAAAT
This sequence comes from Ibycter americanus, assembly GCA_035590275.1. Taxonomy (NCBI): domain Eukaryota; kingdom Metazoa; phylum Chordata; class Aves; order Falconiformes; family Falconidae; genus Ibycter; species Ibycter americanus. The sequence continues at coordinate 20,153,745 of JAVJGI010000037.1, forward strand.
TTCTGAGCAGGGTACAGCCATCACAAAGGAAAGGAGACCGGAGAGGTGAAGGGATTAAGCACAGTCTGACAAGAAATTTCTACAGCTGGAGTCTAGGATGGCCAAGTGTATGGAAAACAACAGGAGAACTTTGAAATATTGTTGTGCTTCTGTGGATAATGAAAGTTTGTTTGGATCTAGTTTTCAGCGTAGTCACTGTCATGGTGCTCGCTGTGTTAATTTCTGTATACCTATATACCAAACCTATACCAAAGTACTATGGCTGAAGATGATCTTATATTGTGCTGCATTATAATAAGCATACTAAAAGTTGTCAATTTGCCAGATGCCTCTGATGTTTATCAAAAAGGATATATAGAAGCATTTACCAGTCTCTGTGAATCTTAAAATGAAACATATATATCTTTATGTAGCTGTGGAAAAAACACCTCCCTCAATACAGGACAGAGAGAATTTGATGGCAGTAAGTTGCCCCCCAAAACCCAATTTCTGCCTATGGTTTTTTTTCTGAAAATTCTTTGATCTCCTAATGAAGAAAAAAAGCAAAATAACTCCAAATGAACTGTCATAATGTTTGGTGGTGGTCGCAGTGGTAAAATGTTCTATCTTCAGGAAATACAAAAATAGAAATGAAACATATCTATGGACAAGTGGAGGTTATTTATTGTATCTAGAGTTGTAGATAACAAGGTGGGAGACCCCAAACAAAGCAGAAGTTTGGTTCCACTTTTTACAAGTAAAAAATTAATAATAGCAGTAAATGTTAGAAGAAATAAAAGTAAATAACATCTGTTGAAAAGAGCATGAACTTTGATAACAGTCTGTGAGCTCTGTCAGTCCCTCTACTGGATAGCGTCATCCTCATAGCAGGTTAGGCTTTAAAGCAGTACGGGAAACAAAAGCCAAGGAAGCTTCAGTCCCATTTATTTTAATCTTCATTGTAAAGGGATTTATACTAATGGAACACAATTACATTAGCCTACAAGATTTTAGAAGAGGACTGATATATATTTCCATTCTATATAATTTATAGTTTTCTAACTAATTAACAATTACAAATAATTCCCTCTGGATTAATTGCTTAAATAGCATTCAGAATGTAAATCTTTTTGCATAACATTTATATTATTCAGACTGAAAAACCTGCTTTGATTTTAGCCTTGGCTGACTTTGAACCTAGGTCACTGGAGCAAAACACTATAAATTATCTATTCCTATCCAAGTTTTACTCCACTCACATGTTATTTATGCAAAGTATTTCATATTCTTTTGATTTAAACTTGATCTTAATCCTACTTATCCTAGGAGACTTTTTTTAAAAAAAATCAAAATATTGCTTTCAAATGGATAAATTAAACTTGGTTTTGCCACTTTAAAGTCAGAGATCAATTTTCTATGAAGATACGCTGAGGAAACTTAGGTGTGTGTAGGGCGCTTCTAGGCATAAGGCTTCTGTATACCTTGTCTGGTTGTCTCTGAACTCTCTATTTGTTTCTGTTTGGATTGTTTAAATTAGCTTTCATTAAACCCAAGTATAAATTTTCATAACACAAAGTTCTCCTGAAGAATAAGACATTATTTATGCAGCTGAATAGGAGTTTTGAAAGATTATATAGGTGACACGTTATCACAATTTGGTAAATAAAGTAACTAAATTATAGCCCATCTGCTATTTAGTAAAGAGCCTCCAACTATGGAAAGCTGTTGCCAAGTCCTTTCTTTATATAAAGGCCAAAAATATTCAAAAGGCAGTTTAGCAAAGGACTTGGATAGAAACTGGAATGTACTGTTCTTTAACTTTTTGTACTAGCTCCAGAGATGTGCTTATAAAGCCTGACCTGCCTTGGCATTGGAATTGTTGGCTCCTCTCCTGGCAGCACTCAGTTCATCATCGGAGAAACCACAGTCTCCAAAAGTGAAATAACACCAGGTGTGGCCGGGGACCAAAAGGCCCAGAATGGCACCGCGCCGCTGCCGTGCCAGGAGGACAGTGGCACAGCCATCCCCATCCTCACATGGAGCGTGCATCCACCCCTCTAACACTCCACTGGCACAAAAGCACCACTGCGCTTGTAGGAAAGAGTAAGAAGTAAACACAACACTAAATGAAAGTCTGAGTAACCCTGTTGCAAGAACAATACGTGTAAAACTAGCAGTAGCAGAAGAAGCAAGAGGCCACAGAAACAAGTGAGCTTCCAAGATGCTTGTGCATTACTTATTTTCGAACTTGGTTTTGTAAGCTGCCCTTTTGAACCCTGTTTGTGTGCTTGCATGGAACGGATCGTGTACAAATAACTTGTGCATTTTTGCAGTCTTCCGACTTTTCTGATACCATAAATATTTCATCCTAGTCATGACAGCATGAAGTTCCTCAGACTTTAGCACACATCGGCTATAAGGAAGGGTGAGTAGGTCAGAGAAATTCTCAAGAAATGGCACGCTTCAGTCTTGCCTTTGTTTTCTGGCTGCCTCTTTATTATCGGGGAAAAAAGAGCAAATATTGCTGAGGCAAATGCGATTGCAGTGGTATATTTCACATGTAAAGTGAGGCTTGTATGGCACAATAATAAAACACTATGGGAAGTGGTGAAAGAAAATATGCATCATAACTGCTACATAGATTAACAATATCTGCAAATTGCATAAAAGAACCCTAGGATTTTTTTCCCAAACAGTTCTATTGAGGAAAATACATTACCCAATTAAGATGAAAGGGATAACAGTCTTGGTGAATTGTTATTGTAGAAAATAAAGAATAGTACATTAATGGAACTTAATTTTATCATTATATGTATTTAAATTGCCTTTTATATACAACTATATGTTTATTTGAAATAGATTTAAATACAAACATAAACATGTTGTAACAGTTCCCAAAGCTTTATAATGAGAAAGAAAACAACGTTAATGAAATATTCGATTCCTTTTATTGTTAGGAAAAACTGAAAGCGATCTATCATTTCTATGTCGCAATTTCTGTTGCCTGCAGCCTAAGTCAGTCCTCTATAACTCGAACGCCTTACTGGTGTACGGCAAGGCTCCGGAGGGCAAGCAAAAAGTCGTTCTTGAAATGGGGAGGGGGAGGACGGTGTGTGCACACCATGTGTAGGTACACAATTCTTCTCATTTGAGCAAGATACAAGTACACTTCCAGGTCAGCACTATGGCTGAAACAAAGGGACTCTCAAAAGGATCATGGATACTTTCATCCTTATTTTTAAGGTTTGTTTGGTTTTGTTGTGTTTTGGTTGTAGACGATCTCCAGTTGCATTTTGGTTTTTTGTGGTTGTCTTTCCCAGTTGGTCCCAGCCAACAGGTCAGTGAGCAGCTGCCAGGAGCCCCCTCGGGGCCTGACGTTTCCCTCTATAGATCAAAATTTAGTTTTAAAACATTAAGCAGGTGTCTTGAGTTTGCATATAAGTATAGCAAACCCGAGAGGCAGTCTGCTCGCAAGGAAATTGTCTCAAGGGCTTTCAGACCAGCAGAACAGTCTCCCTCTGGTTGTGTGCCATGTTTTGGTGGTCTTACTCAGTTATTAGCAAAAAAAGGCCTTCAGAAATAAAACGGTAGGCTCTGATTGTCAGTAATAGCCATTACTGAAGAGCAAAAAGAGTTTAGATACAGCGACTGTAAACTTGTCAGCAAAGCAACTGATGGTGTTGGAGAGAAGTGTTGACTGTGTTTAGCGATTCCGATGCACCTCGCTGGGGGCACTTGGGGTTTCTAAATGTCTTTGAAAACAATAGTCTGCCACATGGAGAGCAGGATCCAGAGCTGATCACGCTCACGGGTGTCAGTGAACAGGTTTGTCTGGAAAATGAAGCTGCCAAAGCCAACAGGACCAAGGAAAGGAACTGATCCTGGCTCTAGGCACGGGGTAAGTGAAGTAAGGAGGATCTGAACCTAACGGGGGCAGAAAATACTTTCGTAAAAACTATAACTCTTAAGGATGTCTGTGCCTAAGTTCTGGGACTTGACCATAAACCAGTTCTCAATTTTCCTTATCATGTTTAAATGATTGCAAGACATTTTCGGTTTCCTTTAGGTGCTCTTTTTTGACTCAGAGCAGCTTGGTTTTGTTTAAAAGCACTCTGTAGCTGGCTGGGGTTGGAGTTATGATTTATGAAGAAATTGGTGTGAGGATGTAATTTATGTAGAAATTATCAAATCTGATTTAAAACAATATACAGAAATATATATATGTTGTCATATATGTATAAAAAGAAATGCTGGGTTGAAATAGTTTACTTTTTTATCTCTCTTGTGGTGATATGTAAAAATAATGCAATGCATGTATATTATATACATATATATATTTATATATGAACATATATGTAAGATACATTTTTCTGAAGAGCTTATGAGAACCAACACTAAACTTACGAAACACAATTATACTGTGTTCAAGACAATGATCAACCACCTATTCTTTTTTATTTTTTATATATTGCCATTTAACATTTGGGGACACTACATTCATTTTTGCTGTTTAGTGCATGTAAGCAATACTGTGCTAAGAATGCAACTGCCTCTGTGTTTCATGTATTGGCATGTGGCTTTTTAATTTTATACTAGTATTTTTCATAAAACTTTTCTTTTCTCTACTCAAAATACCTACTTTCCCCAAAGCCATAATTTTCAATAACTGCTGACAGCTATTGATATTTCCAAGTATTAGAGACATTTCTGGACAAGGTCTTTTGGAGTTTGGGATATCAGTCAATTTTTTTTATCTGCATACATGCTGACTTTTTCAAAGAAAGCAGAACTTTTCTTAACAAAAGCTGTGTTGACTCACTAAGGGTTCTTATTTATTCAGATGTCTTCTAATACATGGGGGGGTTATTACAAATTCTGCTAGTTTGCATGAGAAGGAAGCCAGGCTTATTTGCTGTAATTTTCCATACCTCTGCCACAGTTGTCTGCATGGAAAATTTGTGTCATATTTGCCCCTGGCACTGAAGTAGCTTTGTCTGTTATTGAGACAGTTTTGAGTTAAATTGCAGTGAATAATTCAACTGTTTTATGCTTGGATTCTTTTAAAAAACCTGGGTAAAATACTATCCAGAGTTAGAGATTACTTTTCAAGATTCTGCTGAATTTGCTCTGCAGCCTTTTCTACCAGAACTTTGATAGATCTTCATTGTGTTCCCTGCTTCCATTTAACATGCTAGAGGGTTGTTTTTCCATTTTCTTCACTTAGAGATGACTTCGACTTTTTTGAAGTATACTGAATTGATTTATTGTCCCTTTCTGATCTCTTTATCCACAAAAGTTTTTTGTTGTTGTTTTTTTTTTTTAACTTATTTTGCGTGGAGGTGACTATCTCAATTTCTTTACTGGAGATATACACTTGCAGTGATTTGATGGGTCCTTCTTCACTCTGTTTTCAGACATTTGCTCAATGATTGGTGTAAGTTTTCTGTCAGAATTAAAGTGACTACTGCTTACTCCAGAAAGTGTTCTTAAACACTGTCAAGATAATTCAAATAAGCTATTTTAAATAAAATAATCTATTTTGGCAGAGTATTCTTGTTAGCCTTGCAAAGCTTGTATCTGTAGGCTGAAGAGTTGAAAAATGTTCATGTTTCTTCTCCTTTTAGACTAGTAATTTGATTTTGTTGCTTCATTATAAACCTAGACCATATTGTCATTCTCAGTTTTAACTAGTAGAAAGCTTTATCTTTGAATGCAAGTACTGGCATTGAGATCTCACTCTCACAAGGAAATATCAAAAGACATGAAAATAAACTTTTCTCTTGCTTTTACTTGACTTACGTGCATAAATTTTGCATTGCATTTTTCCTAAAATTAACATTTGAGTAGTAACTAATATTCATATAAAATTTCATAGAAAAAATATTCCTAATAAGCCATCTAGCAATATTATATTGTACAAAAATACTAACTGTGCAAAGGACATTTGTCCAGGCATCTGGATGAGATAATTCTGGGGGCATTACAGTAACACTGTAACAATTAACACCAACTCATTAAACTTTATGGAAAGAAACCTATTTTTAATTGAAAATACCAAGAGAATTTGAAAGCTATTGCCATGTTATTGAACAGAAACAATTGATGATGGAATCTCCCGTATTGGAGTTAGCACAGTGGGAAGATCGCACGCCAGATCCAGGCTTCTAAGGACACCACTGTCTGCCTTAACTACTGAAAGATGGGTGAGATAAGAGGGTTCCTCCTCTGATATATAAAAAGCATTGGTAAAATCTACTAGGAATGCAGGCTCAGATGTCTGTCTGTTATTTGAGTATGACTGAGCTGGTCTTAACTGATAACCATGTGTCCATTACTGTCCTAGTCTGTAGTTCCCAAGAAAGTTTGCTTTCATCTATTTCAATGATTCTGACAATTATATTCTGAACAAGGCTTTCTGGGGCTTTTTTGGTATATTTTGGGGTGGGGGTGGATGTCATGTGAATATTGTGGAGGGGAATTCAACGGATTTGGTGAAACAAAAACCTCACACTTTTTTGCTTTGTGTTCCTGTAGTTTTTTGGTAATGTGAATAAAGTCGTCATAATTATTGAGTAACTAAAATAACACTTTGATAGGAAACAGTAACTCTGTGGTTTAGCCAAAGAAAGAATAGAAGGGAGTTGGGGAACTTGGGTTGCTTGAGTTGGAACATCTAACCAACCATCTACTAGTTGGTTAGGTAACACTCTGAAACACAAGGCAGAATTTATTATATCTAATATAATGCAAGATGATGTCATTAGCACTCTTTCTGTAATTAAATAGAAGACACTTATAATTAGGGAGAACAGGATACAAGAAATAGGATTTGTCTCTAGTTAATCCAGCATTAAACTACGATACAAATAAAATATGCTTCAAGCTTAGCTAACACTAAAAACACTTAAAGTGATAGTTTATTTGCTATTTTTCTAGATAAATAGCCTACTTCATAGTCACATAACAGCAGCTATTTCACAGGAATAGTCTCGTCAAAATTCTGACAGCAGTAATTGTAAAAAATGCTTAAATTATTGTTTCTTGGTTGCTCATCATAAAAATAATATGATACTTGTATAAGCAGAATATGAGATGTGGAACAGCACAATTTGAAGTAGGTTCCTGTGCTACTTAAGAAAACCATGCAAATTGCCTTTCAACTGGAAATCTAAGAGAATTAGCAGGAGTTATGGTGGTGCAATGCATCCACATTTGTGAATGTATCCATTTGAGGCAAAAGTTGTATGACCCAGTCCCTGCTGCATACTTCCTCAGTCAAATACGCAAGACCAAAAGTTTCATAATCCTCTGTACCTATGTGACTGAATTTCAAATTTGGAAAACTTGTGTATCAATATCCTAGAATAATACCACCTTTCGTCCCGTTCGCATTTGCAGATTATGCTAATATTTAACAAGAACATATATAAAGAATGAATTTCTCTGCACAGTGGTCTCAAGATTTTCCACCCCTTGCAAAATGAGTGTTTCTAAAATGAAAACATCTATTTAATTGTACTTGAGAAAACAAACTTATTTTAGGACTGGTTATTTCCTTCCAAAAGGAAAATACCAATGTGGTGAGGTAACTTGGAAGGAGTATTCCTCCTATATGGAACTCCATCTTTCGGCAAGAGATAACAAGAACCATTCTATATGGTAGTGTTAAATCTGTTTGCCAATATTTTTAATTGTTTATTCAGATTCTTACTTTGGAAACTCCCATATTTTCTCTTTATACACTTTCTACATAGAAACAAAAGTTACAGGCTCAACGGATTTGTTGACAAACAATTGAAAAATCAATGTCCAGCAGCAATACTATCCAAATCTTTGGCTGTCTGTCATTAGTACAAAAAGTTTCTTTTTTTCTGACTGCTTTTTTCCTTTCTTTGTACTTTGTAGTTTTGTTAGTATGTGATCGGATTGCCCATGAAGTTAGTGCTCAGCATTATAAAAGACGTAATTTTTTCATACTTTGAGTACAGAGCCAAGGGGTTTTTTTAGGATGGTAGAAAAGGTAAGTTGACCTTATAAAAATTCCTTTTCATATCTTTATCTAATCTATCTTTAAGTGTACCTCAATTAGCTGTATGTGTCGGTGACCATTTGCAGTTATACATTCATACACAGTTATGGCATCCAGTGTTACTGAAGTATTGCAGTGGTTCTCGTGCTGTCCCCTCTCCCATTATCAGTGAATCATTTGTGAAGGAGAATGTGTCTGTAGATTAAAAGTAGAAAATGAAAGTTCTTCCGCTAAAATAATTTTGGGGGTTTTAAAATGCATATTCTCACTATGCATTTTCTGGAAAAGTGGGTCGGCTTTCTGTATCTGGAGCATCATACTCTGGGTCTTACATTACTACCCAATATTTTACATACCTTAATGCTCTCTGCTGCATGCTCTTCTTATTTCCTTCTTTCTTAACCTGTTGCGTGCCAGATAATCCACTTTCTCAGTTATTCCTTTCATTATCTCCTTCATCCTATTCTTCAGTTAAACTATTTCTACTTTGGTCCCTTCTTCCTTCTGTGCTCACTTCCTATTCCAGTTTTTTCTTTCCCTTAATACACTCACGCAGTTCTTACGGGCTTCTCTATATAATGCTACATGTAGTTTCTTTGTAAAACACAAACAGCGTTATAGAGTAATGACTTATTCATATTTGAATTGTAGATGACAAGGTACGTGTACCCACATAATGTAGATGTGTGTTAATAAGAAAGAGGGCAGTTCCAACATGCCATAGAAAACATAAAGGTGTCGCTGTGTCTCGTGCATACAGTGACTGCTTCACTTTGTTTCATCTTAAGCCCTGGTGCTGAGGCGAGAGTGTTACTGAATACAGGACAGAGGAAAAAAATGGTCACTGCTTATGAACAGTGATTTTATAACTGGAAAGAATAATGAATCCACCAACTTTCTGGCAGAAGAGTGGAGTTTGTTTAATAGTGAATGTTTAATGTATGGAAATGCGTTAGAAACTGACAATGCTAATAGGGATTTCACTTGAATTCAAGTGTATTGATGATACAGGTCTAATTTTATCTCCTTTCAAATCCTTGAGACTGGCTTGTGCAGAAGGAAAGATGTCTATTCTACACCACCCCTTGCCAACCTGAAATCAAGTTAGGATCCTACATGTTCTTTGAGATTCAAGGCTACCAGGCCTAGCCTTGGACTGTGCCATTGTCTGATTTGAAATATATTAGTCCTTTCTCCTAAATATAAAAATTTAGACATAGGAAACTTCTAATTGTACCACCAGATTCATGATATTCTAGTGCTTTTTTAAATCCACAGTAGCAGTGATGATGAAATCAGGTTGTCGTGGGTTTTGACGGCAAAACTGTTTTATCTCCACATCCAGCATTATGACAAGTCGTCGTACTGTTACTAAACACTGGTTTAATACGCATGTAACCTGCTACATCACTTCGGTTGTATATTTGATAAAGAAAATCACCGAATTCTCATCATGAATGATTTGCAGTTGCGTGTTTTTACTGGATTCAGTCATGATCATTTGTTTTTCAGAGAAGGGTAGTTTTCAAACCTATCAGCTGGTGGAACTTTAATTTAAAAACATTAAAGCAAGCCATTTATGATGTCTGCTACTTCTACATTCATTTAATGGAGCTTTTAGCTGTATCACCATATTATTGGTTTCCTTTTTTTAAGTACTTAGAATGTATTATTGCTTTAATGCACTTCATGGAGCATTGCAAAACACTTACTTAAATTATTTTACTAATGCTAAGCAAGGGTTGCTGCATTATTAAACACCAGAGGGTAGGCAAATTAATATAAACATGAATTTAAAGCACATTCTTCAGGTATCTAATGTTTATATATCATGGCAATAGCACAGAAACGTATAGTAGTGCAAGATTACCAGCAGAGTGTATTTATAAATATAAGTTCAGATTTTAGTGTAGATCAAAGTCATATTTAGTTTCAACTTTATCCTCATTTCTGATACTTAACTTCATCCCCAAATGAGCTTAATTAAATATGTAAACTGCAGAAAGTAGTACATGCTCTTATAAAGCAAAGCATTAGTCATGTTGATTTTGCAATTGCTACCGCAGTTTTTGGCCTGCTGTTCAGAACTAGTGAAAAGCTCCACAGCTTTCTTATTATGGATGACAGGTTATCATGTCTTGCATCTGATCCTTAGTGTCTTTTTCTTCCCATATAAGGAAACCCCATATTTTCCTCAGCTGTATTTTCTAAAATTCTTACTACCCTTTCTGCTCTCCTCCAGCTTCTTTCCACCAGCCAATATATTTCCTACAATCTGGTTTTCAAGACTGGATAGGGTATTCTGGATCTATTAGTAGCATTGTGTTTAGCAGAGTAACTACCTCATGTGTCCTAAATCTAACATCTCTGTGGGATAACATATCCCAGAAAAGCTTTCCCTTTAATCTGGTGTCACACCACTGACTTGTATTTGTTTTGTGAAGAATTGATGAGTAAAATCTCCCAGTACTGTTCTGCCATACAGATAATTACTCCCCATTTTATTTTTTCATTATCACTTAGAAACAATTAAACAACAGTATTTGGTAAAACTAAAAATGTCGTGCAGGGAAATGAAAACCATAATAAAAGATAATGGTTTTAGTAAGAGCAACAAAAGGAAATGTCAATAAATAGCGTACCCACATTGTATTTCACCTTTAAACAGTTAGAGGGCTTCTGCACAACTTATTAGAGATGCCTTTTTTAAAAAATACTTCTATATCTTCATAGTATTTTATACATTCAATTTGATGCTGTTAAAGTTTATATGCTAATAAAATTCTTAATTAGATTAAAACACAAGCTTCTAATACATGTTATTTTAAATACATATTTTTTTCTTTAAAGGTGGTATTGCATTTTTAAAAAGTAGCATTTTACAAAAAGTAATATTCTCTAACATTCTCTTTATAATCCTACATTATAGAATGCATATTATATTCAAAAGATAGTATTAATCATGGAATATATTCTAAAACTCTAATTAGCTGCACAAAGACTCTCGGTTACTATTTAGGATGTCTCTAGCCCCAAAATTTTAATGTTTCTGTTTTAGCCAGAATAGAAGATCCTCTACTACAGCAGATCTGTTGTACAAAGGGAAATGGATAATAACCAGGATGCCACCTTCAAAGATGTTGAACTGTACTGGTAAAGGGAGAAATTTACTTGAAAAACTAATGTGAACCGGGGATTGCGTCTACTTGAAGGGAAAGAAAACTCACCTATAAATCATATAAACGGCAAAAAAGTTTACAAGTGATATACCTCACATGTTATAATGCACAGATTTTTTAACTGTCCAGCAAGACCTCTTGAACCAATCATTCATTTTTTATGAAAACCATGCATAGCCACCTATTTAAAAAATTAGCTATGACTTGCAGAGTAAGCTGCCTGAAAAAAACCCAAGCAGAAAATAAATTTGGAAATCAAGGGCACAATTTTCCAGGGATTCTTCATGCATAAATTTAAGGAATGGATCCCACTGTACTGTAAAAAATGTGAGTGTTTCAGTAGCCAAATGTGAATCTGCACAGACGTCTACTGCTGCAATCTTCTGCAGGTTGAGCCTGCAGTTAAACTAACCAGCTGCAACTGCTGGCTAATGAAAAATAATAGAAAATATGGATCTTTACAGTATTAGGTTACTAAATTAGGTTTCCAAATAATCACCCGTTATTTATAGTTTCATATAATAATTACAAAGGATCTAATAATTAATAATATTCTCTAGCAAAAGGGTCACTGGCTTGCACCGCCCAAGCCGTGCTTTTTAGGGAGTTCAGTGGTGGCAAGGTTCTGTTAGAGGGTCGTCGAAATCAGAGCGCCTGGTGCCGCAGCGGCAGAGCCGTGGCTGCTGTGCGCTGGTAATTAAGTCTGTCCACAGCTATGGAAGAGGAAGACAAAGGAGTGGCAAAGGCACTTTGCCAAGATGCAGATGGCATTATATATGAAATAAATACAAACTCAGGACAGCACTGGAGCAAGAATGAAGACATCTGCAGAGTAACACCTGATAGTGTCTTACACGAGCAGATGAGGCCAAATCCTATGGAAACTTGGAAAGACCACTACCAATCTGGCCAGATGAAAGTCAGGTAAAAATTAGGTACATGAAATAAAGATCAAATAAATTGTCACTAACAGAACAGAGGTAGTTTTATGCAGGGAGAAAATATTCTTCTACCCAGACAAGCAAAAAACTGGTTTGAAAATCACCGATTTGAATATCACCAAGCTGGCCACATGCAAATAAAAGCTCTGTTAATCCCTTCCTCTGTCATATTATGCAGTGCAAAACAAAATAATTTGACAGAAAAAAAAAAGTACCGTTTACATGAAAACTGATGGGGGGTACCCACCTGACAGAAAGAGAGAGAAAGGGAAAGAATATGGGATTTTAACTGTAGGCACTTAGTCAGCTCATGGGTTGCAGTATCTCTCCGAACAGTTCTCTTGGTTACAAGTTAGATTAGTTTTAGAAAAGCATTGCCCCTTATCTCGTTACTTAGTATGTAATATTGGGGGGTGGGGGTAGGGGTGGTGTTAAAAACAAAAGCAGTCTTCTCAGCCTTTATCAATCTAGGGGCTCTATCAGCATCCAGCAGTTTCTACTGTTGGCTCTGACATTTAACTCTTCATGTTTAATATATTTTTCTGACAGAGCAGCAAAAAGCATCGATTGCCTCACTAGCATCCTTTTGCCATCAAAAGAAAAGAATTAGATTGTTCTCAGAGTCGTGGAGCTGAGGTAGCATTTTTTCCCTTCTTTCTTATTTTGACGTTGCATTCTCTTGATGTTACATCGTTTGTCTGCTTTGAAGTCTGGTATTGTCCATTCTTTGCGTTAATGCTGTATATGCATACACAATGAAAATAGAAAGGGAATTTTGCAGCATTATTTGCAAAATCCACTAGCTAAGTTCTAATGAAAAAATGCTTGGTTGTTTCTCTCCATTCCTGATTTTAATTTGTTCAATTACTTAGCTACAGCTAGAAATGAATATTCCTTTTTAAACAGAATTTTCATAATATGTTTTTTTAAAAAAGTGACTCCCATATGGGTGAGCTGTGAATACTAAGGAACAGGTTAAAGTAATGAAAGCTAAGGAACAGGTTAAAAAAACCTTTCATGTAAAACTCATCTTTTTCTTAATTAATTTCAGGATATTCAAAGATGGTGTGCTATATCTCAAGTAAGAAAGCAGACCTGTACAGACTCAGGAAATTAAAAATACTTTAATCTCCACAATATCTTTTACAAACAAAAATATCATGTCAGAGATTCCTGAAAAATGTCTTGTCGTTGCTGTATATATGGAGACTTCTAATTTGAAAATAGAGGCTGTCATAAATTGAATAGTAACAGACTGTCTTGTGATTGGGTTCTGCTGGATAGTCAGTAATACCAAAAGAGAGGCATGGTCTAAAAATCCTAACACAGTTCTTACATTTGGTTATTCATGAAGCACTATATTATGATAAGTTATCTATGAATTAATCAGAAGTCAGTGAACACTAACAGCAGTGATTTAATTTTGTAAAAAATCTCATTAACATGTTGGCTTCTGGTCTTTTCACAGCAAAGATATTGCTTTGGAGAGTGGTGGGTTTGTTGGTGGGTTTTTTTGTTTGGTTGATTTTATTTGTCTTTTATCAAACAGTTAATCACAATCAAGGGCTTCTGATGTTTCTTAAAGTGTCTTTAACATTGAAATCTAAGCAACGTATTTTCCTAACTTAGTCTATAATATAAAACTTATGTGTCCAAATTACCTGGCATGTGTGTTCTGTAAGGTATTAGAAAAGAGTAGCAGAGGACAGACTTGAATTCAATTGAAATTTATTCTTCAAATTGGAATCTATAGAAATACAAGTAGTATCTGCTTAGATGCCAAATTTACTACCAATGATGAAAGATATTATAGTGAATCCACATTTACAAGTCATCCAGCATAAAATCTTGGTGGCTGAATAATAGAAATTTACTGTCCATAATACTGTGAGGTGGGCAGATGGTTGAAAAATGCTATGTGATCTCGTGCAGTGCATGCTGAGTTAACAAGAGAATTTCATTCAAGAAAAATAGTACATTTTAGTTCCACCATATGTGTGATTATGTTTTCTTCATACCCATGGAGAATCCCTGATGTTAGAAAGCAAACTATGACAGCCCATTAACATGTCCTTTTTAAATAATTGATTTAAATGCAAGACCCTTACATTTTTGTAAAGATAATTTATGTATACAACAAAGATAATAGCTGCAGTTGGTTATTCTTGGTTTTGGTTTTTCCATGGAATTGTGAGCAGAAAACCGAAATAGAAATACTAGTCATTTCTCTCCTGTGAACAGTCTTTGGGTCCAGACACCATTACTTGATAAAACAAAATGCTGTCAGAATAAGAAGTATAGGGCAGAAACAGGTACGAGTCATTTCCTGTCTTCTTCCCAGTCTTCCTCACCAGGAAACCTACCACACCGGGCTTCATTTAACATTCCTGTCAGAACCGAATCGCAACCGTTACATTGACAGTACTTCATATTACATGGTATCCTCGGTCTTCTAGAACTGGAATCCCATCTTTTAAATTTAAATATTCATGGTTGTACAAATACTTTCGTTTGTAACTTGTACAATAACGGATATGGTACCCCTTAAAATTACAGAGGTCTGATTTGTCTGCATACAAAAGTATGTGTGTCGGTTACAGTGATAAAAGGATCCCTTGACATATTAAAATGACTTTTAAATATATGGAAACAGTTTTGTTATAATCAATATAAATATAAATTTCCTTTGGGAAGTACTAAAATAATATTTTTATCAAGGTTTTGTGAAAACTTAAAAGATATTTTCCCCTTCACTCTCCAAGTTTGGAAAGTGGATTTTATATAACATATAAAATTAATTAGATAATACGTTAGTTCGAAATGTAAATGCTAGTCTGGAGAGTAGAAAACAACTGTTTAATTAGCGCAATTTCAAACTTTAGGCTATGTCAAAACTTAAAGAGAGATATGATCTCATGATACATCATATAATGGTGACAAATTTTCATCTGGTCTTTCCTAATGGCCCTTTCACATTAGACAATTTAGGTGATGACGTTTCATTTTTCCATTCATGGGAAGAGATTAACCCATGTGAAAGAGTTCATGCTGTTAAAGAAAGCCTTAAATATTTGAGTTTCAAATTTTTTCTGCTTGGAAAGGTGACAAATTGATGATGGTAGAGTATTTGGCCCTGACAAAGGCCTCTGGAGTCTGTCAGTCCAGAGGTCCATGTCTTAACAAGGCTGTCCTCAGAACATTTCCCCTTGTTCATCCTGCTCTTCAGCCACTGAAGTGAGGCCTGTTGGAGTCTCTGATATTGGTAAGGACTCCTTTCTGTCCTCAGTAACACCAGGGGTTATCCAGGATATTTCAGTGGATTACCCTAGATGCATTCGGTGGTTTCTCTCCTACTTAGATGATCATCCTAACTTCAGCTTGGGTATCTCCGAGAATAAGCAGACAACAGTCAGAAAATGCCCATGATTTCTTCCAGGTTCCAGTCACGCTTTCAAAACTGCACAAGCTACTTAGCAGTTGCTTAGTATTTTTACCATCTGGCAAATTTATCATCCCAACGTTGGAGGTTTTTTTGAAGGAATTTTTTTAAAACTTCAAATTTTCCTATTTGAAGGAATCTAGTCTCTCATCTACTTCACTGTGGTCATTGCAGCCTCCATGCAGGTCTCTTCCTAGGGCTGTCAATTTTCTCATGAGCTCATTAGGATGTTTTCTTCTGTCAGAGATACTCCGTAAATTTGACAATGGTACTGTGGTACATTCCTACAGATCTTTTCTTTGAATCTTTAGGTACGTACTGACATAGGCTTTCAAAGAAAAGGTGATTTGAGTTATGCTCACAGAAATTAAATTCTCTAGTCTCAAGGTATAAGTAACCCTAGTCCATCCACAATGCCTGTGAGTGGAGTCTACACATCATTAAAATGTCTGGTAAAAGCCCTTTGATATTCTGAAAAAAAGTGTGATGTGCTGAGAGAAAATGCCTTTACTTTCAAGTTCTAGAAACCTTTGTATTTATTAGTCCTATTAAACAGTCAATTTTTTTAAGGTATCCTTAAGTAAGCATCCTTTCTTGGGGCAGTGTGGATGCTTGTTCTGGGTGTGCTATCTGTCATCATCTGTACCTTACACTCTGGAAAAACAAAAGACTATTTTCAGAGAACAGTCTTGTCAGAAAGATCAGAAGACTTGGTGTTTTTCAGCTAACTCAAAAGTAATGCCTTTGACACTGTTTTGACTGAATTTTTCATTTTCTATGACCTGTATGTGTACAAGTTATAGCAATCTTTTTCTTTCAGCTATGTGACCAGCATCTAAGAAAAATCTCTGTTCTCACTGTTGAAGACGGTGGGAATTTGGAAAATGAGATGAAAGCCGGAGGCTAGGAAAGGCCAGGTGCTTTGGGATAGATGGGTTCCACGTCCCAGCTAGAATTGTTTTAGCCCTGATGGGAGAATGTTGCCTCTTGTATGCTGAGATAAAGTTCTGAGGCAGTGAGGGATGCAACCTCTTGCTACCATTGCCACTGAACAGAATATTGCTGTTAGAAAAGAAGTATCTTAGGCTGACCAAGGACAAGAATCAATCACTTTTGCAGACAGAATATGCTTAGGCAGGCTTTTCTGAATAATATTTTTTTTTTTCTGGTGAGATTTATTTGTTTGTTTGTTTGTTTGTTTTTTAAGTGGAGTTGCAGAAAGAAGGGAACTGCCTAGAGTGATTTTTCTTTTTCTTTGTGTATATACTTTTTTTGCTATTTCACACACTTCCTTTTTTTAAGCAGAGAAATGTTTAGGGTTGGTTTGCTATAACTTAGAAAAACAAACTCTTCTACTACAATAGCTGCCAACTTAGTACACCTTAGAAGTCTCTTCAAATGTCAGTGAAATACCAGCAGTATACAAAGATACTTTCATATGTTGCTTTGAAGCAAAAGCAGTAAGACTGCATTGAATGTAGATGCCATTTAATGAAGTCACTCTTCCCAACAACTTCTTTTCAGCTTGTTTTGTATAGTTTGACTTAACATTGGTAACTGTCAGCCTCAAGAGAATATAAGGAGGGAAGGCAACCTGACATAGCTAAATGTGGAAACATTTTATTTAAGAGTTTCTAGTACATCTGCATCCAATTATCAGTATCTTCTGATTTTGGGAAGGATACATTAGACTTTCAGTCTTTTCTGCAATTGGTTATTTTTGGTTTTGAGGTGGCAAGGCAGTGACAGACACAGGAGATAATACCACCCTTTCTCATCCTGCAGCTTCAGTGGGCTTTGGATTAAGCTGTAATATATTCTGGGCATCCTGAATGAGGAGATCCTATAAGCAGGGATGAAATAGACAGCTCTGCATCCCAAAATACCATTTGCTTGTAAATATAAATGAGATAGCCAGAGAAGAACAAAAGAAATTATTTCCTTTGAAAATAATTTTTTTAGCTCTGTCTGCACAATGGGAAGTGTGGGATTCAAAAATATCCTAGAACATGGAATGTAGCTCAAAATATGCAATGCATCAGATAATACTGTAAAAAATGAGAATATATGTATGGTGTAACAGTAATTTACATCTCCGTAACAGTTCTCTCTAGATTCCTAAATTCCCTAATGCCTGTAAAATACTCTGGGTTGTCCATGTCAGTGAGCTGGAAATTATCATTATCATGATGTACTTGTGAATAAAGCAAGACATGACGATGTAATGCAATTATTAAAAAGTGTATGGCAAGGAAAAGAACAGCATTTTTATCTACTGCTTCCAGGGTTTATGCTCTAATAACGAGGTTGTTTCCACAAGCACACTAATCGGGTATAAGGTGCTTATGTATGTGTACAAGCAAATATATTCTAAGTTTGTTTCTGTTATCAGACTGGTTGTGTGATTATGTTGGAAGAATATGATAATAGATGTATAATTACTTGTCAAGAATCCTAAACAAGGTGCACAAACCACTGTTCCAAAGACTTTCCTAAGTCTTTAGATGTATTCACAAAATATTTTGGTTCTCTTTTAGAATAGTTAAAAAACAAGTTGTCCTGTGAACAGAGGATGTATTTAATTCTGTTGCCCACCAAATTTTAATTAGCATCACCTGAGTACCCTCCATCTGCTTTATGTTCTGAAAATTTATTTTCTAGGTTGGTCTGTTGCACCTTATTGATATCTGAACTTTATGTAGATGACCACCTTTTTTATCTAACTAGAACAATCAATCTACATTTTAGCAGAGAATAAAGTAGCCTAATTTGTTTTTCTCACTTTATTAGTGACACTCCCGATTTCCTCATCTGTGTCATTTGTAAATAATTGTATTTTTAAAAGAACTTGAAAAGTCATCCAAGATTTATTATCATCTCTGAGTCTAACTCAATTTAGTTTCAATAAAGTTGAGTTTTGATACTGGTTCAAACTGAGACATATTCCCCCATTGCTGCAGAAGTGTAGCTTCTTGTGTCTCACAAAAGCAGCATAGCCGGGACCCAACATATCAGGAAAATGTCAGCACTCTGCTTAAAAGCAATCTTCAAAACATTTTCCTGGTGTTTACAAATTCCAAGAAACAGTCTCTCAAGAAAAATTATGGATTACAATTTAAACTGAAGCTGGTTTCCATGTTACAGAATTTAAGCACAAGTTATGCACATAGTTAACACAAGTTAAGCACATAGAATATGATGTGAAATCATAGAATATGATTCTATGATTCTGTGAAATTGGCTTCCATGTTACAGAGCTTAAGCAACAAGTTATTACAAATCAAAGGTAATAAACTTTCATTTGGTATCATTTTGAAACAGAAGACACAAAAAGTTTAGAAAATATTTATGTCCTTCACCTAGCTACTGAAATAGTTTCTGTCTGGGAACAGCATCTAGTATACCACATGCCACTATTTGGCTTCTCCAGTTATTTTCCTATTTTGCCTATCTGATTCTCTGAACACCAAAAATCTTTTCTTCATTTTGTGTACAGAGTAGTTTCTGCCAGAACCCAAAGTAAACCCAAGTCCTTTAGAAATGAGTATCAAATAGTTTTCACTACCCTGATTAGTCTGGAAACAGACAAGTCTCAAAAATCAGTGTCACATAAAAAGTTCATTGCTCAGTGTGTAAAAAGGGATCTGGTGTGTACTGATAATTCACAGGGATGTGTGTGATGCCTTCCCTGATACACTGAACCATGATTTCCTGCTATAAGACTAACTGCTATTTTCAGTTCTTCATGGCAACTGCTAGTGCAGACAAACCACTATTCACTTGCAGCGTCAACAATGAGTGGTTCAAGATGCAAAGTGAGAACTGACGGAATGAATTGTTCTTCCTTCTTTAATTACTTAACACTATCTAACATGGTTTGATGCCTGCAGTACAGTTCCTTATAGGACTAACTCATTTATGTGATAACAGCAAACTAACCACTGTTTAACAAAGTACTTTCTCCTCAACATACAAAAATAATTATTTCCTTAACTGTCAAAAACCATCTCTTCATATTGCAGAAGATCCTCACATGGCAATTTCCTTCTGTATTTGGCTTGAAAGGGCCAATATTGCAGAGGGAGTGAAAGGAAAATTGTAATAACTTTTTCCATTAACTTATTCTAGCCTGTGTGGAATCACAAGTCACTACTGTGATTAAAAGAAAAACTTTGTTTCCAGACTTCCCAAAATAAAACAGAAACTCTCTGCACAGGAGACTGAAATGACATGCTATAACAAAAGGTCAATGAGCACAATGTGTTCTGACTTCTGAACTTGAAATTTTAAGGGTTCCTGTAAAGAAACAGAGAGGACAAAACATGATCTTCTATTCCATCATTGCTGTAAACAAGCCAAAGGGGAATTCTGAAACATATTTGGGTTTTGCAAGGTTGAACTAAAAAGGATTTGACATTTTCAGATATTCTGCTGTTCCTTCTTGATGGTAGATACAAAAATATATCTTGAGAGGTGGGTAAGAGTTGACACAAATGTTGAGGAAATGTTGCTTCCTTGCCAATAGAGTTTGTATTATTTATTTAACATATTAATTGAAAAGAAAACATCAAAGTTGTCCATGAAGTGAGTGAAGATACTTCCATGAAGTAAACAAAGTGAATATGCTAGGATGATTATTTTCTGAGGACTAACGATACGTGACATATGATGTGAGTCTTGACTGGTCACTGCAGTAATCCCTGAAGCTTTGTGATACTCCTTAAAGACCCTTTTAGCAATTTTAAAGAAAGCAAGATAAAAGTGCTTTTAGGTCAAAACCCTAGTCTATGCAGCTGGAGAAAACACAATGTTTTTCTTTATCTTATAAACTGCTTGAATTTGTTCTGTTCACAGATCTGAAAAATATTGAGAATAGTAAAGCAATTCTCCGCACTTAAAAAAAAAAAGAAATATTAACCTGTTTGTAAACAAAGTATCCAATTGCGTTCTAGGTCTTTTTTTATTTGTTCTCTTTTGACCCAACTCACCAAAGTCAGTGTTTCTGCTTGTTTGATATGGTCACACATTTTCAGACATTGTTAGCCATTGACTTTTCCCACAATACTTCAACAATAAGTGGTTCTGGCATCTGTCAACTTATTTGTTGTTTTGCAAATAGCTAGGTTATGTTCAAGTCTTTAAGTTCTGACCAGGTTCGTTTGAATAGAATATTGTGTTAAATTTCAGTTTTGACATAAGAGTTGTTTGATTATGGGGTTTGGTGGGGATGGGGATTACTGTTTTCACCCCTGAGTGTGGAGAAATCTACAGCTGGTTATGCTTTAGTCTCATATCGTAGCAGAAGTCAACGAAACAAACACTGATCTTGGTCATAATCTGATTTCTTAATTTCATTGCAAGTGTCATGTCAGAATATTTAATGTCCTAATTTCTTTCATTTTACAGTTCAAATGTGTTCTGAATAGTTCTAGAAAGAGATGTGACCTTAGATCTCAGCTGAGATGCTGTACCTTTGTGTTTAAAAATCCAATATTTTAAAAACCTCATTTCTCAAGTATAGCTGAAGGAGGTGTTTTAAAAGGGTTACATAAGAGAACAGGAAATGTTACCCTTCAACAGTTATTCTTTAAAGTCTTGTAGAAATGGCACTTCAGGATTTTATATTCATTGTGTCATATTGATTTCCGGTGCCATTTCAGTTTGCAAAATATTACCCTTTCACTGCAGGCACTCACATTTTCGTTTGATACATACTAGGGCCAAATTATGGCTTCGTACATGCTTCTGCCATTGAATTGTCTTGAGGCTGTGCTCACGAGAACACTAGTGAGAATTCATTTACAATGATTGAGCAATGCTTATATGATGTTAACAGTGAATTACTTTAATACAACACAGGACACAAAGCAGTAGCTACTGCTGACCACTCACAATCAGTAGTTTATTTTTCTTCCGTTCAGGCAGCGGGCTTGATTGCATACCTTGTATCAAAACAGCGGTTTCAGTATACTATTTCTTGTACTGAAGTATCACTTTCTAATTACTGATAAACTGAGAAGTGAGAGAAAGAAACCATCTCTGCATGATTTTATGTCCGGTTGTGGATTGTAGTTCTGTGGTTGAAGAAACTTTGTTACCCCCCTAGGAGTCCTGTACATCAGTTTCCTTGTAGTGAACTGACTGGAAAGCTTTCACAGACATATATTTCAAGTTATACTTCAGAGGAGGAAAAAAAATTGGGACAGTGATGTTAATTATAAAAATGGGTGAGGATTGACTTGAAGAAAGGGTTTATTTGATTACCACAGTAAAGGGATCCGTTTGCTAACGAGAAGCATATATCATTAGTAGAAGCTTTCCATTCAATTCATTTGTAAAGTAAAAAATAAGATTTTATTCAGAACAAACATTTTCTTTTATCTTGATAATCAAAAGACCTCTTGCCAAAGTAAAAATGACACTTGACATCTCAAAGCAAGTGCAAAGATGAACTGGAATAAGAACATCGCATACTCAATTTGAATAACAGAATTCCAAATACTCAATTAAAAAAAAGTAATTTCAAGCTAATTATTCTTAGGCATAATATTCACTTTACTTTTACAATTTATTCCACTGAAGTCACCATACCATATGTATAGAAATGGTCATTTTTGCTTGACATCAGATTTACCAGTTTCGGGTATGTGAAAACTGTTTTCAATGGTGGCTTAATCACTCTAAATACATTCTAACATAATGGGACTTGTGTATTTCTGCAGTTTAGTACCAGACTTTCAAAGTCACATAATCTCCTAAAGACAGTGATAGATGCTGAGAAGGATTCTGAAGAGCATCCAGCTTGCTGTAGGCTAGGCACAGAGAGAAAGAGGTTGGTACTTGAGCTAGGTTTGCCAGGTGACAGTTACACCGTCACGAAAAAATTATTGGCCAGATTGACCCATCTGCCTTCTGGTCTTTGTTAACTGCCAGAATAATGGGAGAATCTGGCCCAGTAACTGTAACATATTAGTTACTTGCACTCTATCTTCTTGGCAGGCAGATGTTCTATTAATTAATTTTTTCTGTAGTAATTCATCACAGAATATTTAAGTCTTGTGGCTTGTGATTTGGAAAAGGAATACTCATTTTCCTAGTTCATGAGGCAGAAACAGAACAGGACCAGATGGTCCAATGTGGCAATGCTAGATAGCAATGAATAGCTACATCTAGATTGCCTCAATCTACCACACATTGTTCAAAAACACTCGGTGTGTCTGTGTGCGTAGGTTTTCCCGATTCTCAGAGCTTTACAGTTAGGCCACAATAAGAACTTTTGATCACATAAGCAGGAATGCATAGAAAAATTGGCAGTATCTACAATCTGCTTATGACTGGCTTTGACTCCCAATGTCATAAAGTAGCTGCTTCTAGTTCATCAAATAAAGTCGCGTGTGGGACGTGCTGCTGTTTGTTTTCCTCCTTTGCTCTGTAGAGCAGCTCATTTTCCTGGACATGCGAGAATCAGCTGTATTGTTATGCATTATTATTTAATGAAACAAAATACTTTTGCAACTGAGCCATAATAGCTACTCCTATAGGTTGTCAACCACTTGGCTTTCTCAACTCAGAAAGATCTTAGAAAATTATACTATATATAGTATCATTAACTTTGTTAAAATTTTTCTATTTTCCCTCAGCAAATACGACAGCCACTCAGCTGTACTGTACGGGACAATGGCCTTGACAGGAAAAATTTTTGACTTTCAATCATTGCAAATTAACAAAGCTCGTATTTGCAGGTGATTTCACATCATCTATTACAGTAATAATGCAAATCTCGCCTTTCATCATTCTATTTGTTTATTAGCCACAGCACAGTTTTTCAACATACAAGGGGTTTTTCTTTCTACACTAAAAAAATTACGATTGAAATCTAAGAAACTAGCAATGAAAAACAATCATTTAGATCAAAACACATCTATAAAGGAGATCTTACTTTTTACTTTTGATCAAAATTAGGAAGTTAAATTTGACATTATTTTAAGACTTTTATTAGTTATTTTCATGCTTAGGCCAGCCATGTCATAGATCACTTTGCCTGCTGAAGTATCTCCTGTATATTCACCCCTTCTTCTACATCTGCCTTTCCCCTCAATGCAAGTTGTTTGAAGGACTGGAAGCCACCAAAACCCACCAAGGATATGTTAGCTGAATTCAGAGTTGGAACAGAACCAGCTACACTGTAAAGTACCATCATCTTAATTATGTTTTGCTTATACTGCATGAGTTTGTAGATTATTTTAAAAAGATCTTACTCTCCAGCTGTGTTTTACTCTTCCAACCTGATATTAAATCTTTTCTGTTCTAATCTGCTTTTAACATTCAAATTCCTACGTAATTTTCTATAATTTACAAATTTGAAATTGATTATTGCTGGCACTGAAATGTAGAAGTTAATTGCTTATCTGGGAGAAAAAACAAAAGCCTCAGATTAAAATGAAATCATATGATGGATTTCATTTGTGGAAGTTAATTCATATTCATTGGTGCTTACATCTGCATAAACAGAGGTTACTCTTCACCATTCTGCAGAACACAGGTACATTTAACATTTCCAAACCATTACGCATTTTTCCAGTGACTTTTCTCTATTTGTCCAGACTGCAGTAATGTAATTATTTTAAACAGAAGGCACCCAAGAATGATGATATTAGATTACTGTTTCCTGATTTATACAAATTACTTACGTCTATAATCACAGCACCCCAGTCTTGCAATCTGTATTGGAACACCCTGTGTCCCGTTGGTGTGGTGTGAGCTCGGGCTGGCCTGCATTGCTGCCTGCTACTATTCATGGTAAGTGCTTGGGGAAGGTAAATAAAAATTCATTTCGAATTTGGGGATTCAATTATGATATCTTAGTTTAAGTTAGGTTATTCACAGAGCTTCACAGAAACCAAGGCTTCTGCTCTGCTTTTTGAAGCTCAGGTCTTTTTGATGCTCCACGTTATTACTTTTTGAGTGGAACCATGAAGCTGCTTCTCTGTGAGATGTTTCAAGGTGTAGCAGAGGACAGATTATCTAATGGATGATGTGGTTGCTTACGCTACTTGTGAAAATCCTAAAATCCTGCCGGATCGTAAATGTTTCTGTCATTTGACCCATTTGTTTGGCCTCTCCTAAATGCGGGTGAGTTGGTGCTGCCACAGAGAAATGTCTGTGTGCAGGAAATACAAGACCCACTTTTTTAAGGTGCAGGGGGCAAGAGACTTCTCTCACAGGAGTGGTAACTGTTCTGGAGAGGGTGTTTCCATTTGAATTTTAGATGCCTGCAACATTCAGGGATTGCCAGAAAAGAAGTTTGGTCTAAACAGAACAGAACATATCATTCCTGTAGCTGAAGGAGAAATATTATATATATATGCGTAAACATAGCATGATGTTTAAATGTGACAATATACCTGGCGTGATGCATTTTCCTCCTTCGTTCTCAATTTTTATGTTCTTGTAAGAATTCTGGTTAGGTAGAAATTTCTAGAGGGAGGAAAGTTTGCTCATATGTCTGTGGGAGCTAGGGGACAAGCTCAAGGGAGAAAAAAATTAAGAGACTACAGGTTTGGGCAGGCAAATACTTACAGCAGGGAGCTGGGAAGCTGCTTACAGCTCATGCTGAGACTGAGAGTGCTTGAGGAGCTGGGAAAAGGCAGCCAGGCCACAGAAGGAGCAAGCAGAATTTCCTGGGGACGGTGCAGTGTTTCCTGCATCTCAGAAAATCACGGCGTTGACTGCAGCCAAACCTGAAAGCAATAACCACCTGCAGGGACATGAGGGGCATTGAGAGCATTGTGTATCTCCCTTCTGCTTATATGTTTTCCTAGTGTCTTTGAATTTTGTGTTTAAAAAAAATATCTTCCTAGTTTATTTTCTAATAAAATCTTTGTTGTTACTATGATCAAGATTAAAAGTGGTTTAATCTTCCTTGAAGACAAATCATAAATAGATCCACCTCAAAATAGATAGGAGTGTCACCAGTAGGATTTAAATCTGAAAATCATAAACATGCTCTTTTCTGTATATTGCTAAATATGCACAGACTTGAGATTTACTTTGTTATAATGGCTATAGTGGAAAAAATCATGGGCTGCAGAGGAAAACTGTTGAAACTGCTTTCTAAATCCGTTACTTCTAGTAGTAAAGTCTTTTGGTAATTGAGACTAAAACTAACTTTCTTAAAGGCCAAATTTCATTTAAAGTGGAGATGCTAAATAACCCTAGGGGGGAAAAAAAGTGTGATTCAGAAAGATTACAGAAGAACTATGCAAAGAGTAAATTTGACACTGTCTTATCTGCACAAAAGTATGTTATTTTAAGAAAAGGAGATAGATGTCATGTACTCCATTATATTTTCACAATAAGGTAATACATACAATTGAAAATATTGCAAGAAAAGGAGAATAATTTTGCAGAAGTGATTTCAGGAACTCCCTTGGATTCACAAGTTAGGATTTTGCTGTAATAAGTGATAATGCAAAATAACAGTATTCTATAGCAGCAGTACTGCTAGACCACTTCCACAAAGATGTTAATAGGATTTTCAAACTCTTTCATGTCCAAAAACAATGGTTGAAGTCCAAGATTTACTCAGCGGGTTTATAAAATGTGTGTAAAAATACTCCCTAAACCTTCCTAACACCATATCCCCAAGTGTCAGATACTTCCTTATTCTGTAAGCTTCATTAATTCATCTTAAATGGTATTTAGGATTATTGTATGTCTTTAAAAAATATATGTTCGGAGATGCTGAAAACCTTATGTAAATTATGTAACTCCTCAATAAGTAACCTTATCCAACATGGTTGCTCATACTGGATATATTTACACAGATTTCTCTGTCTACAAACGAGGTTTTCGAATATGTGGAGTATACGGAATGCAAGCAACTCTAAAAAGACTTTTTTATTAAAATATGATATTCAGCTGATTTAAATGTAATCCATCAAATTATTCTATTTTGTCTCTTCAGCTGCTCAAATACTTAATCTTTTTCTAAGGCATTGAAATATTAAAATGTATTTTAACAGAAGTCCAACCTTAAAGTACAGTATGCTTAAACTCGCTCTAAATTAATTCAGAAAAGTCTCTCAGTCTTTTCTAATAATCTGTAAACTCAGTTAGAGCAGCTGCAGAAGAGTGAATCCTCCTGATGGAAAACTAGCCCATAGGTTGTTCCCCAGTACCCATAAAAAGACACGGAGATGATTAAATTGACTGAAACGCATTTCTAAAGTGCTGCTGGCCGATCTAATCTGAGCAGTTCGTGCCATTTTTTCAATTTCCTTTGTAATAATTGTTTTTATGAATTTATTGTTAATCATGAATGTTTTTAAGTGGTTATACTTGATTTCTCACCAGTTTCTTCGGTACGCTTACACTGCCACCTATAGGGTACATTTCTTTTTTCCCCCTGTACGGCTACATGCAGTAATACAGCATATACAAAAGTTGTGTTATGTGACATTTATTCTGTTTCAGTTGTGAACTGCAGAATAATATACATCTAAAGAGTGTGGGGACTTTAAGAAAACAGCATTTTCCTGACAGATACAAGTACTAGAAGCTAGATTTTCCAAAGCAATTGGATGGATACTCAACATCATACCTTAATAAATCAATGTCAAGGCAGCTTGCTTCATCAGCCCAGATGCTGATGCACAGGGGAATATTATGTTGGTCAACTGTGTAAGTGAAAGTACATGATAAGAATATTCCCTTATGTCCACAAAATAGTTTCTAGGTGCTGTTAAACACTGTACCTCTTAAGGCTTGCTTACTCCCATGTTAAATTTTTTTCCACCTCTATCAGTCTTGTGACCACCAGTGACCAGGTGGTCAGCCACACAGCTTCCTGGGACCGATAGCTTGAGATTTAGAGAATTACTCCAAGTGTTATAACTCTAAGTATTTTATTCTTGTCTCTGATCCACGAGAATTCAAGTTTCACCCAAATACAGCTTTGCAAGAAACTATATCATATCTAAAAACATTATTATATAAGCACATTAATATACATTGTTACAATAATATATAAACTTACTTATACAAAATAAGGTATATTGGTTAGATTCACTAAACTGCAAGAGAATGCAAGTTTATATGGATGTTCAGAATGCAGTAAAATATATTCAGGGCTCTAGTACATTTAGAAAAAGTGTAAGAGAATCTGTTTTGTAGCTAAGGCTGACCTGTGCTGTTATGTTTGGACATCTTCATTGCCCACCAATATCTTCGGAAGGTATTCAAGTATCTGACACTTCAAAATTCCTCCTCCTTTCATTTCTCTGAAATCAAGGCGCACGTGCATCTTCTAAAAGGGAGCAGTCGTTTCTCATTTAAAGTATGTGAATTAATAATATCAACATATGCAGTGAATATTCTATGATTTTTCTTAGAAAGAAAATTCTTTCTAAACTCTTTTAATGGCTGGAAGTTTAGTCTGGACATTTTCAAATGATTTCCACTTCACAAAATTTTTAATAACCAATATATACACACACACATATATGTATATGTATATTTAAAACTATATGTTTGTTTTCCTGGCTTTTACAATTTCTTTGATAGAATGTATTGAATGTTGTATAAAGGCAAAGAAACAATATAAATCTCAAAATCAAAATTTCAACACACAGTACTCTGTCTTTGATGCTATCACTTTTCTGTGGCTATTATTGCTGAATGCTTGACCTTTTGATATGTCATGGTCCACTATCCCATACATCTCTGGCAGGATTACTCCTGAGAAAAATGGAAGAATGAGGAGATGGAAACCTTAAAAAATTTGTTTGCCTGAGTTTAATTCTGTAAGTATAGACTTAAAGATGGAGATTGTTATGTTATCCTAAGATAGTTGGTCAGCTTTTACATTTTCTACTCTTGCTACAACATCTATTGGACTAATTTAGTTTCTTGCAATGTATATTGCCAAAATCAATACTGTTTTTTTAACAGTGTTCACATCTGAACGTGCAGGAAAGTATCTTTAAAATTAGTATGAGCCTTATTCCTATAAAGCAATGCAATTTCTTTCAAAACAATGAAGTCTGGAGAACAACTGATGGGTGATGAATACTGTAAGGATTATGAATGAATTGAAAACTTTTTCATAATCTGCATAAAGTTTCTGGGAAGAAACAGCTGATCAAATTTATCTTCTCATCTATGAAATTAATATTTTTTTTATTCTAATCAGAATTTCTTTCAATTTCTCATCCAGTTCATCTCATATTAAAAAATAATAATAAAAGACAGAAAACAAATCCTGTTCATTTTGATTACAATCTCATACTATTAAAGCACAATATTTTGTGACAAAGGGAAAGAAGTAGGGTTTCGAATACCATATGAATTTCAAAGCAGTACACAGTTGTGATCCATGAACTATTGATACCTGTCTGTCCTCCCATAAAGATGACCTTTACAACTCTCAGGGGCAATGCTCTACACCATGTAGCAAGCTAGTGTGTGAATACATGATTCTTACAGGTTAAAAAAGCTTCTCTTCTCATAAGATCTTGGTGCTAGTACATCATGATTGTAAGATGTTCTATGATTGGGAATTTGGGGGATTTTTATTGGCATGAGAACTGTAAATCTCAGTAAAAGGTGCGTAGCTGAAGATGTATAAAGTTGTTCAAAGTGAAGTAGTAAAATGCTGTCCCATCTTAAAAAAATCTCAACAGTCCCTGGGCCAGACAAGCTGGGAGTTTTTGCAACCTGAAGACTGGAAAGAGAGAGTCAGGTATTACTTGTTTTGAGTCTCTGTTCTTATCCTGTTCAATTTATTTTTCTGTGTTTTTTTCTTTGAGGTTAGCTTATTTCATTAGTTGCTCTTCCTCTATCTCTTGCATTCCTTTTCTACTTATATGCTGTTTAAGGTGATTTCAATTATTTAGTGGAAGCTGTTCGCCCCATTATTTGTTTTGGTTTGAGTTCAGTCTTGAGTTACTTACGCTGACCTTTGCTCACACAATCTGGAGGCTAGTTGGTCTACAACCTAATGCTTATATTTTAGCAAGCTCAATTATTTGAATTTTTGTCTCTTATCACAATATTTATTTTTTCTGAGCTTTACTTTAGAATTTAAACTTCTTTTCTTGTAAAAATTGAGGGTTGGTTTTTTTTTCCCACATTTTGCAATTTCATCCGCTTCATGATTGTAAGACATCAGAGAATGGAAAAGAAATGAATTGTCATTGTGCTGGTAAACCAGATAAGCACATTCTCATGCACACAAAGAAAAAGTAAACAAAGAAGATGAAAATAAAGTTCAATTTACCTATGAATTTGTTATTGAGAGCTTCTATTTGCCATGTTTTCCTTTTATAGTTAATAAAATGTAGGGTTTGGGGGGTTTGTTTTGTTTTGTTAAAAGTTGAAATTATTGTTCAATTTAAAAAGGCTGATAAATACTACCTTCATATGTTCCAAGGTTTGAAAATCCTTTCACTCGACATGGCCAGTGAACCCATTTGGCATAAGAAAATATTATTTGTTACATTTCTCAAGCATAAAACTTGGTTTGTGTTTCTTCTGATCTGAAAGATAGGAACTTGTTCTTACAAAGTAAGCATTGAGATTTTTGTCTCTGCTAGAAAAAAAATTGCAGGAATAACCCAACTGTTAATACATTGTTGCATAATATCATTCTTGTATTGATTAGCCCTTAATACTGTTGTCATGTGTATAGCAATTGAGTCCAAGTATTGAACATTTATGCATAATTGCTTGTTTCCTTTACCTTTCCCATTTTATCTTCCTTAACGTTAACTTATGTTTTTATTTTTTCCTGCTATTTCTACAAAATCTTCCCAGCATTATCACCTTCTAGACGTTTTCTGGTATCAAAATTATTGTTAAATGTTTTGGGAATAGAACTGCCTCAAAAGAATTTTGTATATAAATCACAAAGAACATAATATTAGAATGATTTTAATGTTTAATTTCAATGCATTGAAAACATAGCAAGAAATGCATGCAGATTTGTATCAGTTTTCTACTTTGCATAACTTGGCATTGTTTGTTGGTTCAATCCTGCTGTTAAAAAAAAAACAAACTTAAAGAAGTCAAGGTGGAACCAAAATCATAGCTATTTATAATTCAGTCTGACTTGCAATGCATTTTTCAATTTGCCAGCTGGCAGCTGATTTCTGCAATCCAGCTAAGAAATTCTCTGTTGACGGCAATATAATTGTGCCCATACGCTTTTTCCACATAAAAGCTATTAATGAAAAACAGACAGTGATGCAACAGAGCACCTAAGCATGTTACAGATGTTGAAATCACAATACATATATATATAGTAAAGCGTACATTTCTGCTAACATACATTCGTTTTTCAGTGCAAAGAAGGACTTGCTTTCTGAGAAACGTTCTTTCTCCCTGTAACACTGAGGTTTCTCCGTTGCTCAGTCGGCACAGTGCGCAAGCCTGCGGCTCGCTGGCTGCCCTGGGGCCCCGCTGGCTTGGTCCCAGGCGGTACTCGGGGTGCACAAACGCGCACACCATGTTGGCAATTTGCAGACCAACACCCCCAAGCAGAAGGGAGGGAAAGTGGCGCACAGCTGCACTCCCTGGATCTGCACAGCCCGCCTGTTCCACTGGCGCCTTCAAACCGTGGCGTAACAATCAAGCTGAATGCTTAAGTAAATTAGATTACTTACTTAATTTGACAAGATATTTATATGGTCAAGTTGTGATAAGACTAACTGCCCATACGCAGCTCATACAGAAAATGTCAGGTCCCTGAGAGTATTTATGGGCCTCGGTGGCCCAGAGCGGCCTCCCCAGGGGCCCCCTCCCAGCCCCATGGTCCTGGCGCCCCAGTCAGCCCCCCTGGGGTCCTCAGTCCTGCCCCCGTGACACCAAAAGGTGTTGGTCTCCAGATCTGCCACCGCCAGGCCCTGGTTAGCCACGGGCAACCTGCAGGCTGATGTCTTGGGCCCATCCCTGTCCCCACAGCCCTGCCCGGCTCTGCCAGGGCTGTCCCCTCCCCGGGCCTGATCCTGCCCGTCGCCTGCCAGCTGACACCCCAGCAGGGCTCAGCCCCGCACCCCCAGGGAGCAGCCGCCCCGGCTGCGCTGCCAGGAGGCCTGTAGGCGTACGGGCAGGTGAAACAAGCACCATGTATCATTACACAGAAAGGGCTTCTGTTAGTTCAGGGTTTTGCACTCTTTTTTAAACATTTTTATCTCATGATACCTGTTTATTCAAAGATATTTTTTTTTTTTTACTGTCATATTCTGTCTGGCTTAGAGCCAAATCTCACAAAGGCCACAAGTGTTAGAGACCCACCATGTTATGGCCCTAACACCACTGTCTTGAGGAACAGGAATAATCGTGCAGGCAATTAGCTGATTAAAGAGGTGCAATTTCTCTGGACTGTCAGTGTACCTTTTATTTTCTTCCGAATAACTGATTTAAGGTTTTCTGATGCTACAAGATTTAGGAACCAGCTATGGAAATATTTTGGACTATATGAAACTTATTTAGTATTGTGTAAGCTCAGCTGGCACCCAGTCTGTACCTTTGGTACACCACTGCCATGCCGTTTAAGACAAGAAAAATGTAGTTGTAGAAAAGGGAGTCTTTCCAAATAAGTTTTGTCTGGTGTAGTTTATATTCTAGCAGTGTAACAGAGAAGCTGAAAAAGCTTCCAATGTTCGGTCAAATGTAATAACTGCTCCTCTTGCAAACCTTTTGAATTAAGGTAGTACAAATACTGAAGAAGTTGTTATGAAGAATGACTGGGTATGAATATTAATTAAATATTAATTCATTTCATGAAGGTTTGTTATAATCATTGAAACCTTGTTTTAATGTAACCAATACTGCTGCTGGAATGAAAACAAAATTAAATGAGTTACAGAACACAACAGCTTGGCAGGAAATTTTAAAATGGGACAGAACTGGAAATGTTCTTCATAGAAGTTCTCTTCAAAACATTGGCTGTGATTGCAAAATCTATACCATGGACATAGGACCTGTCATTTCAAACAAAACAAAGGTACTTGTAGCCAAATATTCCCTTTATAAAAACAGCAAACAATTAAAAAAAAAATAATTGCTAAATCACCATAGCTTTTTTTAAATTTCAAAGCTATTCAAATCATATATTTTTCTTGCATCAAGATGTGATCACATTATATCTTTATTGATTCAGATAATTCTTTTTTCTTTTACTATCACCAGGGGACAAGTGTAGATGCTATTTCACTCATATATTCCTAGTTCATATTTAAAACATTATTTCTGTCTTAGTCGGATCATGTAACAGTGAGACAAGTAACAATTGTAACTTGAATTGAATTAGGGTAAATACATTAACTTAACTTCTCGGAGTTCATTCTAAGAAAAGAGGAGAAAAATCATGCTAGCAATAAAAATGTTTATATTTTATGGGGATATTGTAGCAGTACAGTATGCTACTTCCACTTAACAGACTCTATTAACTGCATACCAATATTTTATTATTATTATTATTATTGTTGTTGTTGTTGTTATTATTATTGTCATCATCACCATCATTATCATTGTTATAATATTATCCACTAATAGGCTGAAAGTGTCAGGTACAGCATCTCTTGTTCTCAGCCTCTGTAATTTTTAATTTATGCTGATTGATTTATTTACTGTCATTAGAAAGTATTGCACATTGGAGTTGATTGTAATTAAGATGCATGCATTCTTAATGTAGCTGCTTAACTATGACTGTTTCAGAAATCAATATGACCTCTTAAATAAAGAATATGGGCTATTTGTTATTCACTGTAGAAATGTGTATTACTGCAAGTGTGCATGTGCTCTGCTAAGATAGGCTTCTAAAAATATTAGATGTGCACCTAGATTTTATCAGAAATCTTTTGCTTGTAGATTATTGTCCTTCCATCAATTGAGAATCTGTTGTTTTGCCATTACAAAAGTTTACTTGCATTTTGAGCTAAAAATTACCCAAATACAGCAATATCAGGAATGGGATATCATTGCAGTGGACCATATGTTCAATAGGAAATTCTTTCTTCAGTAAAATTATCTTACCTACAATTATCATTGCTGAATGTCTTTCAGACAGATATGTTATTGTTCATGGGCAACTCCTCTGAGACTGCAAAGACAAAAATGGACCTAACTGTAAGTAATTTTTCACATTTTATCTTTAGAGTCACTTGCAGAAGTATTCATGGAAATGTTCAGTAACAATGAATTAAATGTCAGTATAGCAATATACTTAAACAAAATCAAGTCTTTATATCATCGCAGTCTTTATTTACCAAGTAACTTAGCGATTTTTTTATGGTCTTTATTAAAGATAATAAACAAAACAATAGTAAGTCTACAAGTCTTTGTTTTCCCTAAAACATGAGGGTTGAAGACCAACATTTTCTTAAGGAAAAAGAATACTAGATCATTAGAGATGATCTACTCAAATTTAGAACTGTGATTTTTTTTTTAACCTATACCCGGAATTGTTATACTAAGAGGATATACATATATATATATATATAATTTATTTTTTTTTAGAAGGATGTTTGCTTAAAATTGCGTCTGAATAGTTAGGTCACTTACTCACAGGTGAAATGATCAAAGCACAGAAAAAAGTGCAGTTTGTGCTCCAAGAGAACAGTAACATACTACACATCAGAATATGACAGGTGGATTTAGAGTGTTTGTATCAAAGAAAAGGGAGTAAGTTCTTCACTTCCCATTTCCACAGTCTTTCATTTTCTCCAAAAATTTGTTACTTGCCTATACAACACTACAGAATAATGACTGTTACCACCATAAAAAAAGACTTGTTTCTTTTTCTTTCTGGCTGAAGTAAAATGTCGCAATCACTCAGTTTTGTTAAAAATTGTTAAAAACTGGATCTGGGAAGTTTATCGTGGTATATACTGGACTGGAAAAGACAAAGTAGTTGTCATTCCTGTTCAAATGTGTGTGCATCAGCAGTGAACTTCAAAAAGTTGTATTCATCAGTCAGTCAGTAAGAATACTGCCATTGTAGAAAAATTGTTTAAGCATGATCATATGAGTAAATTGTGGAAACTGACGATTTTGCTCCCTTACAAAGTTAGGAATGCTGCAGTCTCTCTTCCCTGACTCATTCAACAAAATGTAAAGAATTTAAATATGAGGTTTATTACTTTTAATATGAGTTTTATTATTTGCATAAGGATTGCATTAAAAAAAAAAGTTCAGCTGACCATTTCACCTATTTCATTTAATTTGTATGTTTGTGTACATAGATGCATTTTGGTTTTCCATTTAACTGGATTTTAATACATACATAATAAAAGGTATCGATTACAATGAGAGAGAAAACAGCTTTACAAATAAAGGATTCTCGATTCTCTTATCCCAAGAGATATACACCCATCTGTTACTACACAAATAAAGGAAACAATTACAGAGTTAATGCTCTGAAAAACTTGTTAATTTGTTGTACCATGAAAAGTGGTTGTAAAAAAAGAAGAAAGAATTGTCTGCACATGATAATGTGATGCTGATGACAAACAATGATAAATGATAAGGACTTTGTGTAATTTACATTATAAGTATATAGATTAGCAAAACATGTCCCTTAAATTTGTACATGTAACACATTTCCACACATGGTAAATATGCTTCCTATTAACAACCATGCAATTAATACATCTATTCAGACTGTTAAGGTAATGTGTTATAATAAGAGATTTCCTCTAGTGAAAAATTCTGAGGTTACTTTAAGCAGTTAGTCTTGTATTTGCTGAATCATAATTGACACGATTTCAGTGTAGTTTCAGTATTTTCCTGGGGTTTTTTACATTGATTTCTGTTAGCCCTTGTGCCATGCAGAAAAGCGTTAAACCTTCTAGCTGGTGTCTTTGATCCATTGTACTTTGATATTCATTCTCTTTGGCTCCTTAAGAGCTAGTATGTATGATACAATTTCTCCATAGGTCATGGTTTTCCCACCTAAGTAGAAGAAACTCTTCCTCTGGGAGTTGTAGAGAATTAAAATGTCATATGTCAAGTTGAGTCTTTCTTGAAAGCTTTGCCTGTCTTGCCTTACAGTGCGTGTTGAGTTCCACACTAGTCAAAATTACAAGTAAAGACCAGCTTATAGTAATTAGAGGTATGTCGGGAGCACTACTTCAGATAAAATTAAACGTCTAAGTCCTTCCAAACTGTAGACGTTATTACATATTCAACTCTTTACCCATTCCCTTGAGAGAAATAATACTGGAATAGCCATGATTGGCTCACCTAATAAGTGGGACCAAATGAATTTGAGATTGCTCAGCCTGCAGGCAATAATACACCCTAAAGCTGTTTACAATCACCATTTCTCCACAAGGATCCAGGGAGTGTAGTGGTAAAGAGGGAGTATGTAGTTAAAGCCAAGAGCAGAAGTTACTTTTCTAATTTAGTAGAGTTGTTGATATGCTTAAAAGTTCAATGAGTATTTGAATGCTCACCTTAGTAGGAGCTATTCTCCTGTGTAGCTGCAGAACTGTGCCATGGTACAGAATACGTATAGCCATTTGCGAGGCCATTTCTGTGGAGCCCTAACCCTTGGTGACTGTCATCCTTTCTAAAGTTGTATTGCTGGTAGTTCTGAGAGACAGAAAACCTCTTCAGAGAAAAATTGCATATCAGATGGTAAACACTGTGTATTAATTTTTATTTTTAGTTCCTTTTTAGTCAGTTATGTAAATGATGAAGAGCTTAACTCTCCTGAATTATCAGCTTTCAGTATGCTGAACAGAGTTATAGTTTGCCCTCATTTTAAATTGTTATTAATGTGTTTATGACATTGAAAATGGGTTACTTCACTAAATGCATCATTACAATTCAGTGTAACATTCTTCTGTTTTGAGAGTTATACAAAGAAAAAAAACTGACAGAAAGGTTATAAACAGGCACTATTACTGGCAGCCTGTTTTACAAATGAACAAGTTACAGTTTTGGAAGAGCAGAATTTGTGCCAGAAAAAGAGATTTTGATAACTGAGCCTGTCAGGAACACCCTGAAGGTCAGCATATCTGTGGATGAGACCTACTGTAGAGCAAACAATTTACTGGATGATTCAGCAACATTTCTCAAGGAGTATATCATTCATCATTGTTATAACAACTGAGAGGCAAAAATATGATTAATTTCTTTCTACTATTTTGAAGATTTGGGAAGCGTACATCAATTTCTTTGTTGATCAGATAACTCATTTCTGAAACAGATCTAAAGCCAAAACCCTCCAGCATTTACTAGGGGTGTAATTTTTAAATTGCCTGCCAATTTGGTGTGCATTTTTGGTTTGTTGTTTCATAATGCAGTGTGAATGCTCTGTATTTCTAACATTCCTTATGTGGCCATTGATTATATAGAAACTGAATAGATTGTATTATGTAAACTATGTAAAAGCAGTGCTTATCAGTTAGCAAGTGTAGGGTTTGCAAAGCACAGTTCAATTTGCCCCATCTTACTGTCAACCAGTTTTTGACAGTGACATACGTACATAAGCATGGCGTTGGTAGGTCTATGGAAGACAGACTGTGCTAGGGTTGGGAGAAGCACATTACGAATGAACATTAGTGATAAACCCAAATGTCATTATGAATAAAATAACCAGTTTAATATTCTCTGCTTTTCTTGGGCATGTTGATGTGCTTATGTCTTCTGATTCTCTTAACGGTTGCATGGCAGTATTTTGCTTTTGAAAAGAAATGCCCCCTTTATTAACATTGTCGAGTTTTTCCTTTACATTTTTTGTGTCCCTTCCACACACCCCTCAGGCAAGGTGGCTTGCCAGAGGAGTGGTATGAATAGCTAATGCATATGTGGAGTATGCATTAAACTCTTGGTTTTTACTTCCCCCCCCCGCCTCCCGGCCCCGTTCTTTTAATGTTTGGGCTTTGTACATCTGTTGCTATTGTATTACTGGTACCCAGATACTGTGTTCTCCACAATCATCTGTTGTACGTAGTGGCATATGTGATTAAGAGAGGCAAAGATAACTTGTCTCTTAAGGGTCTTACTGAATAAAAGATGTTTACATGCAATGGATTGGATGTTCACTTGCTGCTACTGTGTGCAGGGTGCAAGGAATCATACATGGGATGAGGAGCTGCTGGGCTGCATGGGTGACCACAAGCTGACAGGTGGGTCCAGGTTGCTCTGTACACTCCTAGATACACAACTGGTTCCCCCTCAAAAGGATTTACAGAGGCAGACTTGTGAGATTTGCAGCAATAGAGATGACCATCATAATTTATGACCTGCTGAGCAAGTCTAAAAGGAAGAAGTGTGCAAAAGTGAGATTTGATTGCTTTTTTTTTTTACGCTGTCATTACCAGCAGAATTGAGCTTCCCTACTTACAAAGTCCATTGTTTTATTTTGAAATTGAATTAAACTCAGCTTTAGGATTTAGAAGCCTGGGTTTTTTTTATTTTGGTGTGTTCATAGAATGGAGAAAAGGTGTTGGCAGGGTCAGCTGAAATGCTGGCCAATTCATGTGCAGTCTCAAGACAAATGTAGGTAATCGTACAACTATGGTTTGTATGGTTTTAATAATGTGTATTATATGAAAATGTATGTTTTCTGATCTTAGATTTAAAAACCTGCTTGGTTTAACAAACTGTAGCAACAAAAAGGTTTTTATCTGGAGGAAGAAAAACCCAATTCCCACTTGGGTCTGTTCACAGAATGGATACACTTAATTTCTGTGATAAAATTATAGGCTATGTCCAGACAGTATCTGCAAACAAAGTTGTAACAGTATTCTTTGTTAAGTCTGTGTTCACTGCTTCAGTAAGATCATTTTCTAGAACATTACTGAAGTTTTCATTTCTTCCTTTCCTTACCTGCACTGTGTAACTTTGTAGTCTTCTTCAGATTCTGGACATGGGAAGTTTTCTATTTAATTTCTAAGAATTTGTTGCAATTTTTATTAGTACCCCATAAAGTAGTTTTTCTTATTTTTACATACCAAAACCCAACTTTAAACATCAGTTTTTCAATTTATAAGGAAAAGATAATTCTAAAATCTACGAACTTGATCAAAAAGTAATTTTGTAATTAGGCTGCAGGGGAGATTAAAACTGAGATTTGCATTAGAGCTGACAATTTGGCAACCAGATTTGATATAACAGAAAAGATGACCTGAATCCATCACAGAGAATTAAGAAACTATAAATGATTCACTTATGTCCTTCATGTTTCCAATCTAATGGCTAAACAAAATTGTATTATTAACAGGCATGTCTTTATGACTTTAAATTTGTTAGGGGAAGCATAAATTATATGTAGCTACCACATGTACTATTTGTTTAATAAAAGTCTTCCAAAAGAGAAATAAAAATTAAATTGTTTCAGAATAAGTATGAGCAAATGTAATCTTGATTTTGAAACATTTATTTTGGTTATTTGGCTTATTTAGATATTTACCTGTAGGACTTGCATGACCACAAGTACTTCTGAATAGGCATAATTTCAATCATGCTTTTAATCACGGTTCATTGACTTTCTCCATTTTCTGACTTCAAGTAAAAATATGTGTGCTAATTCAACATATTTTTCTGGTCACAATAGACTGAAGCAGTATCTTCAAGCTAGCCATAGCTATTTAATTTCAAAACAGCCTAGGGCCTGAGCCATCCTCTTGTCTTTATGCACCAAGCAGTCCCCAAAAAACCGAAAAAGCAGAAGCTAAAATGCACAGTTAAGGACGTGCATAAATCTAAATCACTTCTATTTGACTATCTGTTTCTTAAATCAAAATTAAAACAATTAGGAAGAAAGTTGTGTCTAAATAAAAAAACAGCTTTCATTTTGTACAGAATGTATTTCAAAGTGGTGTTCAGTGTTTCACATCTAACCTAATATCTTCTTATAAAGCACTTATGAAAATGTATAAATTCTTTTAAGTACCACTAGATTGTAGGACAGCTGTTTAAGAACTTAAAAATCTATTAAAAATTCAAATCTTTCCCATGTGAATAATAAACCACATGACAATTACATAAATACATTAACATAGGCAATAAACAATGACTCTTTGCCTCATTATTTACCTTTCGTGTTGTACAAAATCAGTTACAGCTCATATAATGTAGTTTAATTTCATTAAAATTAAGTATAAAACTTTGTATTGCCATATCTATCCTATTAAATATTTTACCCTGAAGGTTTACAAATTTCTCTAACTAGTGGCTGATGTCTGCTACTTCATGCATTGTGTTTTTTTCAGAGAGGAAAAAAAAAACCAACTACTTGTTTCAATTTTTTGTAATTAATTTGGACACATGGTGAATGCATGATAAAAATTACCACATTCAGTAGTATTTTTTTGTTACAGTTTAAATGAGTGGATTAATACTGAACGGTTTTTATTAATGTAAAAATTCATATTGGAAAAATGGGTATCAGTAACTTATGGCTGTACTTTTTAAATCTCTGACTACAGCCCAAGTTTCTGATTTTCTATTAATTTCATTGTATACCTGTAAAGGTTAAAGACATTATAGGAAAGAACCGGTAATATAAATACAAACATTCTTATAGGAAAAAACCAAACCAAAACAAAAACCAACCCAAAGCAAAAATTGGTACCATTCAAATTTATTAGCCCCTACGTAGCATACTGGCTGTACTACTGACTGGAAATGAAATGTGCCTGTATTCTTCTTATAGGTAGGGATAATTATAAATATCAAAGGAAAATGTTTATCACCCTGAAATGTAGGGTTGTTTTCCTGATTAACTAAAAGGTGTCATTAATTGTAGCACACCAGGTATGCATGCCACCACCAGATATAAGAAAGGAAAAGTTTCCAGCCCAAAGCATTGAACAACCAAAAGGGATTGTGCAGCTCTATTGGCTCAGCTGTGTAAATCAAAGATAGTTCTTTATTTTATCTTAAGAAATCTAAATTTTTATTAACTTGGGGGGGGGGGTGGCAGGGGGCGGAATTTCCCACTGATGGGTAGGTACTAAGCAGTCAAAAATTCTCTGAAAAATACCTTTTGAAGGGATACTTACTGAGAACTGGCAACCTGATCTGTTGTTCAGGCATGACATTTCAGGCACAGGAATTTTTAGCACAGGCTTTTCTAATTAAGACACACATGCTTTTTTATTTTTTCAGGCTCTGAGTCTTCAGTTCCTGATGGAAAGACCACCTTGTTATGGTCAGTATCTGATGGTAAGAGCAGAGCTCTCAGGCAGAGGAAGGGCATGAAAATGTTCAGGTTAACAGTAACAGCAAAAATAATCCAGCACTTTTAAATATTTTCAACTTTTAGTAACAGGACTCACCTGTATTGAAATCAAATGTACTCTATGAAGTGATCCCTGGATGAAGGTATTACACCCACACAGTCTTTATGTAATCTGTGAGCCCTGAGTCAAATATAAATATCATAGTGTCACATTTCTTTATAAGACTGAGATATTTATTAGAAATGATTCCTTGTTTAACAATTTTATTGTTTCTTAAAGAATGTTTGTTACTGATTCAGTGCATAAACCTGTTTTCCACATTGCACAAAAAATAGTGTATTTGGAACTGACTAAAGCCTATAGAATGACTTTTAATACATTTATGTTGTTAGTTTGTCTGAAAAATCATTATTAATATGCTTTTCAGAATCTTGTAAATATTTAGGATGACAGAAAAAAAAAAAAGAAGCCAAGCTATTTGAAAATACAAATACCAAACAAAAATATAAACCCAAGATTTTTAAGGAAAATGCAGAAAATCAGGCTGTAGAAATCAGCAGAATTTAATATTTGCCACTGTATTTATCTTATTCTATTAGTCCTGTTTTT
Source organism: Ibycter americanus (assembly GCA_035590275.1). Classification (NCBI taxonomy): domain Eukaryota; kingdom Metazoa; phylum Chordata; class Aves; order Falconiformes; family Falconidae; genus Ibycter; species Ibycter americanus. The sequence continues at coordinate 20,195,117 of JAVJGI010000037.1, forward strand.
GCAAAATATTACAAATAATGTTTTATATTTTTGTAGAAATATAAAATGGTAGAGAAACACAAATACAAATATTATTGCCTTAATTTTAAGTGGTTTAGCTTCATTAAGCAATCTTTTTTCAGTCATATTAAGTAATGAGATGTTTTGCTGTACCTTTTGCTATTAAAGGAGAAGTTTTCATAACTAATACATTAAATTTTGCAACAGTTGCTGTTATCATTTTTACATCATATTAATACAATTAAATAAAATGTCCATAGTAATGTTATAATTCTCCCAAGCACTCTCCCAGAGGGCACAACCAGCCCTCTTACAATTTCAATACTTTTACCAAGATACATACTTCTATTTCATACACAATTATACATTGATTTTTGCTTGAAGTTTGTAGTGCTGCCTAGAGTTACCGTTGCCTGGTGTTTTCTGCTCTATGTTTGTGTCAGATATTTATAACTTTATCATATATTAACAGTTCAGGTTGAAAATTTCTGTACAAGCTGCTTCTATATTGGGGAGTAAGTATCTGATAAAACATTTAATAATATCTAAGGAAGAGATTAGGTGAAATCCTGGGAAGGAGCCTGAAGTCTGACAAAAGAAGTTGCGCTGTGAAGGAATTATCTTTTTTTGGTTTTGGAAGGGCTTTTTCCTAACCCATGGCAAGTTAGCTATATCTTAGGCCAAACTGTTAGCTTCTGGAAAGTCTCATCCGTAGCTAACCTGGTTATCATTTTTTACCTATGAATTCTGTAGGAACTCCAACAGATCAGTCAGACATGGTGATGTGATGACGGCTAAACAAATTGGGAAGGAAGATCCACCGTACTCTCAAACTGCTTTGGAAAACACTAGAGAGAAGAAAGCAAAACTTATGCAGGCAGTAAAGCAGAGTGGTGGATACAGCATCTGATGGCAAGACAGGTGTGGGAGCACAGACCTGGAGAGGAGCAAGAGAGGGGAAGCGGAGTGGAAGCATGCAAAACACTGAATGGAGCCTGCGTGTGCCCTTCCAGCTACAACTGTATCACTACACATTTAGCAAAAGGGATGAACTTACACTGAGGTGAGTTTTAATTTTCTGTAAATAATTTTAACATTCATTTTATCAAGTATTTAAATTGAAGAGCCAAGAGAACTCACAAAAATAGATATGCTGAAGTGTACACATCTTTACTTGGGGTTCTTTTTCAGTAACAACATTTAGAAAGTAAAAAAAAAAACAAGAAGGAAAGACTGCATCACCAAATAGATATGTAGTTCTTACAATAAAAATCAAGCTTGTAAAGGATCCAAATAATTTTAAAGAATGCCTGGCTTTCATGCTTTCATGTGAATGTTGATATAGATCCTCCTTTCTCTCCCTCAAGATCTCCAAAGATTACCCAGCATAAATCTGAGGTTAAAAGTTATAAATACGAAGAATCTTAAATGGCAAGGCAACTAGGTGGCTAAGGATGGCTTTTGGTGTCTAGGGAGAGAAAGGAATCTGTCTGTCTGTCAGGTTGCTAACACACCCTGGCGGTGGCCAGTCTGTACCGAGACATTTCTGGGAGCATTTCATTGCAGAACCAGTCTTTTCAGTTCTTACATGTGGCCTGTTACTGCCCAGTACTGGTCATTTCTATTTATGTGGAGGATATTTAGGTCATCTAATTTTCAGTCACAATTTATTTCTAAACTGAAACCTGAAAAGCTAATGGTGCGTACAACTGAATGGCATGTTAATGATGAAATGAATTTAACCGGCAATTAAGGTATTGACATTTGCGAGTAGCAACTAGTTTTCTAGAAGTACTCAGATACCATTTTCTGAAAGGGAAAAACTCCACAGTATTATCTCTCTAGTTCACTTACTAGGACAAATATAAGTTTTATAGTTCTTAAGTGGAATCAGTTTATGGCATCGCTGAAAGAGTCTTCTACCAAAAGTCAGCTGTTAAATCTTAACGCATATATCCCCTGGATAGGAAGGCTATTGATTATTACTTCTGGTTTGTGAAATAGCTGGCCAATTTCTTTCTTTTACAACTTTCTTTTTGTTGTTTATCCTACCTGATCTATTCAGTGTTGAAGAGACATTACTAAGATCTATTGTTGGATTTGTGTTCTATTATAAACTGCAAGAAGATATAGTAAATTCCCAAAAGACTCCTAGTGTTTTTCCCTAGTAATTTTTTTATAAATATCATTCTCAGGATATTTTCAAGAAACTGTCAAGGGAGGAAGAAATTCAAAGTGAAATATGTTGATAACAAGTTTTTAAGGTGCACCGTCTCTTAAGACACCTTAATATATTGCCCATGTTGCTAAGCATACGAATGTACAGAGATCTCTTGTATTTCTCTGCTGCTATTTCTTACCTTAGTATCAAAACTTTAGTACATTTGTAAGTCCCTTTCTCACTTTACTGAGCACACATACTGGTTTTATGAATTTATTTATCAGTTTATTGTTAGCTCAGTTCCCTTTTATAAAGGAACTGTCAGCTCTATCACAAGAAATGCTTCTTCAAATCAGCTTTACTTTTCAATCTGCCAGTGTTTTAGAATGCCAAGTGAGAACTTTTCATTTTTTGTCTTTTCCCCCTTCTCCTGACAAAACTTAAAACATGAAGGCCCTTTTGCCCATCATAAATTTTATTTATCTAGGTGGCTGTATAGTATGCATCCTGTGACAAATGCACCTGTCATCTATTCAAATGATAGCAGCCCTGAGGCTAGTGGTACTTTGCAGTTTGACAAGGTGTGCATAAAAGTGTCCCTTCCATCACCACAAAGTCCACGAATATTATTCTTTTTCAGTGTGGAATATTTATTTGAATGCTATTTCCAAAAAGCTACTGAAATACAGTGGTATTTTCGGAATTTGACAACAGAGAGTTTGCTTTTAACTGTGGGTAAAAATAATATTTTTTTTTCATCCATAAAACATGGGAAACTGAGGAACAGAAATGTTAAGTTATCTGCCCTCAAAGTCAAGTGAAATCAGTCTGGAATGTTATTCTGTTCATGTTTTTCACCCTCTAGTGACCTGACCAGACTAGCTGCAGAAGAATTATATCCTTGAGATCAAAGGTTAGCAATTTTAGTTCTTAAAGTAAAAGTCTGTTGGAGGGATTTTGCTTTTGGCTTTTACCTTGGAGAGAAATCTTGGCTTCCTGTAAATCATAATGTGATACTAATTCTTTTTTATTCACAATACTTACTATTTTATTTTTAAAAGTACATTTTAGAGTATGTACTTATCTAAGCAGGAAGAGGATATTTTAAAGGTTGGAAAGGGAATTACAAGGAATTGAAGGGTGTTGACTCTCATATATCTTTGATAATATTTCCTTTTATACTTTATGCATTCAACTTTTATTCTTTGGTTCAACATGACTGGTAATGACGCAATTACCTAGCAGCGTAAGGTGCAATACTTGAAAATATAGGGTTACAAAAATGGCTCCATTTAATGATCAGATTAAAGCTGATTTTAAAAAAATAATATCTGTGTTTTAATATCCTGTAAGAGCAATTAAAATCTGTATTAACATTAGCCCTGGCAGACAGAGTTTCAGAATTATTTCTCGTCCACATTAATGAGCCTTTATTATAGAAACCCTGAGGTATTTTATAACTCACATGGAAGAATATAATTAGACACAAATTGATAGGCCTGTGCCTGGTACAAAATTAGAATTTATAACAGATGATTCTGAACCTGTTGTCTGCCTAGTTTTACCCCTAGCAAATGCATCTGCAAGCACTGTAACTAATCCCCTAAAATAATCTGTAACCAATCTGCACGACACTTCCCATTTCCTGATATACAAATCATTACGGAGTCATCCAGGTGTCATTCTTTTACAGCTTTACTAAACACTATTGAACACCTAATGACCTTGACAAAATTATCTGCATTGGAGTTGTGAGTGCTAATCTACTTCATCTTAGTGATGATGCTGTGTAGCAAAGCAAGATTTTGAGTAATGAAGAACCATAAAAACCATTTGGTTGAGTATGTTTTCCTAGCCCCCTTTTGTTTGGTTCCTATTGCCTTACATATTTCTTTTTAATTATGTAGAATTTGTCACACATCAGTTAAATCATTTTGTGCTTATGATGGTGCAGTATTCAATTCAATTTCCTTCCTGAGAATAAAAATAGTATAAGACAACAGTGCATTGTCTTACATATATCTGAGTTATAGGTAGAAGTAAAATTATGAATCTACTAAAATAAAGTTCTTGAAGTGTCTGGAAAATACGAATTGCCATTAGCTAAAAGGACTAATAGTACTCACAAGAGTTTATTTTGGGAGCTATATGGTATAACTAACAGGAAACACTGAATGCTGGTAGATAAAAATCTCAACCTCTTCCTGAAACAGTAGTTCGTGGGAAAAATTATTCATGCCTGCCTTGAAAAATATAACCCAACTGATAAATCTTCATACCTCATTAGTTTCTGTGATACTCTGAGAACAGAGGAATGAGTATGGATAAAATGTTAGGTGCAACAAAAATGGCCTTCATCTCTTTATTCATTGTCCTTCTAAACTGTCAAATTGTGATCCAGATGTGAAGATTATGTTAAATATTTGAATGCTTTCCCCACTCTAGAAAGCAATCTGAGTGCTTGGATCCAAATGTCAAATTCTTAGGCTTATAAGGTATAGGAACAGGAATTCAACAGAAATCAGTTTCTCAAAACTCTTTATCCAGAAACACAGTTTTCTCATAAAATTCTATTCAGTTGAAATCTCTCTAACATGGCTTTTGATGTCTCATTACTTGCTTATAGTCTACTTGACACTACTGTTAGCAAAAAATACGGTTCTGAACTTCCTATAATGAGTTTGACATCCTAGCAAAGGCTCCAAAAGGGAAGCTGATGCAACGGCAGGCAGCATGGACTTTGCAGTACATTTCTCTGCAGGCTTTGAGAAGGGCAAGAGAGATACAATGCTGTGTGTCTGCTACAAATGATATTTCTAGACTGAAGTACATATATATATAAAAATCCCACATTTGATAAGCTACCTTTTTTTCAGTCATGTACTGTATGTAGTATGTAGGCAAGCAGTTAGAGAAAGAAAGAGGCAGAGATATGGCACATTACATCTGTCGGACAGATGGGCAAATTAATGGTGATATTTCTGCTTATGCTACAGTACTGCTACATGCTGAATGAACAGATAGTGCAGTATTTTTTGTTGACTGTTTAAATGTACTTTTCATTAAAGATAGCTCTAAGAAATGTTCTTCATTTTTGCCTAACATACAAAAGTTTTTCCTCACCTTACAGTGTTATAGAATCACAGAATCATAGTATTGTTGAGGTTGGAAATGACCTTTAAGGTCATCGAGTCCAGCCATTAACCCAGCACTGCCAAGTCCACCACTAAACCGTGTCCCTAAATGCCACATCTACACATCTTTTAAATACCTCCAGGGATGGTGACTCAACCAGTTCTCTGGGCAGCCTGTTCCAATGCTTGACTTTCCTTTTAAGACCGTGTAAAAAGAGCTGAAGGTAATTCAGCGTAATATTTTCACATTATGCTTTAAGTGGGAAGTACTCAGAACAGCAGTGTTTATTTGAAAATAAGTTTCCCTGCAGCCTCCTCTGGGTTTTTTCTTCTTTTTTCTTGAGACAAAAGCACACAATAGTCTCAAACTTGAGATCCTGCTGGAAGAAAAGTAACATTTTAATGGCATTATGTGCTACTCTTTCAGCAAGTCATGGGTGAAATGCCATTAAGTTTAAAAACAAAAGTGTGCATTTGTAGACTAACATTATACATGTATTTCACAGGAATAATAAAAATCCTATAAAACTTTCTCAGACTTATTTTTCTTCTGTTAGTTCTGGATAAAACAGAACTCATACTCCACAATAATCACAGAAGATAAGGTTGTCAAACAACTAGCATGACATTTCAGTTCATGTTTAAATAATTAAATATACATTTTTGTGTTTATTTTTACCACAATTTATTTTTATCTTAACAATATGGAAAACATTCGGTAGATGAAATCGCAAGTTTTCAAACTTAGTTGTATATTTTTTAAAGTATTAAAGAGTAAATTTAGAATATTTTTTTTAAACATATTGTCAATGTTCTTAATGTAGGGCAGCAGCAGGATCAAATCAGTCATTTGTCATTGACCTTTAAATCTCAAACATAAAAAGCTTTTTTTTTTCCCTCGCCCCAAAAATTAGAGGGATTTAGCATCCTGATGCAAATTCTGGGACCTAATCCCAGCTATAGTCTCTAGAATATTTCAGATAAAGAATGATACCTAAACCACACATTCAGCAATCACTTGTTCTTGATCATATTCAGTTTAAAAGACAAATATTGACAGCTTAGTGCCAAGGTACCTCACATGAAGACTTTTATTGATTAGTTTTCTTATTGTTATTACTGTCTCACTGATATTTTGGTAGCAAAAAATAAAATACACGCAACAGCCTTCATAAAGTTTCCATCCTGAGTAGAGCTATACAAACAATTATGAAGTTAGAAGGAACGTTCAAGTATAAGCTGATTTTGGCTGACCATTAATAATTACAGTGTAATACCTACAATGCATAAAGTGTAGGAGAAGAATTAACAGTGCTAACAATTCATTTGTTTAGCACAGCTGATGAAACAAAGTAAAATATTTATGAGAAATTAAGTAGATTTCCTGCTTCAGTGTTTACTCTCATGTTTGCTGAAATAAACTCCTATTCCCTTCAGACATAGTGACATTTCTGCCTAAACTGAAGCTATTGATCTTTGAATTAAAGTTTATATAATGTCCAAATATTTTAAGATAGACTGGAAAGTCAATATTAAGAACAATTTAAGTCCAATATGGAGCTTACAAATATCCTTATTAATTTTTAATAAATCATCAAATATTAATAGCTAGATTTAACTTTTTTAAAATTTATCTGAAGATCTCTTTTGATTAGCTTCTTTAATGACTATTAACTTCATCTGTGTAAACAGAAACACAGACAGATCAAAATTCATGAAAGTAGGACTATCTTCTACTTGTAAGAGTAGATACGTCATGACCACACCTGACATTGAATCCATACCATGAAAAATAAAAAAATACTGTGAGAAAATTAAAAGGTCTCTTATATTTATTCATAAAATGCAATATGTTCCTTTTTTCTCTTTTGGATTCTACATTGTTTAATTTGAATTCCTGTTCAAGGAACACAAGAGATACAAAGCACCGCAAAATATAATGTAAATACATTTTTAATCACAAGAACTGTAAGTTCACTGGAGGGACAAAATCATTGAGTACTCATTGAGACTATGAACTTCATTCTTCAATACCAGCCCTGTTGGATAAGAAATATCTGTGAAGATGAGAATAAATAATATGAGTAAAAGGGACTTTGGGAAAATTTTGGAAAAACTGTATCTACCTTCTTATGTGAAATGTGAGATAACATTAATTTTGTATTCATTACAGAGAGCTGGTGTCTTACCAGATAAGCTGGCAACATTGAGGGGAACTTGGTTTATACAGAATTAGGATATTTTTTAACCGCGGCAGAAAGATCAGGAATCTTTTCCTGTCCTATGTTTGGTTATACTTGGCAATAATTCTGAGTTTGATAAGGCAGCTCTGGAGGACGGGGTTGTTTTGAAGTAGGGGAGACAGGCAAATTGTATGAGCATGGGCCTTTCAGAGTGTTGCTTGCTATGGCATCTCCAGTAGTAGTGTTTTTTAATTCACATTAATCTTTTTTTTTTCTTTTTCTTTGTGCTTCTGAATTGTCATATTCTATTTAATACTTGAATATTTACAAGTCCTAAATAATGAGTCTTAAACCCCCTGGCCTACAGCTTTTAGAAAGTTTTTAAATAAAGTTTCCATTGATAATGACTACAGCTGTAATGCTATAATGCACATATTCTGTAAAGTATGTATTGGCTTGGTACCACATGAGACTGCAAGACACTCAAATGATATAAAATTAACGTGACACATATTGAATGGATTGGAAAGAAGAAAACTGACAAGTCTCAATATGAAAAGGAATTGCTGAGCAGGTGTACTTCATAGGTCTCAAGGGGACTGTCTCTTCTGTAACATGTTTATGTTATACAAAACTGAATATACCACTATTGAAATTTCTTGGTACACAGCTTGGGAAATGGTAAATAAAGAAAAGGCTTGATTGTGAATGCATGTGATCTCAATAATAATGGACAAAAATAGCCTGTAAATTGTTTATATCCTAGAGACAGGAAGCAGCTCTATAAAGCCCATATTTGAGTAAGTCTTGTGCCTATCAAATTTCGTATTCCTTCCTTAAAGCTATTTTATATGTCCCATGGTTAAGTTTCAGTCTTCCAGTTTTTCCTCCATACCAGGTCTTTCCATGTGACTCTTCCACACTGAGGTATGACCTTTCAGTATATCCTTTCAGCAAGAACCTCCATTTCTTCTCAGCTGGCACAAGCAAAATGTCAGCTTTCAGAAAAAGCATTTTAGCTATGCAGTGTCACTAAGTTGCATAGCTGGATTGGAACAAAGATCCTACAAGATTGGCAGTTTCTTTTCCTTCCAGCTGTTCTGTGTTCCAAAAAGGACTTAAATGTTCCAGTGATCCAGCTATCTATCAAATACACACATTATTTGAAAAACAGTCTTTGTAAAAAAATGAATGTATTTCTCAATCCTGACACTCAGGGTAAACTCAGGACTAATGTACCTAGTACTGCATAAATATAAATTGTTTCAGGCAATGTAGAGAACTGAGAGATTATATCAGCTGCTGATGGTAGTTGAATGATTGTGGTCAAAATTATCTATGTGAGGGAATGTTTTGGTGGAAATTTTAGAGGAAAAAAGTTACTCAAGAGCAGGTATTTGGGTATGAAACAATTCTAGACACAAATAGGAACATGGCCTTCTGTAGTTTTTCACAAGGTGCATTGATGCCACTAGACGACATACAGCATTGTTGCAAGGAGAGTGACTTAACAGTTTCTTCTGTTACTATATTACCGTTCACGCGGTGCCGTTATACTTCTAGTCTTTTCCTTAGAAGGAAAATTTAAAGTTAGACTTGTGTGAAGGAGTTCGAATTTGTACAGGTATAAGTCCATGATTATCAGTGGAAATAAGACGGCCAAAACTTCTCGTAACTCCATTTTGAATTTTGGAATGGAGAGAAATGGAATCAGACTTTTGGAGGCAGAAGTAGATGCCTTGACCCTCTCCAATCCTTAATAATTCTAAGTAGGCAGTTATAACATAGTTTCAGTGTTTACACATAGGTTATTTGTCAAAATAGGACACACATCCCCCAGAGAGAAGTATCTTTGTATGGTTAGATGATATTTTACATGGAGTTCCGTATGCAAATCCAAGATACTTAACCCAAAGTAAGAGGAACATCAGTAATCAGTTAAAAATGAATCAGTTAAAAAATAGCTAATTTCACAATAGTTCCAGAACAGCAAAAACAAGCTTTGTCCCTAAAACAACAAGGCAATTAATTGGAGGAGTTCTCAGTAATTTGTTTATCACTCTAAGAGTTCAGGTACCTGGACTCAGTTGGAGTTAATTCAGTCATGGCTGTGGGAAAAATGCCTATTTATTACTGTCTCCCTATTGCTTTTGTGTGAAATGTGGGGTTTTTTACTCTTTTTACACCTTATTAAAAGCCTTTCATCTCCTAAAATCAATGAAGTTATCAGCTGGGAATTGTTTGGCTTAACTCAGGGATTCTTTATAAGTTTTGCACACAGTCTTTTGTATGTTACCTTCTTAAAATTCATTTCATTTCTTTTGAACAGATAATCTTTTTGCCTGGAATAATTTTTTAACTGTTAGACAGATGGATAGACAGATACACATACACAGACAGATATACAGGTATGAACAGCTCTCTAAACAAAACACTAAACAATAGGTGACCTGTGCCAAAAAGGTCTTGTCTTTCCCTTTCTGCCCATTGAAATAGCCGCAGTTTTTCCACGTTCCCAGCACTCTCACTGGCAAAATGACAGCATGTACTATGACCAGGGCTGCATGCAGTTGGCTGACCAATATATTTATCTGGGCTGATTGCTTAAGATCCGCTTGTCTTCCTTCATTGCAAAGACTAATCTGTACCTCCTACTGCTTATAACCACTGATTTCTATAAAACTCATAAGATCTTTTTGTCTCTGAGACGTCTTCTTTTTCAGCTTCTAATTTGTTTGATATTGGTGAATATTTCAAAGTTATTTAGAGGATAGATCTCATAAACGTACTTTTGTTTTCTTAGGAAGATAAGATAAAAATAGTTAAACAAATACACAAATACTCATTTTTTTCCCCCAAAGATACCATATTGTATGCCGGGTTGAGATATTGGCAGTCTGAAGAACAATTGAATTAACATGTTGAGTGTATGCTATAAGATAAACAGAAGCAATAAATAAAGCAAAGACCAGAAGTTTTGTTGGGGAAGAAAAGGAGAAAAAAGAAAGAGGTGTTTATAACATTTTGGCAAATGTTGGAGACAGGAAAGCAGTTCATGCAGAAGATAGTAATTAAAACAGTTACTAATGAAGATCTAATTAAAGATTTAGAGAAGAGTGAAGATGATCTTGCGTTTGGACAATCTTAAAGTGAAAAAACCTAAGGAATGGTGACTAAATGAAAAAGAAGGGAGTTAGGCCACCAAGTCAGTGAGGAAAGAGGAAGAAGGTAGATAACGGTTTAGAAAGAAGAAGAAGAAAAGTGGGTAGTAAATGTAAAAGGCTAGACAAATGTGTTTGGAAAAACCTTTATGTTTCAGGCAAATTTTTTTGTCTTTGTTGTTTATTTTTTTATATTTTTAAATGTGTATGTGCTGCGCTTGAAACTCTTATGCATCAGGACATTTTGTTTTCTCAGAGCCTCAGGATGTCCTCTTTAATTCTGGTTTGTGATTATTAACACTGACACTATTGTCATGCTAATTGAAAAGTCAGATTTTAAGCCTGAGTACTTAAAGAACCTTTGGCACTTTTAAATGTAATTCTTCTCAAGCAATTTACTTGAGAAAATCAACAATGCTCAAATGTCTTCATAGTAAACATGATTTGAGTAAAATAAGTTTCCATCTCATCTTCTGGTTTTAGAGAGGTGAGCTTTGTGGTGGCTGTTTACAGAAAGCTGTACTTTAAATATAAAGTACACAAGTAAATATTAAGGAGAAACAGTAACTTACACATAAGGTAACTTAAGCAAGCGCAATTCTGACTTTGACTCTGTATAGAGGCAAAAAATACTAATGTCTTTGCTAGGATTTGACAGTGACATGGTGTTAGGTATTAGTTAAATCGCTTGGGGGAAAAACATGTCTGTATCTCATTAACAGCAAAGGTAAAGCCACAATGTCCTTACTTACCCTCTTTTGAGCCCTACCTATATTGGTGCTTTAGAACTCTGAATTACTGAAGTTACAGAGGAATTATTTTGTGTTTATTCATAAAGCATGACTGAAATGCTTTACAGTATGGAAATAATATAACTGGATTTTTGCAGTTCAGAGCTGAACTGATAAACCTAAATCAACCTTACCTAGTGTCATGTAGGATGTCCATATACCAAGAACCTGGATCAGGAACATTGAGGATGTTTGGAGACAGACATCTGTGTGTCTCATTTGCACTAGTATAGTGAATACATGTGCAACTGGTTTTATTATTAGATAATACTATCCACATTAATGAAAGGGGGAAGAGACTGTAGATCTGTGCTGCAAACCATATCTGCAAATGCAACATAGTAAATTATGTCCTTAAGGGTGGGACAAAATGTATCAGTAATCCTTTTTATGATTCCTAAGTGCAGTACTCTGAATTCATTTTAATATTTACCATACAACCTTACAATCTGTTACATTGTCACACTCTTTGTCAGACAATAAGTATGTATTGTACGCTAATGATAATACATCTTTCCTAATTTATTACCTTTCATTGCTGCTATTCTCCCATAGCCTTTAAAATGCAATATATCAGACAGGATGTATCTCTTTCATTCTACTAAGACTGAAAATGTAGAGTGCCTTTGCCTTTTTATTTCTCATAAGTGTTATTTGTTTTCTTGTTTTTTCATTCTGTTGTTATCTGGATTTTACAGTGAATATAAAAGCCGGTATGGAGTTCCACAACCAGTACTAGACAGCTTGTGGCTTTTTTTGTTTCCAGAATGTATGGTTATTGCAAACAGGGATATTATAGGACCTGATTAATAAAAAGTGAATGCCAACTAAGGAAACCTCTTTTTTTCATCTTACTAAAACCTACAGCATATGAGATTTGCATACAGAGATTTTGATCGAGTAGATATTTGAGTCTTTTTCTCCTTCTTTATACCATTTCTGTATTCAAATAAGACAAACCCCTGAAAGAAGAAATCATGTTTGAAGCAAAGAAGGGAGTATGGTTAATGAGAGAAAGAAGCAAGCACAAGGTAGTAGTGAGCAGAATAAGTGGATTTCTGTCAGAGGTTTTATAAGCACTGAGTTTCTGTTAGCAACCAGTGATTCTTATTGCAATGGAGCTGGTATACTGACAGTTGTCATTACTAATAAAAAGCGTTATAAATTACTTGGCTGAAGTACGGATTCTGTATTACTAAAGTGAATGGGAGCACTTGTCAATTCCTTAACATACCATAACATATAATTCTGGATTCACAATGCAGAAAAGTTAATTTTTCTTCTGTTATTTTTGGAGAAGGACTGTGGGTACCCTATATGCCATTTAAACATTCTACATCTTTAATTTGTAATAGGCTGGTGTAGAGGTAGGGTCAAAGAGGACGCTTTCCTTACTTTTTCTGCTAGTGTTCTTCCAGGCACTGCGTAAAATAGAAGAATTTCATAGTTTGTATTAATTATGAGTCCAGTTAGGCTGCTATCACCACTATGACATTCAAATAATATATAAAATTATTGCATCAATAGTATTTATAAGGTCAGGCATGTCACAGTTATATTTTTATTAAAATTAAAGACATCACTGCTGTAGGGTAATAAGTTTCTGCACTGCTTATTGTGATTTAAGGCATATATGAATGTGGTCTATGGTGCTTAAACTGGAAATACTATCTTCATATTAGGATTAGAAGAATGCTTTTCCTGATTACCATAAATATTACCAAATCTATCAATACAACACTAGAAATATTTGATTATGTCTTGTAAGATAGTTATTGCAACAGCTCTTTTGTATAGTAGTTCCAAAAGCTGCACTTCTAGAGAATCTTTACTCAAAGATCTCAAAGTTCTTCTGACATAATTATGGTAAATAATTTTTAGAAGCTTGAAGTCGCAGACTGTGTTCATGACAAAGGTGGGAATCTTAGCTCCCATCATTGGCTTTCGAGAGCTGTTCATTCTGCTCCAGTCTTATTTAGATACCAGTTTTGCTCTTCTAGGAGCTTCACACAATTACACTGTTTCATCCAGTTATGAAAGGTGTCTGATGTAAGAACTGATTATTGCACCACATACAAATTAGTTCTGAAGTTCCATCAGTAGTTTTGGACTGCCCAAATTAACATGCTAACCAAGTGAGTTTATGTTAGAGTTGACATAGTAAGGCATAATATGTACATGTTTTTTTCTAGAAGACTTCTATGATTCTGTACAGATCAATATCTGACTTAACTTTAGAGTATAATTGTATTTTTAAATCTATTATGATTGGGAAAATACATTTGAGCAGAAAATGAAAATATAGGGAACAGTTATTTTTAAGTGAGGGCTGTGAGTTTCTTTGTTTTTTACTTTTCATGGGTAAAGTTGTAAACACTTCTGTCATGACAAACAGTCAGCCTTCTTTCACTTTTTTCTTAGCATATCTGTAACTATTATGGTTCCTGGTCTCATTTGCTTATACTAGTGAATTATACACAAATATCAAAATTCTTACTAATCCTAGTGTTGTAAAACAGGTGTATAATCTATTCCTTTATCAACAAAATTGACCCAAGGTGTATTTGTACCAACTCTTAAAACAAAGAAGATTGCATAGCTGTAAATATACAAATTTGCCACTTTTTACTAGAAAGCTATCCAGCTCAATACTATGGTCCCAGTTTACGATTTTAAGCCTAATAGTAAGAAATGCACTTATAAGTTAATTACAAAGGTGTAAAAGAAACTGAAAGCAAAATTAAGTAGTTTCTCAGAGGACAGCTGGGCTTTAAAGGCTCTTACTTCCTCCTAGAACAGGATCATTGATAAATGTACGGTTGCATCTCTTCATTGCACCTCAGGTATGAGGTTATGATGACACTTGGTTACTCAGAGCACGTATTATCTTTAATATCCAACTGTGAAACTGTTGCTGGTTTTGAGGCTAAGATAGGTCACTAAGGAAACAGGATCTGCAAACAGAAATACTTCTGAAAATTGCAGGCTAAATTACACTAATGCTGTCACGTAGGCTACATAATAAATTGAATCCCTATCTGTTTGTTTATTTGCTTTGCTTTTTAACTTTTGCTACATATTTTCCAATTTCAATTCAGTTAGTGGGCCGACATGGAAGTAGTTTAACCTTAATTGCTTGGTTTTGTTTCCATCACAGGAGTATGTTGCTTTTCAGTGTGGCTGCTGATTTACAAGCACTAAGCAAGAAGTTGTTATACCACTAATAGTTCTCAAATGAAAAAAAAAGCCTAAAAACATACCAAATTACTTTTCAACAATGGGTTGCATTTCTACATCTTCTAATTTAATGTTTGAGCAAAGTTACAATCAGAAAATGGAATTACTATCCTGAACTGAGAAAGATAAAATCAATACTTGTAACAGTTATTGCTAACCATGTAGTGCTTATAGATTTAAATATAGAAACAGTTTATTCTGTGGTATTTATCAGTGTCAGAGCCAAGAGACTTCCACAAGCAGGAAAACAGTGGGTGACTGACAATAAAACCACAGATATCTGATGTTTTGTAATTGTTGATGTGGTTGAACAAGTAAGTTAATTGTAAAATACAGAAATAAAAAATAAGTACAAATAAAAATAAAAAGCCCCATCTAATATTTCTGTGCTTGGTTCCCTAATGGAGCTTTAACCTATAAACACACTGAATCCATCCGCTGCAGTTCAAGGTATATAATGGTTGCTCAAACTTTTTATATAGCTTGATGAAATGATGACAGGAAACTTATTTTCCAAGTAGAGACTCTCTCTCTCTAAATGTATTTAACAAAATACATTTTGCTAAAAAGGGGCTTGCTTGATTTTAAAAAGCATAAGGTTAAAAAGCAGCTATTACATTCTGCATTGTGTAAAAATGCAAATACAATATGCTGAATACGGTAGGTAAAATCCTGGCACAGCTTTCACTGACTTCATCAGTTTTGATGTTGAGAATTTTGTTAGTGGCTCTAATCTGATGATTCACATTATTGCTCTCTGTAGCAATAACAGAGTGCAGGAGATAACCAAATCTGGCAGAGGCAAGCTATATTTACTGTTGGTATGTCTCTGCTTTTAGCACTTCGCTATAATGGCTTGATCATTAGGTCATAATGATCTGAATTAAAAAAATCCCTGTAAACAGCCTTGTGCACAACTTTCAATACAATTTAAGTGACTGTGTCATACTCTTGGGGTTTGTCACAGAAAGAAGAAAACTTACTGCAAATAATTATGAGATTCACAGATTAAAGGATGATTAAACTCTACTTGAAAGCTGGAGAATGACTTTTCACAAGAGCATGTAGTGATAGGACAAGGGGGAATGGTTTTAACTGAAAGAGGGTAGTTTTAGATTAGATGTTATGAAGAAATTCTTTACTGTGAGGGTGGCAAGGCGCTGGCAGAGGCTGCCCAGAGCAGCTGTGGGTGCCCCATCCCTGGCAGTGCTCAGGGCCAGGCTGGACGGGGCTTGGGGCAACCTGGGCTGGTGGGAGATGTCCCTGCCCGTGGCAGGGGGATTGGAGATAGATAGTCTTTAAGGTGCCTTGCAACCCAAACCGTTCTATGATTCTCTCTGCAGAACTATTTTCCTGCAAATAAAACTATCTGATCTCAGTATTAAAAATTCTAGGAAAAGTACCTACAGAGAGATGTAAGCTCTCTGTCTGTTAACCTCCATCAGCAGCCAGACAGCACTGCCCACCTCAGCTCCCTGAAGGACCTCCCTGCCGTGTGCGTGCGTGCATGTGTGTGTGTGTGTAGCAGTCAATTAGGAGCAGGTGAAAATGCAGATTTTCCAGCAAACAGGTATCACAAGACTGCCTAACTAGAAGGTAGATCTTCAGATAAGAAGAAAATTCCTCCTTGAGTCTGAGAACATTGTCCTTTTATCATGCTCAACTTTATAACCTGAAAAGCTCTCTTAGGACTGAACATGTGGTCCCACAGTATTTAATACCACTGCATCACCTGAGCCTGTATATCGTTTTTACTCACAAAAGACTCATGCTTTCTACTACCGTACAGTTTATTCACTGACATAGCTACCCTATATTTTATTTTAGAGAAATTGTCTAAGAAGGAAAAAAAAGAGATGTGGAAAAGAGACAATAATATTTAGAAAATTAGTGCTTTTGATAAGAGAAATTAATAAATGATTACTTCCTGGAGTTATTCAGCAGAAAAAATTACCAGCTACTGAATACAAACATGTTACAAATTGTATCAATTGTGTAAGTACTAACAGAGTTGAAAAGAATTTCCACAAGAAAAACAAAAGAAGGCAGCTTCATTTAAAACAAAAATGTTTTATCCACTACTGATACACGTATAAGCTGCAAAATACTGATCATGGTCAAAAACCTTCTGGCATCTTATGGGTAGAGTATTTCTTTAGGAATATAGATAATAATCTCTGGGTTTTATCTTATTTCTGCAGTGGTGCCCCAGAGCCATCTTAAAAGTTTACAGAATAGTACCGAACTTTGCGACTGCATGATCAGTTTGAAATCCATCTTACGTTACCTTTGATATTTCTCTCTGTAGTGTTTGTACAAAGCAATGAAGCAAGAGATGATTGTTTTGTTTTCCAGTATTTCTTCCAGTATTATTCAGCTAAGCAGTGCACAGTGCAGTTAGCTTGAGATTATACCCTTAATGATAATAAAAGCACTAAAATTTATCTCAGGCAGAACAGATTCTTTAAATTATTTAAATAAATAGATATGATCAATTTTCAAGCAAAGCCACTGAAGTAAATAGATAAAGTCAAACTGAAATTTAAAAAAGTAGTAATTCCATTGTATTTCTATTGATTATAGTGTTTTATTAAGGATTTACATTAAAGTAGAATATTTACATTGTGGACTGATTTTTATCATTATTGATTTAAAAAAATTGAAGAAAATGTTTCATTGATGTTGGGTAGAACTCTGTATACAAGACAGTAAAGGCCAACATTAAATAAAAGCTGGGGCATTGACCAGTGCATAAATATATACAAGCTTCTTTGTTCCTATGGGAATCAGTAAAATGATCTCTGTTATTTAGTATTTCTTAGATACAGTTAATGTTTTAGCCATATGAAAACATAATCCTAAGACTACCAAGAAATAGTAAAACAGTAAAATACACAAGTTAAATGAGAAAATTATTATATTCCTGGATGAGTCTTTGAAATAGGAGTTAAGAATAGTGTAACATTTGACATTAAAATTGCATGATGAATTAGGTTAATTAACTGGAAAAGTTAGTAATCTCCAGAGCCCTATAGCTTTGGGAAAGGGAGACGACAAAGAATATCTGAAAAAAGTACAACTTTTTATTCATGCAGATGTCTCAATGGAGCCAATAGGGAGAGTTCCATGCTTGGGCTGATTTTCCAAGACTACCCTATATTATTGTTATTGTTATTATTGATGATGGTGATGATGTAGGAAAAACCTCTCAACTATTTTTTTCATTCAGATTTTAATTCACAGCAGTTTTAACATGCAGTTAGATTATGCGTAGGAACAGTTCTGTAGTCTGTTTTTTCCATGTAGTCAATTTTGTGTTGAACCCTACCAATATCTTTGATTACTGCTGTCTGAAGTGTGCTGATATTTTTAGCAGGTTGTTTTGTTGTAATAAACAAAATGTCTTGTACAACTATTTTGATGAATAATTTTGTTTTCAAATGCCATAGGAATCTAAAAAAAAATCCCATAAAATTTTGTTACATAAACAGATAACCTTCTATTTTCATTTCACTAGCAGAATGGAGAATTAGAATCATAACTTTTCCAGCCTGGAAGATTTTTAACAAAGCATTATTGTTGAGCCATCAGAGTGTGGTTATTTGAAATGGAAACATTAGTTTTATTCCTAAAAAAAATCAATAAAATAACCATCCACATTCACTTCAGTTTTCAGTGCAACCTTAGTAAGGATCATAAAAAAGGCATTTAACTTCAAACGAAGAAAGAATTTGGGCATTGATGATGATGTGGAGTAATGTATATGAACACTAAGCCTGGCAAAATTATCTTAGCAATATTTGAAGGGAACAGTTTTTCTATTTCATATTGCACTGGATCTACCTGAATTTTTCTAATCATTTACCTGTGGCAGCTGACAAGCCAAGCCACATTTGCACAGCCTTTTGGTAGGAATAAATAAATTCGACTTGCTAGCTGTCACATAGTCTACTAGAGTCAGCCCATCCCTCTACAGTGAGATTTATAGAACAAATCCAAATACATTGGCAGTTCTTGATCCACAATGGGTTGACTGCACACGTGTTCTGTTTATGACACAGTGAATAAAGGATATCTGGGAGGCATCTGCACCAGTGGCAATGGCACGTGTACCACGAAGCAAGGCTCCGCCATCCCCGTTTGGTGATGGTGTAGAGGGTACCACTGCCATATGAGCCAACAGGTCTTGGTCACATCGTGGCAGAGAGGCTTTTGCACCATGTAGTCCATGTACTTTCTTAAACTCCTGATTGTGCTTCACGATGGAGCAAGCATATTGTGAATTTTTAGATTCTCCTCTCTGGTGGGTTGTCCTTGGTTGGCTGCCAAACTCCCACCCAGCTGCTCTCGCACTCCCCCTCCTCAACAGCACAGAGGGAGAAAATACCATGAAAACAGCTTGTGGGTTAAGATAAAGACAAGGAGATCACTTACCAATGGCTGCCATGAGCAAAAAGTGTCCAGAGAAATACCTGCTCTTCTGTGGTCTCTCCACAGGCTGCAAGAGGCACAGACCGCCCCCTTCTCCCCTGGCTTTGCTGTTCCCAGGGCCATTTCTCACACTTTTCCCCTCACACGTCCCTGCCAGGCAGTGTTTCGTCCTTCCTCAAGTACATTTTCCCAGAGGTGCCATCAGGCCCCCTGATGCGGCCATGGCCAGCCCGTGGAGGGCTCCTTGCGGAGCCGGCTGTGGCGTCTGACCTCCCCTCACAGCAGCCTGCGGTGGGAGGCAGCCTGCGGCACCCCCCTGCACGAACCCGACCCCAGGAGCCTGTGGCGGGAGGCAGCCTGTGGCACCCCCCTGCCCAAACCTGACCCCAGCAGCCTGCAGTGGGAGGCAGCCTGTGGCACCCCCCTGCCCAAACCTGACCCCAGCAGCCTGCGGTGGGAGGCAGCCTGTGGCACCCCCCTGCCCAAACCTGACCCCAGGAGCCTGTGGCGGGAT